>VXAY01005595.1:433796-521331 GCA_013399855.1 Oxyruncus cristatus
CGGGCGGTGGCTCCTGCCCGGGGGGAGAGCGGACTCGGGGCCGGCGAGGCCGGAGTTTCGTTTTCCCGAGTGTTTTGGGCGGCAGCCGGAACGGCCCCTTTCCTCCGGGAATGCGCTCGGGACCGGCTCATTGGGGACGGGCCCTGCCCTGCGCCGGGGAGGGGGGGACCGGCCCCACCAGCAGCCGGGGTGAAGCCGCTCGCAGGATCATTCCGAGACTGTTCATTACTTGGTTGATTACGGGGGGAACACAGCGTGTGGTGCTATTTCTACTTTACCAGTATAAAATTCCGTGTGACCGCAGTGCCGCTGTTTGTCTTACTAAAATAATACCATGTCAAAGTCTTTTTTTTTTTTTTAGTAATTATTACTGAATTTTATTCTCTCAAAAGTTTAACTTCTCAGAGTTTAAACGACTTCAAGATAATGTTTCTCAGCAGGCTGGCAAACTAGGAAGTTGTTGTCCGGAGTTCAGATAACCAGGGTGGTGGCCCAAGTGAGTGCTGTCTTAGGGCTTGCTGCTGTGCACTGCCGAAGTCCCCAGTGCTCCCATAAACCTGTATATCCCGCCCGATTGTTAATAAAAATTCGCTTCAACCTGTGTTTCATTCAGGTGCTGATCGGTAGCTGTATTAAACTCTGCTGTACAGGGAGCGCCTCTAATTACCCGTGGTGCTGGAGGGCAAATTGGGATTTCTAGTGAAGAGGACTGTATAGAAATTGTTTAATTTAAGGATTAAATTGTGTTACACTTTAGCAAGAGATTATGGGAAGGGCAACAAGGGATTTGTTTGGCTAAACTGGGTTAGGAAAGCTGTATTTGTAAGGAATTCTTTACTGGGTGGGTGGGTTGGTTGGTTTTTTGCATACCAAGCAGAGAGGTGAGTTATTACCTTCTTTTTATCTTGTCCGCAGCCTAATATCCAAGTAGTGACCCAGATTGTGAGACAACAGGCTTGCACTGGCTGGATGAAGTGACAGTTCAGCCTCTCAGTTCACGTTTAAAGCAGAAGGGACATTAGAAAAACGAAGTTGAAAAGCCGAAGTTGTGGTTACCTCCACGATACTCAGTATTTCGAAGAGATTTTTTTGTAGTCCTGGTGTCATCTTGATCTTTATTAGGAATTTTTGTTTTGATAACTTAAAGGGATTCATATGCGCTTTTAGTTTTATACCATTCACTGTAATACTTTGTGAATGTTATATGCACTACAGTTCTGAAACTTTAAAAAAGGCAGGCATAGGAGAGGTGGTTGCCATGCCAGGGATGCCACAAAATCTTGTGAAGACCTGAGACTTGTTTGCGTCTGTCTTCAGGAAAGGGGGGGAAAAAAGAGAAAGTGCAGAAAGAGCACGGCGGTCATTTTTAAATAGAAACAGTTGTTCAAAAGCAGTGGTAAGAAATGAACATGCAACAGAATTTAAAAATAAGTATTGACTGTTAAATATCAAGACTAGAAGTGTTCATGCTGGAAGTTATGATCACGATCATTTTGAAATCTGTGAAAGGGTGTTGATCTCTAAGAACTCGCCCTTCAGTGACGCAGAGCTGAGGATGGTCCTTGGTCGAGCAGTGTCTGCACAGCACAAGTAGCTGTGTTGTGGTTCAACCCCGCCTGGCAGCTGAGCAGCAGCAGCCACTCACTCACTGCTCCCTCAGCGGGACGGGCTGAAGAGAAAAGCAAGGGTAAAAGTGAGAAACCTCATGGGTTGAGATGAGAACCGTTTCATAATTGAAATAAAATAACAATAAAAACAATAATTAAGAAGTTGTAATGAACAGGAAAATAACAGAAGGAAATAAAACCCAGCAAGTGATGCAAATGAGAACAATTACTCACCCCCAGCCAACCAGTGCCCAGCCAGTCCCTGAGAAGCATTTCCCTCCCAACCACCTTCCTAGATTTATTGCTGATTGTGATGCTGTATGGTCTGGAATATCCCAGTTGGGGTCAGCTGTCCCAGCTTCTAGTGCACTCCCAGCCAAAACTGTTACTGGGGGCAGTAGATCCCAATTCAGCTCTGTAGTTTAGTCACAAGGGGAAAACTTTTTCTAAAGAAAACAGAAGGTCAGGGGTTTTTTAAAGTGTAGCTGTGGGATACTTGAAAATACAAAAACTGTCACTGAAACTTACTCAGTTTAGACATCTTTGGCTGCTGTCTTGTTCCCTTGTCAGTCTGCCAAAGCTGCAGTGTGAGTGTGAGAACGGTGGGAAGGAGCTGTGCCTGTCCCCAGGGTTACCAAATTACTGTCCCTGCCCACACACTGTGCACATAGCCTCGTCTGTCCTTCTGCACCAGCTCCTGGTTACTTAGTTTGTCCTGGCTACTGTAAAACCCACACTTGACTGAGTACACAGTTCCCTTTCTAACAAACCTTTTCACATTTCCGCTTAGTCTACCGGGAGGACTGCTGGACTACTGAAATGTATAAACACTGGTGTTTGCTGATGTGTCACCACGCCTCCAGTGCAGCAGATTAGCCCTGTGTAACCTGGAAGAGTGAACAAACTTGTGACAAGTTCTTTGTAGAAGTGTTTATAGACGTCACTGAAATCCTGATGAAAGCTGTGCTGTGTAAGGGAGGCAATGTCACCGATACTCCAGAGTCTTTTACCACGCTCCAAGAAAGCAGAAAGGCTTGTGTCATTGTTGGCAACCCTGCATGGAGTGACTCCAGCCCTAACTGGATACCTAAGACTGAAATTCTTTTTCTTTGCACACTGTCTTTTGTCCCTGCAAAGTTCTCTGTGGGTTGAAAGGGCTTTTTGACTTGAGAAACATAGTCAGCAAAAGTGTAGAATTGAGGTGCTTCCTGGAGCCTGTTTTGAAAGCTTTGACGAATGACCATGGAAATGTGTACAGGAATGGGCTTGGTTGGAGAAGAGCAGACATGGATTGCAAATGGATTTGGTTTTGTTGCTTAGATATAACACTTGTGGGTTTTTTTGAGGTTTGCAGTCTGGGCATGTGTGTCCACAGAGCCTTATCCTTGTAGTTGAAGGTCTAAGGGGGAGATTTTTGGATGGTGAGTGAGGAAAGGCTGAATAAATAGCTATCAGAGGAAGAACCACCAAGAATTTTAGATTACTTTTTTTTTCTTTTTGGTGTGTGGACAGGTGGTATATACGATAAGGGGATAAGGACTGGCTGCTGACTCAGCGGAGGAATTGGCTCACAGGGCTGATGAGGCACTGAGGGGGATTGGCTGTGTAACTGAGCTCTGCTTGTGCCCGGCTGATGTGGTCAGAGTTGATTATTTCCAGGTGGAAAGGAACAAACAGCTGATCCTGGAAGGCAGCAGTGTCCACATGGACAGGTACAGACATGAGTGGTGAGGGGGCAGCATGGGCACTGTCAGACCAGCAGAGGGGATGAGTTAAGGCTAAAACTTACTACAAAGTTTGGAGCCATGATAGATGGGAGTTTCTAGAGCATCTCACAAAAATCGAGCAAGAAAATAGAGCTTGTCTTGTCATGGTCAGAAATTCATATGTTCTCAAATAGATATATTTATGTTATGTCTTGTGAAGTAAGGGGGGAAAAAAATCACGAGCACTAATAAAACCCAGCTTCCTTTTGGTATAAAGATGCTGATCCAGAATCTGCGTTGCACGAGGGGTACAACAGTATTTGGGGCAGTGGGAGTACTGTGTAGTCATACAGTCCTATTGCTGCTGCCAGTCTGCACTGGAGATGAATTAGTGCTTCTGTGACCTGGACCAAGCTGGCAGCAGTGGAGGAAGTCCAGCAAGGAGCAGTTTTCTGGAGGATTGTCCTCAGTGAAGAATTCATTAAAACAAATTAACTTGTTTTGTTTCCATCATGAGTGGTATCTTTTGCATCACTTTTGGCATAACTTAGTATTTATTTAGTCTTTAGTGCTTGGATAAAATCAGAACTGAACCTTTGTAACTTTCTTCTAGAAGAATAAACTGACTTCTGTTTTCTGGGTTATTACAGAGTAATTTAGGTTGGACAAGGGTCATTTGCATCAGCCATCTGCTTAGAACCTACTTAGGTGAGATTGTTCAAGGCCCTTGGACTTTGTATTCACCTTTACCTTCACTGTTACGTCTTTTCATTCCGAAGTGTGTTTCCTGCTTGTGTTCTTGTTATGGAATTTTTAAGAGCCAGCTATGGTCCTGATGTGGAAATTCTGCATTATTATCTGGCTTGTTTACTATTCCTTTTGTTTGCTTCTGGTAAAAACTCCCTAGTTGTAGTTTCTGCTACCTTCCAACTAGTCTGTTCTATGCCCTTGTGCGTGTTGCCTGCAGATTCTGCTGGTATTCCTAGTGGGTGTCTTCTTGGACTGAAAGACTAGGTACCAGAGTAATTTCTGGGTGGGCAGCAGCTTTGTGCTGTGTGTAACAAAAGTGCAGCAATCCAAGTAAATTTTCTTAGTGCCTGAGACTTCCCCCCCCCCCCTTATTTCTCTCCCTGCCAAGTGCAGGCTGTGCTGTGCTCTGTACTACCTTGAGGCCTGCAAAGGTAATGTCCTTCTTATTGAGGGCTACAGCTTCTTGGAATAAGCTTGGGCAGTGGGAGTATGTGAAGGGTGCTATATGCAGGAGAAGGTGGCTGGGCTGGGAATAGAGCAGCAGGAGTAGAGAGCGCCTGGCAGGAGTTCTTGAGACAAGCTCTGAGCTCTTAGGGTTGGATGGCAGTGGCAGGGAGACAGTGGCTTGCCTCTTGTGCTCCTGGCAGCCACATGGATCTTCTGGGTTTGTTCTCAGTGGTGTCTGCTCCCTTGCTCAGCTGAAGTCCCTCACATGCTGGGCTCTTTGACAGCCTTCCTCTGGCCCCATTTCTCCTGCCAGCTCCTCTGCTGTGCCCCCAGCAGGAGTTGTCAGCACTGTCTTCACCCTGGGCAGAAGCCAGGATGTCCCTGCTTGAGATCTGCTCTCTTGTAAACAAACATGAATAACCAAATTTACATATGTCTTGTTTCTTTTCATCCCCCAAACACACCATTCAGTAAAAGTCCCTGAAATAATGAAAGCTGCTAAGAAATCTAAGAAAATAACCAGTTGTTACACTCTTATAAAAAGCATGCTTTGTTGATGATACTGCCACCTCGTTCATCACTTGGGTAGCCAGATACAGACTTGCTTTATTTTCGTGTCCTTGCTTTATGTGGTGGTTTAACCCCATCTGGCAGCTCAATACCACACAACTGCTCACTACCCTCCTGGTGGGGAGGAGAATCAGAAGAAAGCAGGATCTGTTGCTTGTCTTCTGGTCTCTGCAGCCAGCATAAGTAACTAATCTGCTTTCTGAATGCTGTACCTTTTCCCTCCCTTTAGGGCAGCTGGGTTCTGTAGGCAGAGCAATAGAACTCTGCCGAAAGGAATGGACTGGAGGGGTGCTTTGTCCCACTGTTTTTCCAATGTGTGCATATATTCCAAATACGGGCTGCCCTTCCCAGATAGCACTGAGTGAAAAGACTTGCACGAACACAGAGTGACTGTGCAACAACAGAATGGAGTGTGGCTCTTGGAGAGCTGTCTGATGGTCCTTAAGAGGAGGAGAAAAAGGGAGATGACGAAGTCAGCACTGATGTTCCACAGAAAATGGTGGGCAGAGGATAGGAAGTGGGTAGGTGGGGAGGAGGAGAGGAAGTCTGCATTGAAACCACAATTGTTTCTTTCCATTTTGGGAAAAAGCGATGGTCAGCATTCTTATGCTCTGGACTGAAATAACAATTGCTGAAGGAGAGTTGCATTACAAACTCATTAAAACTTTGCTAAGTGGCAAAAATGGCAACCCTAGATATATTTGAGGGTCATAAAAGCTTTGAGTCGAATTGGACATACTTAATTGTTTGGGTTTCTTTTTCCTTCAATGTAAATATTTTTTATTTCAAATCACAGCAGAGATAAATACTGTTTTTTAAATATTTGAGCTTTGCTACAAACACTCAGGCTCATGTTGGCTAGCAACTACCACGTGGCTTATCATACTGTTTGGTTTTTCAGGTGAACAAGAGGGATCAGAAATACTGTTCTTGGAGAATTAGGAGACTGCCAGATAGATAGTATACTAATAAAGATGCCCCACATCCCTGTTTTAGCATTTTTAACTTAGAAAGGGAGGACTGGTATTTACTGCCCTGTGAGAAGGAAGTGGGAAGTAGGCCACAACAACAAAGAAATCAAGATCAACATTTAATGCTATCAGAGACAAATATCAGTCAATAGACTTTAATCTGGTAAAAGTCCATTTTAATCTAGTTATCTTCTTGCTTCTGAATTGAGCCTAATTATTTGTCACTTGCCCTTAATAAATGTCTTTTGTTACAATTTTCTCTCTATTATGTTTTAGATACCATGTCTGCTCCGAGTGGCAACGCTGTCCCTTCTGCACCACCTTCTTATGAGGAAACTGTAGGAATCAATATGAACTACCCTCACCCCTATCCTGTTCCTGGCCCTGGACAGAAGCCAGATGTGAAGGGAATGAACCCTCCCCCATACATGGGACAGTCTGCACCAGCAAACAACCCCAGTAAGCCTCCAAAATTCTTCTGTGCCTCATGCTGAGGAGGTGTCAAGTGGCTGTGTGACAGGTGCTGTCAGAAGATGAAAGATCGGATCCACAGGTGTTCACCACCTTCCAAAAAATACTTTTGAAGGGAATAACGTGACCCAATTCTCGTGAATCCTTCAGTGTGCACTAGTATCAATAACATCATTTGGCTTTCTGCAGTTTTTAGTGCACCCTTATTCTTAAGGCAATGTATTTCTGCATTAGGAAATGTCACGGTGGTTTCTCTTTGTCATTGTGTATTTATCTCATTGCTCTGAGCCCATAATATTTCAAAGTTACAGCTGGTTCTGGCTGGGGGGAAGTTGCTTACTATTCTTTTTTCCTTATTTGCTCACTGATTAAACAGCATATTTCTCTGCCCAGTTAGAGTTCAGACGGTGTATGTGCAGCAACCAGTGGTATTTTATGACCGCCCAATTCAGATGTGCTGCCCTTCCTGTAACCAGATGATAGTGACACGTCTCTGCTACGAGGCAGGAGCTTTGACTTGGCTGTCGTGTGGTGGCCTCTGCCTGCTGGGGTAGGTCAATTCCAATTTCCCCTTTTTTTACTTTTTACCTGACCTTTTACAGCTCTAAAGAGTAACAGAGCTCTCAGCTTTGCTTTCTTTTTCTGTCTGAAGCCTGAGCCTTTGTGGTTCAAATGGCCTTTGTCTGCATTTATGTCCTAGAGGATCTTAAAGCAGCTCTGGAACACTGCAGACTCTGGAGCCATGTGTGGCTTTAATATATTAAAATATATTTCACAGGAAATATATTTTAACTTTTTGTATATGGAACAAGTGGTAAAACAGTGTTTTTCTTTTTTTTTTTCCTTTGCAGGTGTATAGGAGGCTGCTGCTTGTTTCCCTTTTGCATTAACGCCCTCAAGGATGTGGATCACATCTGTCCGAACTGCAATACCCTTCTTGGTTCTTACAAGCGTTTCTAGGCAGTGTTTAAACATTGATTGATGAAGTTGGTTAGCACCTCTGCAAGCCCCCTCTGAAGCTTCATGGAGACTGTTTGTTTCTGTGCATCTTGTCACTGGAAACCAATAAAAAGTAATGATTCTTGCTAGGTTGTTCGAATACAAATTTGCCTGAGGGGATTTTCACTTAGGTCTATAAAGAGTCTCCATAATCTGTATGGGCCACTCAGTTTCCAGCAGCAGCTGAGAGCACTGGAATGTTTCCCTTTTTGCTTTATGCAAAACAGGTTGGTGATGTTCTGCAGTTTATCTTATCTCAATCATGTTTCAAGTTGTGCTTGCTGCAGTCTCAGCACAGACCGAGAGGAGGATGTCTATGGAGAACTCTTCAGGCTCGTGCTTGGTGTCACTGCTTTGGCAGCAGCACTATTTACAAGCTGGCAGGGAGTTGCCTCAGAGACAGGTGCCCTTCTTTGACAAAAGAAATGGTTTGTTGGCATCTTTTCATGAGCACTAGAATTCACTTTAAAACTTGGAAGAGAACCAAACCTAAAGGCTTCTTCCTTCTTGGAGGTCGCTTTACCAAATGGACAACTCAGGTTATTGTGCATCAGTGGTGATTGAATCCAGTATCTGAATTTTCTTGCCAGTTTCAAGTCTCTGATCTGCAGTGAAGGTGTTCACGCAGGAGTTTTTAATAGATACTTGTCCAGTGTTTGGCTGAGGTTTTTTTACCGCCGACTGCAAGTCTGTGAAGTGTTCTCTTCAGCCCAGAGAGCCTTGGTTACAGCACTGGAAAACTCCCTTGTACATTTACATAAGTCAGCTGATAGATCATGCACAAACCTCAGCCTTTTCTTAAGGCTTGAATTCTGCCTTAAAAAACATACGTAAAGGACCTGGGCTTCTAATTGTTGATCTGCTCGTTAATTACTATTTCTTTATTAAGAAGGCAAAATGTTTGTTAAGGAGTTTCTCTGACTTGTACTATGATTTTTTTAAATGAAATAAAAGATAAATTCTGTTTTCAGATATGCTTATTTAAGACAATGATCACAAAAAATTAGGGAATGCGGCTCTGAAGGTCGAAGTAATTTCCATGTCATAAGCAGCAGCCTTGATGCATTTGAATGATACCTGTCCAGAAAAGGCAGACAGGTGTTTAAACAAGGCTGTGATGGTAACACTGTTTTAACCTCTGTAAAAGTAAAAAAGCTAAAACAAATACAAATAAAAAATACTGCATTTACTGTTCTTGCCACATGTGCCTTCTGTAAATACCTGGTATAAGTTAGTTTTTCAAAAGTCTTTCAACACTTCAGGTTTGAAATCCAGTAATTTTGTAGATCACACACAATTTCTAGGACTCCTGTTAATTAGTTTTTGTAAACTGCTGCTACTTGTGAGTCAGGCTGTAAGTGGTTTAAGAGCTTCCCTGTGCATTTGGAAGAGGTTTCTGGTCTCCCCATACCATAGGAATTTACATCAGTAGCTACTGTCAAGAGAATGGAGGAGATGAAAAGCTGGTAGTTTTGTAGCTTTCTGTGTGCATGTTGCAATACCAGCATGTGCTTTTGTCTGCTGGTGCTCCACCAAGTGCTCTCGGTGTTCTTGAAGGGCCTGGGTGATGCTGCATTGAATTTTCTGTTCTGGTGACATAAGCAAGACTTAATTGTGTTACTGGAAAGCAGCACAACACCACTGGGTGTCACAGAACATGTGCTGCCTGTCTGTCATCAGAGCAAGGCAGGAGGAAGCAATGAAGATTGCAGAGTTCCCCAATTTGGTATTTGCTTGCATGGTGGGGAGGATTTTTAGTTCTGTTAGTACCTCTGTTAGTCAGTCTGGCCTGGGTAATCCTCCCATACATTAATTCGGTGAGTAAGTTTTCCAGTTGTTATTCTCTTAGCTCCCCTTTTCTCTCCAGGGCGATGCTTGGAAAATCAGAGGTGGTGGCACTGGAATATAGAGCACTGACCAGAACAGAAGTGTTTTCTTTGTTTTACGTGCTCAGTCCATTGCTTAAGTTCCTTGTATGGATTGAGAGTAGGACACACAATGTTGGCAGCCCTTCAGTCTAGTTCAGCATTCTGCAAAACTTTCTGCTGCTCCCTCTATACTTTAATTTCCTTAAACGCAAAGCCTGTGTTTGTTCTCATGTGTATGGAATTATCTACGGAATGCACCGCTTTGTTAAACTTATCTTGGAAAAACAAATGCAGGATATAACGTGCCTTGTGTGAAAGCACTTTGTGTTTATTATGTTGAAATTATTGGTGTTTTTTTTCTTTTTTAAACTGACTCTTTTTAAAATAAAAACTTTGTCTTTCTTATCTAGTGGTTGTAATTGGAAAATTGTAACACTTGGAGTGTTTCCAAACATACGGAGAGCTGAAATGTTAAGAAATGTTATTACAGGGAGAAATTTTTCAGTGTCACCTGGGCCAAGTCTCTGATGAATGGCATTCTCTGCCCTGCAGACCAACTGTCACACACAGAGCCTCATGGAGAATGTGTTGTTTTCCTGCAACTCA
Organism: Oxyruncus cristatus; assembly: GCA_013399855.1. Classification (NCBI taxonomy): domain Eukaryota; kingdom Metazoa; phylum Chordata; class Aves; order Passeriformes; family Cotingidae; genus Oxyruncus; species Oxyruncus cristatus. Next base: position 443,792 of record VXAY01005595.1, read on the forward strand.
GGCACATTAAATAGTTTTTCAGTTAAAACACTTCTGAGTAAAACTTTCACCTGCAGTACAACTAAGCAAACACACATAAATATGGCTCCACATTCACATACCAGTAACCAGTGGAGGTAAAATAGATACCAAATGTCACTGTATTCAGTTGGAAAGAATCCCTGTTAATCAGGTAAGAATACCCCAGGGTTTTTTAAATGTCTTAAGCACTTTTTTTTTTTTTGAGGTGCAGAAAATACAGGAAGGTGATGGTAATACCTCAAACAATTTTGTTCTAATGCGTTGGTATTTATTAAGTAACTTTATGGGTTTTTTGGTAATAAGCAAGCAGTGAACAAATTGTTTTCTGTTGGCAGATACAGAATTGCCATGCTGACTTTATGGGCTCGTCCTATTTCCACAAATAAGGAAGGGACATAGGCTGTCTGAAATCCCCCAGCTTTCCAAGACAAATTTGGATGAAGCCTTCCCCTACCCCCATCTCCATTAGTTTTCCAGGATGACATTGCTTTCTGTTACACTTTGACAGTGTTATTTCCATTGGATTTCTGTTTTTCATAGACAGAATCTTGCACAATGTTCAAATTCTGATGAGGCTTGAGCCAGAAGGAAATGAAATTTGATTTGTCATCCAAAATAAAAGCTGTTAAACCCAGTAAAAAGCAGTTGATAGCCTTACCAGAGGGAGTTGTTAGCAAGTTCAGTGTGGCTTCCAAAAGCTGCTATTTATTGCAGTGGTTGTGAAAATACTTCTGGCAGTCTAACCACAAGTTCTTTTCTGAAGAAATGAATTGTGATTTGTCTGTTCAAACCCAGTTAATCATTCCTCATAACTGAGCAGCAAGAGGTGAGTACTGTCATCCTGGGAGTGAAAACTAAGAAGTGAAAGTCCTGTGACAAAGGTGTGAAGCGTTCAGAGTTCAGGTGAATTGCATTTTATACAATGTAGGATGACTTTTTAATGTATTTTTGTGAGAGGAATACCCTCCTGTATGTTACCGACTGTGTGTTAATCCAGCATAGAAGTAAGTTTGCCAATGAGCATCTTACTAATTTTTCAAAGCGGGACACCAAAAGGTGCATGTGAAACCTACTGTTTTCAGAGGAAGTACTTCTTGTTATCACTTGTAATTGATTTTGTTGTAACAGTCTGAAAATCTAATGTCTGTTTGAACAGGTGGCTATGTGGTCTGGAATTGCTAAAAGTAGTTGTGCCCGTGTCGAGAATAAACTCAGAATGAGCAGGCGGGTTTTTTAAGTCCTTTTGTGGTTGGCTGCTTGATCGTTGTAACAAAAAAATCCCCCAAAAAAGCAGCTTCAGCGACCTCCAGAGGACTGTTGCATTAACGGGTGTGTGACAGGCACTGCTCTGGGACCTGAAGCCGTGGTGCGGTTGGCTGTGACTGCAGGGCGGTCACAAAAGCACTGGGGGGAAAAAAGACAAACCCCAACCTCCTGCTCCACGCACCCTCCGAAGCGCCTTCTCCTGGCCAGTGGTCTGTGGCTTGGCAACGAGCTGTACCAAAGTTACCTTGGCTCATTTCTCGTAAAATGCTTTTGTTGTTGACAAAGTAGTGCTGAAGATTTTTCTCTCTGTAGGATAATAGACTCATGAAAGTTGGAAAAGACCTCCGAGATCCTCCAGCCCAACCATTACCCTAACGCTGCCAGGTCCGACACTCACCCTAAGCACCACATCTGCATATTTTTCGAATGCTTCCAGGGACGGCGATTCCACCCTTTCCCTGGACAGCCTGTTCCAATGCCTGACCACCCTTTCAGGGAGTTGTAGAGAGGGAGAAGGTCTCCCCTGAAGCTTCCTTTTCTAAACACCCAGCCCCTCCTGGGCTGAACCCCCACCAGCTGCTCCTCATCACACTTGATGAGGAGCTCCTTCGCTTTGCTCTGGACCGGCTGCGGCAGCTCCATGTCCTTCTTGGAGCGTGGGGCCCAGAACGGGACGCAGGGCTGGAGGTGCGGACACATCACCCCGTTTCCCCGCAGCCCTCGCTGACCCTTTTCGGCCCCGGCCGCAGGTTCCCCGGCGCTTGGGGCCGGTGCTCCGGGGAGCGGCCACAGCCCCGGGGCTTTCAGGGGGCCCCTCCATCGCGTAATTTCCCCTGGGAAAGCGGCCTGGGAAGCGCCGGTGCCCCCCGGCCCCTCGCGGTGCTGGGGCGTTCTCGCCAGAGATGCGGCGCTCCCGGAGCGCTGGGCAGGGCTCGGTGCCCCGAGGGGCTCCGGGGATCGCTCCAGGCCTATTTTGGGTCCGTAACCAGCCAAAGCTGCCGGACACCCGGTTCCGTAGGCACAGGGAGCTGGGAGCCGCCGCAGCCCCGCAGGTGGGTGCGCTGGGGTCGCGTTTGGAGCTGTCTCCGAGGGCGCTTCCCTCCTGCTTTGGGCTGTCGGAGTTAAACATCAGTGGTAGAATAATACCAACTCTTAAATATTTGTGGGGCCTTTAACAGAACAGACTTTTCCAATTTGTTAAAGGTCAGATTTTCTTGGCAATACCGGTGCACCGTTTCCAGGTGTCCCCGGACAGGCTTACCCTGTTGTGTGCCAGATGGTGATTTTTATTAAATTCGTTCTCCAAACTGGAGTACAGTATTCATTAAAATGGAGGAATACTTTTCTGAGACTTAGAGCCAGCATAGGTCTCCTGTGGGTCATTAAACAAGTGTGTCTGCAGCACAAACACCAGTATTGTCTTCAGTATTTTAAGATTACCGAGGACAGCAACACGGTGGAAATTTCTCTTCAGGAGGTTCTTTGTCAGCCTCTTTCGGGGGAGTTGTTTTGACTGTGTTTTTTTTAGAAAAATCTCGTTTGGGGGGAGGTAGAAAAAATGCTTAAAAAATGTTAAATTTGAGTCTTGGGCTGCATCCTGCACTTACCAACCATTACATGAGGGAAGTCAGTCAAGTGCACAGGACACTGATGCCACCCATGTTGTATCTTAGGGGTTTGGCTTCAATGTGCATTTAAGAGTCAGCTGCAATTCAGGCATTTAATTCATAGTTTGGAATTTCAGTACAAAGGGCCCCAAATCTGTGCTATACTGAAAGCAGCTGAAATATTTTCAGCAAAAAAGCCCTGGAGTTTCATTTGCAAATTTCTTTGTTCCTGGGTCTATGAAATTCAAGATTCAAGCAAGCTCAGATTTATAAATTCTGGAGTGTGCTCATATACCTACAATAAAATATTTTTCTTCTTTTTTTTTAAGCATAGTTTCTTCCCTAAGAAATGGGAAGCTGCGAAACAAAAGCTTGAAATTCAAATACAAATTTGATTATTTTAGAAAGGTGTGGTTTACATTTCTGACTGAAAAATCAGAGCAAGACAATTTGAACAAAATAAAAACTTAGATGCAGTCACCAGGTGACATTGCACTTTATTTTCTTTCTCCAAGCCAAAGCCTAGATCCTCAAGCTGCTCTGTTCCAGCAGTCCTTTCCATATATAACATACCTTGGTCGCAGCCTGAATCTGAGTGTGAGGCAGATCTGTGAGTCTCTCAATATGCTGACATGGAACCCGTTGTGTAATTCAGTGAAAAACTAGAATGAATACCAGACTGAGCAACTCAGCAGCGTAAAAATGGTAAACTCAACAAGATTTCCACAATGAAATTTCAGAAGCAGTTTCAAAATATTCTGAAAAATCACCGTGAAGGCAGAAGAAAGATTTCTGAGGTGCTGCTTTGGGTTGAATGTGGGAAATCTGAGCCACTGTATGAAACCTCTGGTTTTTTTTTAATTCAGTTTCAGACCTGAGCTGACTCTGAGTTTGGAATTTGGTAGATCAGGGATTTTGACAGAGGGGCCCAGCTTTCATCATGGAATATTTTGTTAACTCTTTAGACTGGAATTGCTCTCTCACACCATCTTTAGTTGTTGATGTTTATAAAGCACATGTGAGAAGTTGCTTTCCCTTTAATATTTGTAAACATTTTGTGAGCAGATGTCACCTTTTGGAGTAAGTGAGTTCAGGAGAGAGGCTGTAACAGCACAGGCTTAGCAGAGGGAGTAGTAGGGGATTGTTATCTATGATTTCTACTTATGAATCTGGTTTGAAGTAAACAGTAGCTCAGGGTAAACTGGAGAGCACAGCATTTGCTCTGCTGAGATGCCATATACTTAATCTCTTTTCCTTGCAGTTTTGCAGGATTTCTAATATGTTAACTCGTCTCTCTTTTCTTTTGCAAAAGGGTTGGAATGCTGTTGGAGATGGGATTATTGTTTGTGTGTGTCTGTCTCTCCCCCTTGCTATACATGCACCCCTTCCCCTCTGCCAGAGCCCCTCCTCTGGCTGCAAGAGGGGAGTTGAAATAGTGAGATCCTGCTTTGTGAAGGAAATTCTCTTTCACTGCCTTGCTCAGAGGTGCCTTTGAGAGGAGAACTGATGTGTTTTTGTTAACTTCTGGTCAGAGGAGGTGCTTTCAATGGCCATGAGGTTGCACGCCATCCTTTTACTCTGTGCTGTTGTGGCAGGAGCTTCAGGGAGTAAGTAGAAGAAACTTTTTCCTCTGCTCTCAATGCAGAATACTTCTGCTAAGGATTCTCACTAGCAAAACTTCTGAGATGTTGTAAATCATGTTACAACTTGTAGGTTTGTAGTAATTCTTGCAGCAGCTTTGTCTTGATTTTCAGCGTGGTGTAGCAGTTTGCTTACTGAGCTCTCTGGGTGGTACTGGGCAGGTGGGAGAGCTCTACCTGGAAAGGGGGCAGTTAAATAGTGCATCTTCCTTCAGCATTTTAGGGAAAGCAGCAGAAACGCTGGGGTTGTGCCAGTCAATTCATTATTCTCACCTGAAAATAGTATGTTAGTATCGTGTTCTAAATTTGTGCTCACTTTGGTATTTGGCAGGTGAAGGGTTCTGAGAAGTGTGAATAGATCATGAACTGTCAGCAGTGTGGTCCTTTGTTACTCATGTCAGATGAAGGGAGATAAATGTGGGCTGTTTCCAGAACTGGAATAAGCGAAGGAAGAAAATTTAAAATTTGAAAAGAACAAAGCAAAGAGCAGCAACCCTAAATTTAGGCACCCTGACAAAGTTAATCAGGTGTGTGACCGTCCAGGCTGCTCAGCCTCCCACGCTCTGTCTGTGATGAGCACGTTTAACGATTCTGAGCTCAGCATGCAGGTACCCACAGGTGCTTCCCGATGCTGCATTGAGCAGTTGGATTTTCCAAGTTTGCCTTACCATATTTGTTTTAAGGTTCTTTAATAAGTTGTACTGATTTCTTTGTTAAAAGTCGTTAACGCTGCCTTTTCCCACCGTTTAAAGAAAGGGGGGGCTAGATTGCCCTGTTCTCACCTGATCCACTCTTTAGGATGATCTAGGGATGATTTTTTTTCCCTACAAGGAAACTAAGAAATGTGATAAGTTTGGAATATTAAAATTAATGCACATGTTTAATGTATAGATAGGTATATTTATAAAAAGTAATAACTGAGCAATAATTCTCATATATTACATGACCTGGTCTCTCTGTGCCCAGATGTTATATCATTTCGTAGGTATCTCGAGCATCAGGTTTGCTTGAAAATAATGTTATTCATACTTATGGAGGGTAAAATAAGAAGTTCTGTACCAAGAATTAATTCTGCAAAATAAAAAGGAGCATTTGGTGAGAGGAAATATACGTGTGGGATAAGATCATTTCAAGGAAAATGTGATCCTACTCTCTAGAAACTTTAATTTGGGAATAAAAATGTATGTAAGATTGAGGGGGGCTGTGAAGAAACAAACACTTTTTTGTTTTTGTCCTAAATCCAGTGAATTCCCTTCTTTCCTCCTGCCAACAGTTTTGACATTTAATAAAAGGGATTAAGAGAAGGGAAAATTAGTTTGAAATAAATAATATAAATGTGGATTTTTCAATGTTGTAGTTTTTTAAGGGCATTTCCTTCAGGCATATGTAAGACACCCAAAAGCCCAGAACCAGAATAAAGAGGCTCTTTTACCTCCTCTCTCCAGTGGGAGACAAAGCTGAGCAGCACAGGGGTGTTAGTTACTGCTTCCCAGGGAGGCTCATTAGCTTTTCATAGCATAGGGGTTGGGGTGACTGTACTTGTTTTTTAATTGCTTGGGGGAGCTACTTTTAAGAAAGGTTTACTAATGGCAAGTTAGAGCTGAATGTTTCTAATTCTAATTAAATAATATAATACATGTTTTATTACTCAAGTAACATTTTCTTTCACTATGGCACATACAAGTGCCGTGTAGTTGCAGTGCAGCAGGACCATGTGTTTGCTTTTGGCTGTTCCTATTAGTCCAGCCCTTTAAAATGCCCAGTTGTCTCAGTTTAATGAGACAGAAGTGTTTTGCTAAGAAGGATGAGTTATGAGGAAGACCAAAACTCCTCCCTCTATGCAATTGTAAATCCGAAATTAAGAGGCTCCAATTGAGAAAGTGTGGAGAAAGGAAAAATAGCAGCCCTGTATTGGCAGAACAACAAAAGAACACAATACAAAACCCCAACTGAACAATAATGTATGTGCTTGTGAACTAGAGATGTGTGGAATGGGGTGAGAGCAAAGTCTTGTCCCTGTGTACTTGGTAGAAAAACTGTCATGGATTTATTTGTTTGTTTTTAGGACCCTGCTTTGATTTCAGTTATTTCACTGAGATTTAAAAGCAACTGGTCTGTGCTGAGCTGCACACACGTTCTCAGTGCCCTTCTGTTCTCTTACCTGTCATTGCAGGTTCCTCAAAGAGTTTAAGTAATGGAACTTCTTGTTTTGCAGAGTGTGCAGGTGAGTAAAACAAGACTGTGTTCAGGCCTTTGATGTGATAAGGAAGGAGGGATTTTTCCTTCCCTTCTGCAGGGATGTTGTGTTCTGAGACAAATGATACTTGTGTCTGAGGGATCAGCATTCATGGACGTGGAGGAGAGGTTCCACTGAGCTTTACCAGGCCCACACTTGCCTAAAGTTCACATTCTGTGCACTCAGAAAGCTCCCAGACTTTAGAGCTGAGCAAAGGACTAAACGCGTGCAGGACTAAACCCTGCCACGGCATGAAGAGCACCGTGGATGCATCAGCAGATCTGTTCAGTCTGGCTCTTGCTGCTCTCTGAAAGGTGTCAGAAGAACATCACGCTGTGAATGCATTGCATCCCTCTTCCACCCTTGGAAATTATCTTCCTGCCTCGAAGGATTTCGTGAGGTTCTGTGCTCAGGAGAGGGGGGGGAAGGCTTTTCACCTCCTGTGCAGGAGCTATGGCCAGTGTGCAGGGTGCTTGGAGGAACCCACTTCTTTCTGGGTTTTTAAAAAGATTGAAAGGAAAAAAAAAAAAACAGGGCAAAGGGGATGCCTAATAGACTAAAGAAAACACCCCATTTTTTTTTTGATTGTTTCCTAGGACACAGTGCGTGGTACTTCCCCAAAAGAGCTAGATACAGCTACAGGTATTCAGCAGCCACCAGCACATTCCTGCAGGGAAGTGTTCACAAAGGCAGTGGCATCTCTCTGGAGAGCACAGTGATCATCGAGGTATTGGGGAATTGCCAGATGGTTTTGAAAGTAAGTATTGTCAAAATCATCTCAGGGATTGGGAGTAGCTGACATGGAACCTTACCTTTCTTTGGGATTATTGCTACATTTCAGACCTTAGTTTTTCTTGTAATTAAAAGCCAGTTCAATTCTGGATCTTATCATTAGAATTGCAGCATTGCTCTGATGTGACACGAGTTCCTTTTGACAATGAAATATATTGCCTATAATCTTTACTCCTAGGTGCAAGATGCACAGATTAAGAAAAGTTTTGCATCCAGAGAGGAGTCTCTAAAGGAAGTGGACAGTCTAAGGTAGAAAACTTAATCTGGTGTAATTTTGGGGTTTTTTTTAAGCTATATGACTTAGCAGCAACTTGACTGGGCATCATTCACTGTGTTTCATACTATGTTTAGTTTCAGGTGTGGGGTTTTTTTGGTGTTTTTTTGTTTGTTTGGGTTTTTTTGTTTGTTTGTTGTTTTGTTTTGGTTTTTTTTTTGTTTTGGTTTTTTTAAAAAAAAAGAAAGCAAGGATCAAGGTATGTACACCACCAGCAAAACGAGAGGTGTTTGGTCCAAACAGGTGGGTTTTTAAACCTAATTTTCATCCCTTTGTATGTAAAAACAATTGAAGAGTAGACTATTAAAATTATTCTGGGCACAAATTACCATGCCTCTAGCTGGTTAGCAGCATGTATGGTGCTCAACCCACAGCTCTCTGGGTTGTGGTTGTTACTTCTACAGACTCTGGAGTTTTGAAGTACATTTCAGAAGTTATTGGTTTGGAAGATTCTCACAATGCAAAACATTGTTGGTTTGGTTTTTTTTCCCTTCCAGGATATTTAAATTTCATTTATTTATCTAATTTAATTTTCTTCCTTTTACGTTCTTGGTTTTAGTAGCTCATTCATAACATATGTCAGTGTGTTTCTCATTGACTTGCCAAGGTATAGTCTCTAGTGTAGATATCTATACAAAAAGATCTCTTCACACTGTGGAGGTCTGGCATTTTCCCAGAGAGCTGACGGTTCTTGTGTTGTCAAAAGAAAAGCAGTTCTGTTGTCTGATTAAGCTCAGCCTTGTAATCTTCCTCTTTGTCCTGCCACTTGGATTCTCAGCCTTTAAACAACACTGAAAACTGAGGTAATTGACTCAATTCAAAGGGTCAAAAAGAGCAGACTTGGAGTAAATGCGTTGCTTTTTATATTCATCAGAAAGAATTTTGTGTTCCCCAGCGTGGGCAGTGGTATCAGAGTTCAAATGAGAGCACAGGCACATCTTCTGTGAAGTTCTTTGCAGGATTTTCCTAGCTGTAAGAGCAGTTGTGTCTTGTTCTTTGCAGAGAAGCCAAAAAACAGAGGTAGCAAAGAAAGCATTCAGTGAAGCTTGGCTATTGAAAATAATTATTCAGATGAGTAAACCTTATTAGCATTTGCCTCAGCCTATTGTGAACATACAGTAGTCTGGCTTGTCCTCTGAACACGCATGTAATTTCCACAGATAGTAGCAAAAGCAGCCACAGTTGCCTAGGAGTTCAGAAACCCTTACCCCATGTGCCCAGTCCCTTCCTCTTGAAAGACTTTATCCAGATGTTGGTGCATTAAAAGTTTACCTCTTACTCTGTGAGCTGGTTGATGAGATGAACAGTTAGTTCCACAGTTCATGGGCAGGTGAACTGTCTGTCTCTGTGTGGGAGCTGACCATTGGGCTACTGTAGGATTCTTCCTTTGGATGGCTTCTTCTTCCCCATTTAGAGGGCAATTATATGATTAAAGTACATTATATAAGGAGTGAAAATCAATATTAAAAAGTGATCTCTTGCAAATGTAGAAAATGCTGTGTACTGAATCTGTGATAGCAAAAGCAGTTAGGGAGTTGACTGATGGCAGAGGTGGGGGAACAAATTTGGGATAAAGCCCAAGTATGAACACCTAGCAGAGCAGGAAGGTATGGATTCATTGGAAGGCAGTTGTTCTTGTGTATGACACCTGAAGAGATATAATGTTACTTTGCAATTCGGACATGCCTTCCAGTGCTAAAGGCACACTGAATTATAAAGTGTATAATAGGGAATTTCTCTTTTACATTAAACAAGAATCGTTGCCATGAAGTACATTTACTTGTAAAGAATTCACCAGGAGCTGCTTTTATTAAGTGTTACAGTTATGATGAGGACGCTGGGATTGTCTTGAGAAGATTTATTTTTAGGGTTTTATGAGGGTTTTTTTAAGGACTCCTAGGGTCAGGTGAATTTATGAAAAGTAGAGCTGTGCTATAAAGAGTGGAGTTAGAGTGAGACAGAACCATTGTGGAGGAACAGCTCTGTTGAGGAATCCGTCATAGACTGACTTGCACTGTTTGAAGCAAGAAAGAATAAACTGTTTTATTGCAGGGGAATACTGGAACAGCATCCTCTTCATTTTTCTTTCCACGATGGGAAAGTTCTGAAGCTCTGCCCAGTGAGGAGTGAGCAGCCCTGGGCACTGAACATAAAGCGAGGCATTCTCAGTGTCCTGCAGACAGCGCGAGCACCCGCCGCTGGTGCTGTCGTTGAGGAGGTAAGACCGTCACTGCAGTCATGCTCTGAGGTCACTGGTGGCCCTTGGACATGGTAAGTCTATTCTCTTTGTGAATAAATGAAGGGGTTTTCCACTTGGTTCAGCAGACAGTGGCAGTCATCTAATTGCTTTTTGTAGTGAGTGTTGTACATTCTCATTCTTGTTGAGGGTGGAATCCACTGCTTGATTACCAGAGTTGTAACACCAGGGCTTTACCTGTTCTTGGGGTACAATACAATATTCATTATTCATGGTTACTTCTCCTTTCTTTTTTTCATTAATTTCAGGAGGCTTTACCATCTGGCTTCTCAGAGTTCTTTGCAATTATTTTAATGCTTAAGCTCAAGTTCTGCTGGGTCAGACTCAAACAATAGCCCAGCCTACCCTACTGTCACCTGTGTTTCTGCACGAGTGCAGCTGAGATACCTCAAGGGCTGTGGTTCTGTTGTGAAGAGCTGTCTCTAGACTGACCTTCAGCATGACGTGCACTACCTCATTCTCCTGCCATTGCTGCATGTCAGTGCTTAAAGGGGTTTTCTGCTGTAAGGCTTGGGACACCCATATGAGATTAAACTTATTCTGATTAGTAATGCTCTTTTGAATTAATGCGTCCCTGTACATGCACAAAACCCTAACTGAAAAAGCATACATCTGTAAATAACCTGATTCAGAATAACACAGTGAAGTTAAACAGATCAGCAGGCCCTGGCTACTACTGATGCCTTAAGCCCTAATAGCTTTTTTTAGTTTTCTAATTTTTGTAAGCTTTATAAGTTTTATAAGCAGTAGAAGTAGTTTTAAAAGCAGCAGCCCTTGTTCCCTTACCCTGTAGTAAATTCCTAACCCAAATTTTGACCAAGGTCTTTAAAATTATTTGCCTTTTCACAGTTTTGTGGCAAAGCCAGTGGTCTACCAGGGAGAATTTGGGTCTCTGCTGTTACTAGAAAAAAGGAATTATTAAAATTAAGTGTAATAACCCACAATACCTCCTTGTATTGCATGTGTGCTCCAACAGTGTATGTTTGTTACTAGATGGATGTTCTCGGAATATGCCCAACCAGGTACCAGCGAAAGGGTCCCGTTCTCATAAAGACAAGGGACTTAAACCTCTGCTCCCATCGACATTCTGGTTTTATTTCCTTGCAGTCTGTTGTTCTTCCTCGTGTGTCGGTGAGTTTTGGGGGAATGACACTGATTATTCCACAGGGCCTTTTAGCTTATTTGAAGAGTGTGTGTCTGCCCAAACTCGAGTCCTTAGCAAAGAAATGATGAATATAATTCTCCCTGAAATTCCTGTTATTTACAGAATTTGTTTTAATGCAAATTTGCATTGTAGTTGATGAATGTTACAGTATAAATGCGAGAATTAAACTCTCATTAAAATATGTTATAGTGATAAACTGAAAGTAGAGCTTGGACGAGAGGAATAGAGAGATGTGAGTAAGAAAAAACACATTATGAAAAGAAAGTTATTCTTTTGAGAAAACTGTGGAAAGATACAAGCTTTTCTAAAAACCAAACTTATAGTTTTCCACTCTTGACAGCAAATACAGTCAACGTTCGTATCTCGTGCCATTTTTATTAGGTGGATATTACTTGTTTCTTACGTTGTACCAGCTAGTCATAATTTACCAGCCTTTTGCTTTTTTCAACTCTGCTGAGCAAAAATTGGTGCTTAACACTGAGGCTTTGTGAACCGAAATGAATTGAGGCCATTTGATGTTGAAAGTTAGTAGCAGCTGCTTTTCAGTGATGAAAAACTGGACTGAAAATAAAGAGCCCGTGAACCTCCCCAGGCTGGGCACTGTCAGAGGTCTAGACAAGGGACTGCAACTACCCCAGAACCAGAATCCTCTGTGAAGTTGGGAGAGAAAGGATTGGGAGGATGGCAATCATCAATACTTTTCCTGAAGTACCTGTTCTTCCCAGTCTGAGCAGCAGGTCCTGTCTTCCAAACTGGAATGTGTTCAGAGCATTAAGGATGGAGTCCTGGCAGAGGCCAAATGTGCCGAGTCCGACCGTGTGACACTGTTCCCTCAGGAGGGCGGCGGGACAGAGACACAGACACAGTGCTCTCTGCGACTCCTTCGGGTGGAAGCAGACACGCTGCCCAAAAAAGGTTTCTGCTAAAATGAAGTAAATTTGTTTCCTAGAAAAGTCTTGGGACTGTGTCTTGCCTGTGAGAACTCTTTGCACATGGTATTTCCTTCAGTGTATTAAATGATTTGGAAGTGGGTGTTCTTACAGGCTGGGCTGGGCTTCTCTGAGAGCTGGGCCTGCCGTAGCAAAGCAGGGTGGGTCTCCAAAAGGGACTTTCTCTAATGACCAACTCCTTTTTGCCTACTTCACATACCTATTGCCTTGTACACAGAGCATCAGCCTTCCTGTGCCTGTGGAGAATTCCTAATTCTTATACAAATGGACCCTAATTAATTTTAAGTCCTAATGGTACCGACATGTCCTGTCTGAGAACTGTTTTAACTTTTACTCCTTCTTTGCTCTGTGTGCTTCTCCTCAGGAGAATGATTTTACAACGAGCAACTTGCCTGAGGAAAGACTTTAAAGTTGAGCTCTAAATGTTGAGAAACATTTTGTTGTGTGGTTTTGGTTGGTGTTTTTGTTTGTTTGTTTGTTTGTTTTTTATTATTTTTTTTTTTTCTGCTTCTAAATTTTTGGGTTTTTTCTTTAGAAGGAAACCCCAAATTTCCAGGATGCCTTTTGTTTATAGTTATGCCAATGTAAGATGACAAGATTCTTCCCCAGGAAGAGGTTAAGAGCCAAGCCATTTGTTTTTCTTGGCACCTAGATCTGTTGATTTTTTTGGGGAGGTTGAAGCGTGGAATGAGCGATTAGATGGCATTGGAAAAGACAATGAAAGTAATGTAGCAGGGCCATTCTGAGAGACATACTGATGGAAAGTAGGACTTGTCTTGTTTCTCTCACTCACTCAGGTCACACTTGTCTTTAGATCTCTGTTCTCTTGTGTTCTTAAATTCAAGCTGGCTGCAGGCACTCGTGTTCATCCCTTGCCTTTACTGGGACTAGAGAGACTCTAAGAGGTAGAAATAAAGGCTCAGAGAGAAACTTCCCCCCAGCATAGAGGGTTAAGCACAGCAAATGGCCAGCAACCAGCAGATGCCTGATTTTTCCTGATGTCTTTCCAGTGGACTCTGAGGATCTGTACGTGACCAGCATTCTCTACGAAAGGGAAGAAACGGAGAGGGAGGTCACGGGAAGGGAAGTGACTGAGCTGGTGTGGAAGCTTTGCTTAGCACACAGTGCGAGTTATGAGGTGAGCTTTCATACACGGCCTCTGTTTCCCTGTGAGGCTCTTTGTGGGCTGAGAATTCCCCTACACAGACAAGAGGTGACCAGGAGAGCAGCAATTTTGAAGTACTGAAGCCATCCATTGTTTTGGACATTTTTTAAATGTGGAATTAGGGAAAGATGAAACGCTTTGAAGTGTTGCTTTCATCTATAAACAGCAAATCAAACTGAGGTGTCAAAACATCATATCTCCTGTAAATGCTTATAGGCACAAGGGATGTTAACAGAAAGCCTGGCATAGAAGGCACCTCACCTTCCTTTGTCTAGAGTAAGTGCCAGGTCAAGGAACAGAAGCTCTGCCTGTCTCTTCACTGGGGTTGGACACAGACACTGGGAGCAAAGGCTTTATGGGAATGGAGAAGAGTTCACTGCTGGATTGCACTCTACAGTAATACACTGTGTGTATTCACCTGTCTCTTAGCTTTAGCTGTGATTTAATATGTGATGTGAGACTTAAGGGGAAGGCACGAGGTGGAGAAGGGTCACAGCCACAGTTCCTGAAGCCCCAGTTGTTACTCCCAACCTACTAAATGGTGATCATAGTCTGACCTGGTACAGCTGCCTGACAATGCCCCAGCACAGGGCTCAGGAGAAAGCAGCAGATTGCCTTCCTGGGTGGTGGAGTATGGGGTAGGTTTCTGTTACTGAGTTACAAGCAAGTCTGCCATGTCTTTTAGCTGCATGCTGTGGAGACTGGGGCTATGGAGAGCTAACGGAGCCATATACATGTTGGTTCTTGCTAAGGTAGAATGGAAGCAGCCTCTTTTGGTGTGGTAATACTTAATTCTAGGTGTCTGTCAGTGTGACAGAATATATAATGGTGTTCAGGCACAGACTAGAGGGCTACACACTGCCTGGAAAATGTTGAAAGAAGAAATCACTGCAGTGGATCTGAGAAACTTTCTTTAAATTCACCCATAATTCAGTGTCTTTGAAAGAATGGTAGACGATTTTTCCCAGTAACAGTGGGATCTCACTTCTGCCTCCAAAGAGGCCTACTGGCTCTATGTGTGGGAAATTTGTTTTATAAATCACTAGGATTAGCACAAGTGGCTGCTGTCTGTGCCACTGCCTAAAAGAGAGGTGAATTATTCATCATATGCCCGTCCCAGCACAGGGTTGGATTGGTTTTGAACCATTTCCACTGTTTCAGGGTGTTCCTTCTGTGTGACAAGACATTTGAAAGAGAATCTTTATTATCCCTCATTTCAACCAATAAAACGTCCTTTGGGCGAGGAAAGAAGTTATGGGAATGGCCACAGGTTGCTTGGGAGACAGCTGCGTTGTTATGCGTGTACAGCTTGTTTGTCCCCTTATTGTTTGACTCTGAATGAGGTGAGATTATGCATTTCTTTCAGGACACAAAGCCAAGAATAAATGGAAGGGAAAAATCCCCAACTCCAGGGAAAAACAGTGAAGGGATGAGAAAATGGAGGTGGAGACTGTCATTTCCAAGGAAGCAAAGTTGTTGTTTAATTTTTTAATGCTATTATGGAACAAGGCTGAATTTCAATGTGCATGTAGATTAGCTAATGGACCATTAAGTGAACGAGCTGCATACTGACAAAGAATGGAAAAAGGGATGGGGAGAAGGGACCCTCACTTGAGGGAGGCTTGAGGGGAGCCTATCCCACCACTTCTGCTGGAGGCTGAATTTCCATTAGGCTGTCTGGGTTTTGGTGCCTGGTCTGTAACTCCAGTGAATGTGGCTGTGTGTGCATTAAGCAGGGTGGGCAAGAGTATGTCAGGTTTGCTCTGCCTCACTCCTGTACCCCAGTCTGGCCCAAAAAAGGGCATGGTAAAGTTTGGGGGTTTTTTTTAAATTTTTTTTTCCTAGTGAGGCATTCTGACTGCTAGCTACTTCCTGATTGTGTATAAACAACATCATATTTATGCTTTCAGAGGAACTTTTTTCCTTTTTTTTTTAAGTAGAACTATAGTAGTTCTGCAGATAGAAGGAAAGGCAAGCTTCTAAGTGTTGTCCAAACCTCAGCTAAATGATCTTTCACACAAACCTGAGACTAATATAAAGATAGGTTGACCATTGTTTCATTTAGTGTTAAAGCTATGTCAGCAGTTCTGGCCATAAATCAGGATCTTGCTGTACAAACTCAAAGAAGATTATGATCTTCTCTTTTGAGTTGCATTTGGGTTTATTTTTCATTTGTATGCCAGTGTAGTGCATGGTGGTCAGTGAGGGACTGACAGACATCCAAAGTAAAAGCCTTCTCTGTATATGTTTGCAGTCTGGACAGAAAAGCAAGTGAGGGAAGGAATGTAGGGACAAAGGGAAGAACAGGGTGTTTGCTCTCTGTAAGTCAGTGGAGATGCTGGTGTAACCTTGTTGTGCTCTGTTCTCTAAAGCTGGTTTCTGCACAGCAGAAATATTCCATCTGGGTTTGTGCACTTGCAGACTGCAGGCCTCTTCATGACTCTCGTGTTTGAGCTCCGACATCTTTCTCTTGAGGCCTTAAGAGCACTGTGGCAAAGATCTTCATTTAAGTGCAGAGACAACTGGTAAGGCTCCTTTAGTAATTCCATTCAAAAAATACATAGCCACAAAATGTGTCTTCCCTATCTAAAATAGTTCAGTGCTTTAAATCTATGCCCCGATGTTGGATTTGAATTTGGAACGTTGTAAAGGAAGAATCTGTATTGCAGATCTTGTTTCTGTAACAGGAGGATGATGTTCTCTCCTTGCTCAATGACTGCTGTGTACAAAATAGACTTTCCTGTCCCATGCCTATTCCCACAGACAGACTTCCTGCTTCAGAGGCAAAGTGAACAGGAAACCTGAGTCATGGCTTAGAGGGAAATCAGTGCCGCTGGTTTTAAGCAAATTTGATTCTTGAGTATTTTGTTCATTTTTAGATGTGCTGTGCTTTTTTTCTTGTGTTGCAGGCAACCATTACTAGATGCTCTCCCATCTTGTGCTACAGAGGCGTGTGTTGTCCTAATGAAAGAACTTGTGGCTTCTGCAGAAGTCGAAGAAGACAAAGTAGAATATTTCTTCTGGTCATTTGCATTCATTCCTAAGCCCACCTCAGGCATGATTGAATCTCTAGCTGTGAGTGGATGTTGCTTTTTCTTTTTTAATTTGCCATTGATCTCATAATCATGGCGGCCCATAATTTTGGTGGTTTACAGTAATAGTCTTTTTCATAGATATACATAATACATATACGTGTCTTTTACACAGACGTACAAAACTCTGTCCAGGTAATTTTGGTGGTGAAACTACTGGCTATTTTAATCTGGTTTGCAAATGAGGAAGCAGCTTGATTTGCATCTGTAGACTAGGTACTTTAAAAAAAATTGGGGTTCACAAGCACTGGCTGAAGTGTTGGGATTTTCAACAGTAATTTTCTTCACACAGAAGTTAAGAATTAGCAGGTTTATGGGACAGAAAAACTAATTTTCATCTAAAAATGGGTAAACTACCCAGGATCAACTGAGCTGTCGGTGGTTTTTGTTAAGTGTAGAGGTGGAGCTTAGAGAAATTGTGTACTGGTAAGGGTTTTACTATTTGGAGGGTCCTGAAAAATAATTTGAATTTGTTTTCATGCTCCTTCCTAAGCACACAGGGCACGATTTCTTGTGAAAAGAACTGTGGTCTGTACCATGTTGACACTAATTTAGCCCATATGTGGAAGAATTTTCAAGTATACCTCTGCAGGGTTGTCCTCTTTTTGTTGTTTGTTTATGTACTTCCTTTAGAGACTGTTTGAAAATATCATTGTTGAGATTGTGTTTCAGTATGTAAATATTTGGACACGTTTCTTTTCTGTGGCATGTTACCATTCTCATGACTGTTACCATTCTCATGGTCATTCTCATGACTTTTTCTGAAACACCCTGTTCTTTTTGTGCTTGTTTACAGCCTTTGCTGAAGTCACCCAGAGCAAGCCAGAGCTGCTTCTTGGGGGTAACTGCCCTCCTACATAGGTTTTGTTCAGCTCACAGCTCCTGTGATGATGTACCTGCTGTGCAGGGTGTGCTGAGGATTCTCGGGAAATTTTTGGGAGGGAACTGCACTGTGCAAGATTCGGAACATCTCAGTGAGGTATTGGCCATATGGAGGCATATGATATAATGCTTCTGTACCCTTTATGATCTAGAACTTGTTTGATGAAAATGGCATTCACTGGATTTCCAGAAAGCCATGAATACAAGCTTTGTAAACTGATATTCTTTGCAAGGATGGGCTGATAAAGGTTTGTAATCCAACAAGTACAACCTATCAGCATGGGTGTTCTTGTGTGTGGAAATAAGACAAAGTCTTGGGTGAAGATGGTGAAGCAAACTTCTTACTGTTGATCACTATAAAGAACACTCATCTGTTGTCAAACTATTATTTTAATTTGGTTATTGTGTCCAGAACTCCACGATGAATTACTGAAAGGTCAAAATATCTGTGGTCAAATGGCACAAAATATCAAAGTACTTAAAAAACTTTTACTTCACTTCTGCTTTTCTGTTGCAACCCAGGTTTTTAATAATGTTTTTGTATTCCACCAGGTCTAAGCCAGATTCTACTTACAAGTGCTACATGGCATTAGAATAGAACAGTGCTCCATATGTGCCTTGTCTTCCCAGTGAAGCCACAGTATAGCTGGTACAACAGGGGCTGCAGTAAACTCCCCAAATGATCAGTAATCATCATCAACACAGTTTTGCACAGAAAATGTTTTTTAATAAAATTTAAAGTTCAGCTGATAACACATGAGAAACCTTTTTATTGCACCTTGCTCTGTATTTACAGATGCAGCTGGTGTTAAAAGCCATCGGAAACGCGGGACTGGCAGCGGCTTCACTGGCTCCTGTTCTGAGCTCCTGTGCTTCCCTGAACAGTAATCCCATGGAAATCCGCCTAGCTGCCATCCAGGCCTTCAGGCGCATTCCCTGCTCTCTCAGGGTAAGTGGTTTATTGCCAGCAGGTGAATTCCTGGTACTGCTCCAGAGTTTTCACAGGCAAAGAGATAAGGAACAAGTGCAGGCGTGTTCCAGCAGAGCCCCTGTGCTGCTGGAGAAGTGTGCAGGACCCCCTGGCTGAACAGATCTCTGAGGTGCTTTGCTGTAGGTGAGGTGACACATTACTCAGGCAGTATTTGTGACTTCTTAGATAGCTACTTCAGTTGGGTGGTGGGTTATGGCTGGGAAGCCACAGCACTTGATTCTTCCCATAGTCTGTTCCGCTGTCTCATTCTCTGAAATATAAAGTATTAATGTGAGAAGTATTAATGTGATTTGCAATACACTGTCACAGTTAGAACATTTTGTTAAATAGTTTAATGGAAGAAAACACAAAACTTGTTTATCTCAAATAACTTGATGCTGAAAGGAATGACAAAGCCAGGACTGCTGGCCTGTGCAAAGCTGGCAGCCCTGCTCCAGAAGAATAAGAGGTTTCACATGGACTTGCACTTGGAGAATTATTTTCCTGTGGCCTTTTAAAATTTAATTGCAGCATGGATTGGCATAATTCACTTGTTCTGCACTTATGGAGCTTGGTGTTGATCCTTAGACCTGTTAGAAGTATGAAGTCTGTATGTTGTCATACACCCCATCAAACGAACTGCTAAACTGACACCCTATGGGTTGGCTGGGGGTGTTAAATACTAATAAAAATGTTACCAGTATCGGTCACCAATGTCTTAATTCCTGGCAGTTCACCGAAAAAATTTATTCGTTGATACTGGGGAAATGTTGAACAGAACAAATTTGTTGCAGTCCTGATCTTTGAACGAGACCAGAACTAATGATCTCAACAGCCTGTGAACAAAAAGGTGTCCACTGCTGTCTGTGTCTGAGCCGTGGCACGTGTGAGAAATAAAACCATCTTTAACAGCTGTGCTGGCAAGTGAGGTTCTGTGTTGCAGAGTCCTGTAGAAATTAGTCTGTGTAGGATTCAGGATTCAGGTCATAATGCTAGTTGGTCATTATGGATAAGGTGGTATAGAGAATACTACAAACATCCGCACACATATTGCACAAAGTGACTTTGTCAGATGTAAAGCAATAGCTATCTAAAAACCCACCTGGACCTGGAAGGGAATGCATGAGGTGTTCTAAGGGAGTAAACTGTAATTGTCCTTATTTTTTCATCTTTTTCTCTCAGAATGATGTATTAGTTCAGTTGTATCAAGCAACCAGCGAAGACGTGGAAATAAGAATTGCTGCTTATTATATAGCAATGAAATGTCCACATGAAGAGTTATTTAAACAAGTACAGAAGACTTTGCTGAAAGAAACATCCAGCCAAGGTTAGCCAAGCAACTACTGAAGTCTGATGTGTTCTTAAATTATACTTTTAAAACCTTTGTTTTGCAGGTGTAATGGTACCAGTCTATATAAATTTTTATTTAATCTTAATGCTTTGTAGATAGTTTTTAGATTGTATGATTGTTTATATTGAAATTGTGATGTTGCTAGTTTAGCAATAGTCAGTAAGGACTGACTTTTCATAGAATTAGTTCCCTCTAATGGCAGCATTCCATTAGCTGAAGCTCTCGAGAAAGGTAGGGGGAACATCTTTGTTGCTCAGTGCATTAGAAATACAAGGGGCTAACTGCAGATTGCATTTTGTTGAGAGAGAAGCAAGTGGCAGAAGAAATATTGCAATATTCTAAAGTGGCTTCACCACGTTTCATGAAGAATACATCTAGAGTAATCCTTTGCATTTAAATCTGTCAAGAAAAAGCAGACACGAGAGGGGTGTCTGTGAGATTGTTTGCAGGCTGATGAAACTGCACTCAGGTGTGGCTGCAGAAATACTAATTCTCAATCACAACTGTTTAACTGTACATGCTTTTTTTTGGTTTGTTTTATTGAAAGGCTTTTAGACCTGTTGTACATTGCACAGGATGGGAAGATTTTTGTCTTGGAATGGTTTCTTTGCTGTACGACAGTTTTCTCTTGTAATCCACCAATGTTGTTGCCAATGTTCCTGAATTAATAGATTAATAGACCTCCTGCTATTTGAAGTTGCTTAATGCTTGCCTTTAAAAGGCCATTTTTATTCCTGCTTATAGTTTTAATTGCTACTTTAAGATTTGCATGTGCTTGCTGTCTATCCCAGACTTTAATTTAATTTTTAATGTTTCGGTACACTGGGTCAGTGATTTTTTGAGAACAAAATGAGGGGTGCTGCCAAAGTTAAAGTTTAAAACCATCTTTAATTCTGTTGCATTCCTTTAAATTCAGTGTACCAGCTCTTCTGCAAACAGTAAATAAATAGGTTATTCTTCTGCCCTTGCCTGCCTAGGGTAGCTGAGAGGCATAAATGAAATTAGGGAGTGAATGGTGTGGTCCATTCCATATTGGAAGGAATAAGACAGTATTTCAGTATAGACTGTGATAAAGATGGGTGCATCTGATTGATTTTAATGGTGCTGAAAATGAATGAATGCAGTGGTGGTCAGAGGAGTGGCTTAGAATTAATGTTGGTGTAAATAAATGAAAATATTGCCTGTATCTGTTTTTAAAACTGCTTTAATTTTTCTCTAATCTCCAAATGCTTTTCTTTGTTAAATTTAAGTGGGCTCCTTTGTTTGGAGTCACCTCTCTCAGATCCTGGAGACAGATGATCCACTGAAGGAGCACCTTCGAGATTCTATTCCTGATGAAATCCTTAGCAGAGACTTTGAAAGGGAGACATGGAAATACTCCTCATATTCTGATGTCACGTTTCACTCAGGTACGTGGAGTTTTAGAACTTAATGCTTTGTAGCTTATGGATTATTAAAGGGCTTTTCTGGCCCTTTACATGTTGCTCCATGGACCTTTAATTTTTATGACTTACATTTACGTATCCGGGTGCTATTAAGCTTAATTCTGCTCTGACCTTAATTGGAGTATATGAAGTGTAATTCCAGCAAACCAGACACCTTGAATCTTTGCCTTTTGTGAGAGAGGGAATAAATAAAGAGAACCAATAAACTTTAAAGGTTATTTTTGTGAACACCAACTTTTGACTCCTTCCTTACTGAGCTTCCTTTGCAGCAACAGGGGTTTGGGATGTATTTTTTTTTCTCCTGATTCATGTACTTGCTTCCCTTTGTATAAGAAAATATTCAAACTATTTCCTTCCTGTTTTACTATCGGTTCATCATTTGTTTTCACTGAAAACACTAGATGATACTTTTTAGATTAACATTTCGATTTTCTGTCCGTTTCTTCCAGTGTATTTGTGTACATTATGTATTGTCAATGCTCTTCTTTTGATGTTAGGGAGATAAAATCCAGTAATATCCAGTAAATATGGACTTCCAGTAAGTGGAAATTACTTGCAGTGATGTCTTTGCTGTACTAAAAAGTTAAATAGTTCCATTTACTGATGATGTTTTTATTCAGCATCTTCTTAATGAGCAGAGTTACAGTTTCCCAAAGAATTATCAGTTTTGCACAGCATATGAGAACAGCTGACAGACATCTGGTGTTTTCCATTGCAGCTGGTGCAGGTGCAAATGTGGAAGCATCAGTGGTGTTTTCTCCTGCATCTTTTCTACCACGATCAGTCATGACAAATCTAACTGTTCACCTTATGGGACAGGCTATAAATCTACTGGAGGCAAGTTTATGGATTTTTTTTTTGTGGTTGTTTTTTTTTTTTTATCTCATTCCTCAAGGGACGCTTGTACTGAAGTAAAAATAAGTGTTTTCTGGTTTACCAGTGTAGTTCTTTCAGCAAGGTGTGCTTTTCACTGCTACAGCACAGTTGCCCCGGACTGGTGACTCCTTTCTGTAATAGATTTAGTCATAATAAAAGTACTGTCACTCTACTGGCACCATGCACTAGCCAAGAGAGTTATAACTCAGCTCTTGTTGTTGAATACAGCTCAAACTGTCCCATCATGTGTAAATGAACCAGTATCCGAATGGAAAAGGGTTTTTATTTTGGACTGAGTTTTACGTAATCAACCAACTGATTGATGTGGAAAGATTTAATTCTGAAATATCCAGTATTGGATGCTGCATGAGGTAGAATGCTGAACTTTGTAGGCTGCTGGGATCTTGTTTGGCAAATCTTTCACTGTTGGTTGCGTCTGGTTGTATTTTTTAGTTTCTGCTTATAGAACTGGACATGGCTTATGCAGGTCATTGCCAGGCTCTTCAAGGCTGTAATTGCTTTTCCCCAGGTTGGTGTACGATTGGAGAACGCTGAAAGTCTGGTACAGAAGGTTTTTGGGCAGAGGTCTGCTTCTCTCAGTGACTATTTTTTTGGGAATGCTAATGGAAGAAACCACAAATCAGAAAACCCAGTGGAAACAGCAGGGGAAGTCAAGCAGAGGAAGCTGAATTTGAAGCGATACAGCCCCGCTGATCACCTTGTGACCAAGAGTGGCAAGGCAAAGTTGAGAAAAGCAAGCCAGAATTGTCTTGGTAGAAAGTACAGTAAGATGAGTGAGTTAGTCAAAAAGGTAACTGACTCTGTAGGTCTTGGAAAAATTAATGACATTCCCCAGTTAAATTGAGAACCTCATCTTGCACAGAACTCCTGCTCTGTGTCACTGTGACCCCTCTGTTAAAGCACATGTGACTTGTTCCGCTCCCTTGCAGAGAACTCAACAGCTGCCTAAAATACAGAGCAGCAAAGAGCCAGATCTTCAGTTTTTCAGGTTGTTCTATTGTCTCAAAACAATGATTCTCAGCCATGGGAGTATGTTGCCTGTGCTTTGGGCTTCCTCTCATTATTTTGAGCTCTGATCCTCTTCATACTGATGTCCTGTTGTCTATTGACTGCTTTGGCACTGTAAACAGCTGCTTGATGTTGAGTTCCTGTTGTTTGTGATCTGACTTCCCAGTTTGATGTTGGATGTTAGATTGATTGACCCTTTGTGAACTTACCCATGAAAAGAGCTGTGTTCTATGTATACAACAGGAAAGCTCTGAGAACTGACTTCGGTTGTTGATGTGTTAGCTGGAAAACTTGGGGACCACAATTTATTCACTTTGTCTTAGATCATCTTTCTTCTTGGGGCTCATCTTCTTAAGGTGTAAGCTCATGATCATGTGCATTGCTGTTGTATCGATTCATAAGGGGAAAAAATGGAAAATTTTTACTCCTTAGCAGTTTATTTAGAGATCATGGCATCCCTGATGTCGTATTGAGATTGCATTCTTCAAAACTTCACCTGTTTGTGGGTGTGGATTGCAACACTTCTCCTTTGCCAGTCATCCTGTGACTGGACATGACCTGTGTTCACAGTGGCAGTGAACCTGTGTGGTGTGGAGCTGAATTTTAGCTGGAAAGAACAGGTACTAACCCAGGGTCTTAAGTGGTCTTGAAGTATTTGTAAAAGGGAGCCTAATGTCCCTCTACTAGTAACAGAGCCTGCATTGAGGAATTGTGTATTATGAGCTTGAAAGGAAATTATAACATCATCCTCTTTGATTTCTTTCTTTATCACACGTCAGTTCACTGAGAGAACGGTGAGAAAGGAGGCACTGAAATGTGAGCTAAGCATGAAAATCTTTGGAAATGAACTTAGCTTCTTAGATTGTGAAGATTTAAGAAAACAAATGAAACATTATTCCTTAAGCCTGGCTGAGCTGGCTGTCAAGCTTCTGAAGGTAAAAGGAACCCTTTTTCTATCTGAAAGTAAATATCTTGAGAAACTACTTTCTGGCAGATATGTAAAAGATACAAAATATGACTTGTTATTTCTCTAAACTGAACTCCAAAAAGACACCGGTGTATATTTGGTTTAAATATACATTAATATATTTACATTCAGCATATTAAGCAAGGACTTGTTCTGTCATCTAATGGCTCTTTTCTCTTGCTTCTCTCATTCAAATTCATCCATGCTTAAATGAAAAATAATTCTTTCTTTAGCTGGGGTAGGACTAGCTTCTGACTCATGCCATGGCCAGGTGCAGGCTTTGGGCTGCTTACTTACTGATGTCCCAAATCAGGTCACTTAAAAGCATTTTCCCAGTAGACAGATGCAGTCGATAGTTGTAACTGGAAACAGTTCTGAATGCTGACTTTTTTGTGCCAAATAAAATTCTGGGGTTTGTTTTGTTTTTTTCACCACAGGGTCAGGAGGTCCAGTTTAATAAAAGGATGAGTTTGGCCACTGAAGAATTGCAGTTTCCAGCAATTTCAGGCTTTCCTGTTCAGCTGGCAGTCAATGCCTCTGCAGCAATCAACATAAAAATCAAAGGGAATGCGGATTTCCAACAACACTCAAATTTCTTTCTAAACGGGTATATCAAGCCAAGGTAGTAACTGCTGCAATGTGTCACTTCCACATATTCCTGATGTCAAGTAGCAATTCCTGATGTGGATGTTTTCTGTGAGTGTCCCTTGTAATCAATCAATTAGGGGATTCCTGAAGAACAAAAGCAGTCATCAGCCCGCTGTTGCTGAAAGTTTGCCATGGTGTGAGGGCAGCAGTGTTTTCCTGTCCTGCCTGTCTGATTTTGAACTCCATTGCTGTATTTCATGCTGAAGTCTCGGTTTAAATCCCTTACTTCGGAGACATAGTAAAACTATACTTCAACTCGTGTTAGAACGCGTATGTCTGTAAATACAAATTTTTCAGTTATTTCTGAAACAAAGTAGTTCATTATTTTAATCATAAAATATACTGTGTTACAGCAGCAAATGCTTATCGAAGAGGTTTAAATGACATGCTTTCAAAAGAAAATGCTTTTCACAGGCGGATATGTATCTGAATCTTTCAACAGTGCATTTGTTCAGCTTTCTGTGCACATGGGAACTGTGGGGACTCTGGGACAAGCTGGCCTAGGCTGGTTAACAGGAATGAGGACATCTACTAGTCTTGATGGGGGAATCCAGGTGAAAAAAGGGCAAGAGCTCAAAGTTTTCTTGAACACTCCAGAGGAATCTATGGAGATAATTAATTTCAGGTAAGATTAAGCAAGGGCATCACCAAAAATAGTAACTGTCTTGAATCAGAACTGAACTGACAGGCTCGTTAATAGAGAAGAAATACATTTCATCAGAAAGCAAACTGTTTCAGTCTGACTCATAGTCCAGATCTGTCATTCAGAAGAAAAAGAAGGGGAAATTATTTGGTGCACTTTACATCATTTTACCATAAAAACGGACATTCAAATCAAAGCTTTATGGTAAAAGATGTAAATTACTTTTTTTATACTCCCCTGTTTCTTCCTTCTGAATGTCAGTGCTGTCTCTGGAACTTCAGTGTCCAAAGAATCTGGTTCAAGGTATTAAAATGGTGGAGGAAAACTTAGCATTGCTTCTGCAGATGGTATTTAGCAATACGAGGTACATAATCCTATTTAGCAAAACACTGGAAAAATGTGCAGTATGGTAGTAACAAGTTGTGCTCAAACCCTTCTGGTGAGTTTTTAGTGAAGTTTTGAGGTTCTGAAAGAACTTCAAGGCTGAAACAAAACTGGTGTCCATACATAGCCTAAGGGAAAACAAAGAAGGCAGGAAGTGAGTGGAGTTCAATAAGCTGACCATAGCAAATTGCTCAGAACAGAGAAATCTCATACTGACTGTGAAGAACTGCAGATGAATTCTCAAGATAGTGACAGGTCACACATGGAAACTGTGGATAAAAATCAGTGCTAATTAGTAGAAATCTAAACTGACCTTAGCAGAACTTCCTATTTCTTGTTTTTCACATCTGGGAGAAGGTGGCATATAACTGAGAATTTTGTTTAAATATTGTTGGAACTGTAGCATAATTGTTTTTAAGTGACTGTTCACAATTTTTGGTTGTAGCTCTAAACCCTACTTCAGAGTGGTGGATGAGACAGAAGAAAGAGATGTTTTCCAAGACCACACAGATACCAGATCTTGCACTAGGGAGGAAGGTGAGTCCAGCTAATGTGTCTCGGAAGGCCTGATCATTCTGAAAGATCCAAATCAGATCATTTCCTTCAGTAGAGGGAATATGTAGTTTTATATACTAGTTCTAAAGGGTCTTCAATGCAATGTTCCCTTGCATGTTTTCGTTGTTTGTTGTTCTAATTGGACGTTCAACTGTTGTCTTCCACCAGTATCTGAGATTCTTGGCTGGCAGCTCTGTTCTGAGCTGTCATACCCTGCCCCAGCCAGTGCTTTGGTTTTCCCCCTCACTGGACCTGTGAGAGTGGCTGTCACGTTAACTAAGCAAGACAGAGGCCTGCAGCAGTACGTCGTGGAAGCTGCATATAACTATATCCCTCAGGTACCACTGTGGCATGTTGTGCTTTGGCTTTAGCTTGAGTTCATTATTCTGATGACAGAGTGGTATCTCTCAGTACTGCATATTCAACTAACTGGATTTCAAGGTCTACAGTATTATTGATTCATTCCCGTTACAGTGGGGAAATATGTCAAAAACAAATTACTGATGCTGATAGTAGGTACGTACTGGTTTTGTACACAAAACAGCCCACACAAACAATCTGTTGTCTCGCTGTCACAGATTGTTTTTTAATTCCCTTGCCAGTGACTAATGTGGTTATCCTTTCTTTCTTTCAGGAGAATTCATGGATCCCAAATGAAGCTGTCTTTCACTTCTTCATTGGGACTCCAAAGTCTGACTTGAAAAGGGATGTTGGTGTTGATCTCAGTTTTAGTGTCCCACAGAAGAAACTCAGAATCCAATTGATACAACCCAAGAGAAAAATCGAGGTTGATGGTAAGCGGGTTTTTCAACTAAGAACTTGATCATCAGTTAATATCAGTTAGGAGAGATTAATTAGAACTAACTGCGAAATATGAATATATTTCAGTCAATAATCAAATGCTGAAGCTGCATTACTGTGTGTTAGGCATTCAGTTTACTGCCTCAGGTAACACCCATTCCCAGTGGGTTTTGCATCTTGGTTAACACTATTTTACGCAATCAGAGGTTCAGTACCTGGTTCATAAACCCTTGTTAGACAAGAAAGCTGTTACCAGAGTAAATGAAATTAAGGCTAAGGAATGTGGTGGCTTGTCCTGTAATCTTTTACATATGCTAAACTGGTCTTACTATTTGCATTTGTTGTGTTCTGTTAGTTATGATCCGAAATTATTTGTTGCCAAATCAATTAAGTACTATGATACTGCTGTGCATTCTAAGAAAATGTAACATTTCAGTCACAATGTAACACAGAACACAAAATCAACAAACACATTGATATGTTTTAATATTTATATTGAAATATAAACTGATCCACACATGGTAGTAACATAGACAACGTATTTCAGCTTCTCTGACATCCTGGTCAAGTGATATTTTGTGTTGATGTATTCTACCAGATCACTTATTTAGAATTTGCCCCTTCATTTATTTTTGGTTTTTTTTGATCCTGGTTATTTTCAAATGGATTGCAAGGAAGATTTATCTACACTGTGCAGAGCTTTGTGTGCACAGTGTTCTGAGCCCCTGAAATGTCTCCACAGCACAACTTACAAGTTTTAGCACAAACCTAAAGGAAGTGTATAAATCAATTCCAGAACTAAGCTGTTTTTGTTGGAGAAAGCTTTGCTGCCTCTTCTCAATTAATAACCTCAGAATGTCCTTTCAAAATGACAAGTGTATTCTGAGAACAATTTGCAAAATGACTTTGCAAGCTCTGATCCTGAATTTTTTCCTTTGAGCTGATATTTATTGTGTTTGTACTCCGTATATATATTGTTCATAACAACAGCAACTGTCATCTTGGGTACAGTTTTATGAAGCATCACTGCACAGTGTGTGCCCAGGAAAAGTAAACAGTTTTATTTTTCTCCAAGGGAGGATTGAGTTTTCTAAAAATTCACAAATTGGACACCTGGAGCTGATAGTGGATGACCGAGACACGTATTACATTAAGGTATGTTTTCAGTTCAGGAGCTCTCATCCTAGGATGAATACTTAAATAAAAGCACACAAAAGAAAGGCAGCAAAAATGCACATATTGAAAAATAGGTTCGTGAGCAATCCATCAGAGAAATTACCAGTTCTCCTTTTTATATTTTTTTGAGATAGACTCAGTGCTAAATGGCTGTGTTTTAAAAGCTTTTAAAGCATGGCTTCTGTAAGTCATCTAAAGCAATTTTTTCACACTCAGATGTAATCAAAACCTTGGGGTTCCTTCCAGTGTTAATTCAGTGGAGCAGTTCACACTGACTCCTGTGGCCTTTGGCTAATTATGTACATACGTGGCCACAAAGTTTTTCAGACCTGTATTCTGACCGTGCTTGACAAGCTCTGAGTAAGCCCAGGCTAATTTCCTCACTTCTGTGGACTCTGGAGATGTAAGAATCTCTAAGGTATTGTTATTTATTACAGCAATTGTTGGAGGGGAGGGGTGTAGGGGTGTGGAATAAGCAAGAGAATGGCAAATATTTGAATGCTGAAATGAAAAAGTAAAATGCAGATGGGAGTTTATCACTGAAACTCTGCTGATCTTTTTATTTAAATTCCAAGACACGAACAACTTTTTCATTATAGAATTGATGCCCATGGCAGAATGTCATGTCTTATGTGGGCCTCCAAAGCCAGCTGGTTTCAAACACTTTGCATTTTCCTACCGTGAGCACGTTATTTACCAGATGTTTTTTTTCCAGAGTAGTATTTTGACAAAGACTTTCTGAATGTTTCTCACAAAACCAAACACTAACTAGCATTGCAGACTGTTGCATTTGCATTCTATTTCAGCCTAAATCTCTGTGAGACTGCCAGTATTTTCAGTAACACTATTATTTTTTGGCCCACTATTGCAACATTCTTAGTGGTTTCAGTCACTAAAACCAGCAGGAGCTGAAGGAAATAGCATCTCACAGCACTGTAATTTTTGTGTAACTGGAAAAACAAATCCATCCTTCCTCCTCATTATTTACTGATGGCAAGGTTGCTCGTTTGAGGGGAGGTGGAAGGTCAGTTGTTGGGTGTATAGAAAAAAAAAACTTTTCTTCCTCTTCTTGTCTCATTTCTGAATTGCCCAAGTCTCTACTATTGCTTTCCCAAAGCGTGATCGGTTTGTGTTGTTGAGTGGCTTGGAGTTTGGTTTCTTTCTTTGTTTGTTCATTCCAGGGAATGACAGATTTGCAGGTGCTGAGTGGAGAGCAGAGATACGTGACCCAGCTGGAGGTAAAGCTGATAAAGCAAAGCAGTCCTGTCATTCTGTCAGGAAACATCACTAAACAGCTTGGCAAGAAGATAGCTTTCTCAGTATCCCTGAACAATTTACTGAAGGATGCTGCATTTCTTTCAGGTTAGAGGACAGTAAGTATTTGCCATATAAATGCAAGTTCTGGAGCCCTTATATGTTAGAGTTGTCTGGTTATCGACACCTATTCCTGAAATTCCTTTCAAATCAGTAAAGACTGCTTTTTACCATCATGACCCTGGATAATAGAATAACAGGAATTAAAAAGTACATTTTTAAGTCTGCTTTGAATTATTGTTTAAGAGGGTGGAGGAAATAAGATATAAGGAATCACTTAACAAAAACATGCCAAACAATATCAGCTATTAGGACATTTTCTGTTTTCACTTTTGTTAGTACAAAACAGTGCAGAGATGTGCATTTGTAACTAAATGTTTTTTAAGATCCGTTGTTCTAAAAATGTTGGAACCTTTTTTTTTGCCTCACTAACATGCTAAAAGGAAAACACATGAGGAAGATATCAGAAAGGGCTTTACAGTTTGTATATCATCAGTCCATCAAAAAGTAAATTAACAGTGGAATAAATCAGTAATTTAAATCTAAGGCTCTCATTTTTTCCTTCGTATTCCTTACTGTAGTCACCGTGTGGCAAAGACACTGAAATGTCATAGGATTGTGCAGTATTTTCAAATAAAACCGACTTTTAAGGAGTGCAAAATGCCAGTTTTTAATTTTTGGGAGATCATCTCTTGGTGAAATCATTGTCCTTTCACGTGGTTTGCCAGTGACTGCACCAAAACCAGTTCTGGTCTGAATTCAGACTCTTATCCCTGAGAACTGGGCTGCACCAGCAACGCTACTGCAAAGCCACAACCTGGCTCTGACTTTATGTAGAGGTAAATATCCCCATGTTCACGTGTTAGGTCTTAGTTAATTAAAAGATCAGTCTGCTGGAAGCAATATCTGAGAAGTGTGTGGTACAGGCTCTCTGTGTGGTGGAGAGAGACTGAACATCCAGCTCTGTCTCTTTTTTCACCTGCTCACTGCACAAGGAGTTGTCACGGTGGGAGAGACTGAAAGCATTTGTTTTTCCTCACTGTGGTATTCCTTTTACCACCTAAACTAACTTCCATTTCTACCACTGCATAACCCCTTCTGCTCTTGTTGTAGCACTTCTGGAGAAAAAGGTCGATGATGAACTGAGACAATACTCTTTGGAAGGGGAGACCTGCCTTCCAGGCGTTCTTGGAGCTCACGTCACCGCTCTTCTCCAGCAACACGAGGGCTTGTGGTCTCACAGTTTGAGGATGAAATATGGACTCCTAGGTACGCTGACAGAAAAAATGTGTGCTTTCCTTTGGATTTGTAGGATAAATCAACAATAGCTGTAAAAGCAGACAAATCTCACTTGAGTGGTTTTGAAAAACGGAAGCCTTGAAGCCAGTACCAGGCTTAGAGTTTTGAAAGTTTACTTCTGATTTATTTGAATCGGTAAACTT
The DNA here is from genome assembly GCA_013399855.1 of Oxyruncus cristatus. NCBI lineage: Eukaryota > Metazoa > Chordata > Aves > Passeriformes > Cotingidae > Oxyruncus > Oxyruncus cristatus. The sequence goes on from VXAY01005595.1 coordinate 474,740, forward strand.
TGTGATTTAACTCGAACAGGAGAGGCAAAAAATCCTCGTCATGAATGCAGTATGAGGCAAAATATTAAAGTGGAGACAGGTGCACACGGAGTGTACAAAGTGGATGTTGGGCACGAATTTCACTGTGTGCAGGCTCCAGCCTACAGTCACAAGGTAAATACTGGCCCAAGCACCTGTGTGCTGACTGCCCTTGTGTCACTCATGTACTGAGGGGCTCAGTACATGTAAGAGAAAGCAAAATTCACAGGAAAAATGTATTTTTCTGTTCTTTAGGTTCACGTGAAACATGAAGCAAGTGCATCTTGGCTTTCCTCCCAAGTGGAAGTGAACTATGGGAAACACTGGGATGAAAAAAACAACAAGAAGAAACTGCTGATCAGCCAAGCATTTAAGAACAGTTCCAGTCCATCTGTAGTCAGCTATTTCATGGAGGTAATCATGATTGTGGAAGAGTTAGACCTTCACTTCTGATATACAACAGACAAAATAAGAAAAAAGAATTTAATTAATTAATTTATTAAGACCCTTTTTTTGTAAATGTGATATTAATAATATAAGTCAAGTACCCAGAGCAGAGGCAGAAGCTGTGACCTTCCTGCTACTGTGTGTGTGTATATGTGTTAAATTAGACAGTTCTGAAGGTGGGATCCTGTTTTTATTTCAATTTGCTTCACTTGTTTTCCAGTTTGCCCTGCAAGTCCTGGAAAAGCAGGTGAACTACAGAACCCAGCTGCAGCACTTGCATACCTCTCAGGTGTATTTGCAGAGCAGCACCAGCTTTGAGGTGCAGTACAATGACCACGTGCCATTTGTGGCTGGGCTGCAGTGGAAGGACGCGTCCAGAAATGGCCTGAAGAAGTGGGAAGGTGAAGTACCACCAACTGTTCCCAGTCTGGGATTAGAAAAGCAGGCACTGGAAGGTGCTGCTGGGGTTTTCTGAGGTAGTTTTGCATGGGTGTAACAGAATGATAGAGATGCTGGTCAGAAGATAGAAATGGTGAGTTTATCCAGCCCAGCCTCCTGCTCCAATCAGGACTGGTTTTGCAGCTTTGTCTGGCTGAGTTTTTGAAATCTCCAACTTCCCACAGCCTGGCCTCTTCCAGCAATTCCATTTATTTAGCAAACCTGCCTATGTGTTACAGTAGTGAAGGACATTAATTTCATTACATACCATCCAGAGATTTTAGTGGCTGGAAGAGAATAGGCTTGGTAGTAGCTTTTTAGCTTCATTCCAAAACCCCAGCATCTTATCAGCCTGGTTGCTGAGTTTAGAGTCCAGGTAGCTTGGAATCTCAAGTTTCTGTCAGCTCTAATAAATGTTCTTTCCAGGTGGGTTAAATCTCGACACCCCATGGCTGTATCTGTATGCAGCTCACAAACTACATCAGCCTCAGAGTTCTGCTTATTTACTGACCACTGAGCTGACGACTGGAAAAGCTCTCTCCATTAAGAATCTCGTAGTGGAACTGTTCTATAAAGATCAAGGCAATGAAAAGGAAGGGAAAGTTCACATTTACACACCAGCTACCACATACCTGCAGGTTGGTAACAGGTTCATCTAGTGCATGGCTTTGATGAGAGGGCTCTGTGACAGCTCTGGGACTGTCAGCTCACTGCAGGAGCACTTGCTCAGGGTGCTCTGTGAACTGCTTGCTTGAGAAACTCGTGCGTTGTGTGCCAGCTTATAAAGGAGGATGTCAAAATGCCTGTGTTCATCTGTTTTCTGTGCTTGAATGATGAGCTGTTCTTCTCCAGGGCAGTCAAATCAGCACAGCTGGGGCTCTCTATCAGCTTTGAAAAAATGTCAGGACCATCAGCTCTGCACCTCCTTGAATGGGTATCCATTGCTCCCTGCACAAAGCCCAAAACAGGTTGGCAGAATTCTGCCTAGGAGTGTACAAACAGTCTTTACTGGTTTAAAGTTCTTCCTTCCATCCCTTCCATGAGCTAACAGTTTCAGGAAGTTAGAAAATTGGATCATCATTGTAAAAAATGTTTAAAATTTGTCCTTACTGATACGAAACAGCTGAGAGTGCCTTTCCTTTAAAAAGTAGGAACAATAGCCAAACATCTAAATTTAAGAGCCCACTGATTACCTAAATTCACTAATTTTGAGGCACTAGATTTAAAGGCAACCTCTGCCTGAGAAGAATGTAACTCTCCTCTTCCTGGAGAGCTTTTCCTCTCTCCCTTGCTTAGAGAGGGTAAAATAAACTTGGAGATCTTTATGACAATTCAGAATATTTTCATAATGCAGAAGCTGGCACACATTTCTAACTGTTCTTGCAATGATCACTCTTTCACCTCTGTGCTGCTGGCACAATGGAATGCTGTCTGTCCTAGCTAAGCCAGATTAATGTCCTTGTTTTCCAGGCATCCACATTTAATCGTCTGGGGAGGAATGTTCTGCATAGCTATGGTGAAATGATCTCTCTGTGGAATCAGCTTGTGAAGAATGAGATTCATTTGGAGAATAACGAACGAGCCAAACTTCTCTGCTTTAAAATAACGAGTACAAAACAGGAATTTAACTTCACAGCCAGCTATCAGAATCTACCAATGGTAAGAAAGAAAAACAAATGCAATTTCTTTTTTTTTTCTCCTCACTGTGTTTTTTAGGTCTGCCACCTTCCTGAGAGATGTTATTGTTGGTGTTGAAAACTCCTAGTGCTGCATCTATTTCTTTCTGTTTTGAAAGGCCACAGTGTAAAACTGGGTTCAAAAAGAAAACAAACAAAAACTTGAGTAGTTAGTGTAATTTGGAGTTAGTGTAATTGGGAGGCCAACTACAGACAGAAAGTCAGGCAGGAGGGACAAAGAGGGAATACATGACTAGAAAAAGAGCTGTAGGTGTGATTACTTACTACTTGATGCAGATGTATGGCAGGTGTGGAAGAGTCTACTGTCTTGGAGAATCAGAATCTCTTGCCTGTTACATGAGCATGGTAAGCCCAGGTTTATGGGCTGTTTTAGTCTCTACATCCCTTCCAATCTTAAAATAATTTTCGCTTTGCTTGATGTCTGTGGCACAGGAAGGGTAACCAGCAGTTTCTCCTTGAAAGGGATACTTTGATGAGTTAATTTGGTCCATTTGTTCCTTGCAGGAAGTCTTAAAAAACCAAGTGGTTTTCTAGACATAGCATTGAAAATCCAATTAGTGTTTGTATGAAAATGTACCAGAGCTCCCTCATATTGCAAATAGGTGATGCTCAAGTGATACATTACGGGGCATTTTTCTTCTGCTGAAGTCAGTTTTCTACTAATGTCACTTTTAATCCTATGTAAATGGAGGTCTGCATTTAACTGCAGCACAAAGGGACTGATCTGTGAAACGACTGCCTTGCTGCAGCCTGTTGAGCAGTATGGCTTCTATATTGATGTTCCTGAACATGAATGCAGTAAATCTGATGAAATTATCCTTTATTCTTCTGGTCTTGTGATTTGAGTGCAGCCCAAGAAGACAAACCTTTCTGTGAAGATTGTATGGAGAGATTATAAAAGTCTGCCTGTCACACTGCAGTTGGAAGGTCAGATAGAGGAGCTGAAGAAGGAGAAGATGCTCTATCAAAAACGTGGAACCCTCCATTTCAGGTTCAGTTGTCTTATTATTTCTATCTGTGAAGAATGTTTTGACCTAGGTGTAACGTGCATCTTGATGCTCTTGGGAAATGTTCTGGGCTCTACAAAAGTGGAAGTGCCACATGCACAAAGCCTGTGCTTCGTCCCACCTGGGTCTCTGGACTTGCTCAAGCACAGCAGCTTCACGGGGTGGTTATTTGCATCCATAGGCTTTTGCCCTCCTTATTGAAGTGACAGTGAACAGAGCTGTCAAAGGCAACTGGCCATGTGTGCTGTGACATGTTTGTTGGCAACTCAGTCAGGTTTATAGCCTCCTTTCAGGAAACCAGCAGGGTTTATGGTGTGTCCAAACTTGGAAGTGGTGAGAAGTTCCAAAATCCAGATCTGATCCTCCGTGCCATCCAGATGCCTTTTTCCCAGTCCTTGGGAATAATATAGGCATTCTAAAGCCAAAGATATCCTCTTAAAACACGTAACAAATGGTCTTGTTTAGATTTTGGAATGTTTCCATTTTCTGATGAGAATGAGTGCACTGCTTCTAAATACTGGCTGTCCCTGAAATTTCTCTCTTCATTACCCATTATCAAAACACAGCTTGAAGACCTTGGGAAAAATGTATGCTCAGATTTGAGGCATCTGGACCCTCTCTGGGGACACCTCAGCTTTCTTAGGGCACAGTAGGACCAACAAGAGTGCACAGGCTGCCTCAGGAGCCACTATGCAGCTTGGAGGTAGCTAAAAAACTGTGAGGCATCCTTTAAGCAAAAAAATACATAAATGAAGAATGGAGAGCTGTACCAGAGATCCTGGCACGTATAAAGGCAGTCCAACATCTGCTTATAAAAGTTTGTACATGTTTCCAAGATGCCTGGCTGAGTTAATGTGCAGAAACATTTTCTGGAGTCCATAAACATCACACTGAAATAGTAAACTACTCCAAGAGCTAAGTAGTGGCTGAACATCTGTTGCACAGGATTCTTGGCATGCAGATACTGTTTCTACAGAAAGCATAAAATGTGGATAGTGAGATTTTTAAACTTGCCATAAGCTTTTGGACACTGTCCATATTTGAAAGGAAGTCCTGGCCGTGCAGGTGTGTGAAGTGTATGTGCTGGTTGTGCAGGTCAGAATTTTAGAGCATCACCCTTTCCAAGCCTTTTCCAAATCCGGGATGTAAACTCTTTACACACACCAGAATTTCTGATAGTTTGTATGAGGCTGTAATTTTGCTCTTTAATTCTTAAAGGTCCTGGTTTTATGTGTTTTGCTTCTGTACCTGGCAGCCTGCTGTATCTGCAACTGAAAATTTTGGAGTTCAAGTTGAATTGATTTCTTTTTGTAGTTGTCTATTAAGATGTTTTTATACTTGGTTTATTCCTTGGTTTTTTTTCCAGGCATCCCTTTAAAGTGCCCTTTCTGCAGAGCTTCCTTCTGCAGGAGACTTTTACTGTTGACAAAAAGCAAAGGCACTATTTCATGGAAACAAAGCTTTTGATAAATGGGGTCGAGGAAACAGTTCAAACTCTTATACTTGGTTACCAACCTGAAAACCCCTATGTGAGTTTTCCAAATATCTCCTTTAATTTGACATACCAAAAAATTCAGCAAATGAGGTATTTTACGTTCCTGCATTTCCTCTCAAACTTTTTTTTAGATTTGTGCTGGCCTAACTCATCCTTATAACCACAAGTTGTTCCCCAAAGATGTTGAAATATGCATTTTAACTCTTAGTCATCAAAACGTGAGTAAATTTTCCATTAAATTCAGTCGAAGGAGAGATTAATTTTCTGTTTATTTACACTTTATTGTCTTTTCAGACCTAACTTGCTATAGGTCTTTAGTTCCTGACCATGTAACTGCTGCATCGAAAATGTTCAGAGGGTGATTGTGTGTTTGGTATCTCCTTAATTTTGTATAATAATACGTTGCATAGTAATATATGATAAGAGTACGTAATATATTATTTTTAGAATATTGTTATACATGGATGTTGTTAATAATAACAAGTACTGGGATAGAATGGATTCAGGGTTCTCACCCTTATCATAGCTGTACCCATTTCATCTTTCTTACCAAATAAAGTTGGGTTTTTTCCTGCTTTTCTCATTTTTCATTCTGAGCCACAATGTAATACCTCACAGCTCTGATTTTTCATGATGTGGAGGGATGACTCTCTCATCTTTCATAATATTCAGGGTTAATACTCAATGCAGTTCCCTTATTCCCATACTTAACACGTAGGTGAAGAATGAATTTGAGACTATCTTGAAGGTGAACAAGGAAGATGTTCTCAGCTTTCTAGGGAGGTATCAGAACAAATCCAGTAAGGCTGATTTTAGACATATTTTGCACATGGATGTGACACATTCATTTCAGGTATTTGTGGTTTTCATTTTTGACGTTTTATTTTTTATGTCTTAGTGACTGTTTTACTGTATTATCTTCAATATTATGATTGTTTGATGCTGGTAAATGTCCTAGTCCAATCTAGTCCTGGCCCTGCCAAAGACCCTAAGTACCTCAGCAGATTAAATTATAATCTGTATCAATCATACCTTGTAAGAAACACACAGACCTTTTGTTGTCATACTCTTTTTACTGAATTTGATTTTTTTTTTAGTACCTTTTCGATAAAACTGGTAAAATTTTATACACACGTTTGCTGATGTGCACCCTCCACTTAATGCTGGATGTTCAGACATTAATTCACATGTAGCAGTTGGTGGGAATGCAGTGTTCTGTTCTGACATTGTCCTTTGCCCAATAGCTTGAGTTTCCACAGGCAATGGGCCTCAGTGGGGAGCTGTTTTCCAGGCAGAATAAACTGGAACACTTTGACTGTGGTGTGAGTGTAAAAGCCACCATCAACAAGAACGTGTCTTCCCAGGTCAGTGCCCTGGTTTTACAGCCTTGTTGCTTGAACCTTGTAGCTTTTGCAGCCCATACACCCAGAGATATGTTGGGTCTCTGCTCACGTGCATTAGGAATACATGGAATACAGCCTGGGAGCTGTTAAACTTCTTGCCAGCAGCTGCTTTGCAGCTGCTTTACAAGCATGGCAACACAAACCTATGTGTATACTGCAAAGTTGGTCAACTCATGGAACTCAACGGGTACAGTGGAGAAGTGTGAATTGTTAGGGGAATGGTTAACTTTCGATGGTTGGAGTTTGTTCTGGCTAGATGGCTACCTGTGGTTGGATTAGGTGAAATTCAGGAAATTCTCAAAGTCAAGTTAAATTGTACTTAAAATTCAATGTGGTTCACTTTTTTGTTGTTGTTGAGAGCTCTAGCATGGTGACAGGGTTGAGATAAAGACAGAGAGATCACGTACCCATTGCCTTCACAGACAAAATGAACTCAACTTGGGCAATACTAATTTAGTTTTTATTGCCAAATAAAATTAGAGTTAGATGGTGAGACACAGAGATGAAAACTAAAAACTCCTTTTCCCCTCTGCTCCCCTCCCTGCTTTTGCCCAGTCCCAACTTGTCTGCAGTCTCATTGCTCAAACTGATGTTTCAGTATTCTGTGCTGTAACTTGAGATCCTCAATGTCCTGCTCTTCTCTTCTGCAGGCCCAGGCAGCCCTGAGGAGTTATGGTGAGAGCAACTTCAATGGCTCTCTTCACCTTCACTCCAGTGGCCGGGACGTGCTGGTGCTGGAGGTCGATGTGGACAATGAAAAGAGGACGAATGGCAGAGCTGTTGCACTGAGGGCTTTTCTCCATCAGACAGTCCTGGCAAACCCAGAATTGATACAGCTGCAGCTCATGGGCAAAATGTTTCCATCAAGGTAGAGGAATCAGAATCTTGGTTAACTGAGGCACTGAAGGGTGTTCACTCTGAAACAAGTGCTCAGAAAATCTGTGGAGTCTCCATACTTGGAGATACTCCAAACCTGGCCACACACACTCCTGAGCACCCTGCTCTCATTGATCCTGCTTTGAGTGAGAGGAGGGGTGCCTTGATAATCATGAATTAAGCATAATATCTTACCAACAATTTTTATCTCTGTCTTTTTAGACTTCTGATATCTTCTGAGTTGAAGCTTAATGAAAACGGTCTTCACGTGGATTTCATGGGAGCCAGGGAACAGAAAGCTGGTTTTGCTTTGTCCCTGAATGGAAGAGTCCAACACACATTTGCTGGATTAAAGGCTGTACCTCATCTTCTTTCTCTGAATGGATCACTGAAGTGCAAAAACAACTCTCATGATGGTACTGTCTTACTTTGCGTTTTGTTCCTGTTCCACAGCTATCTAAGGAAGCTTCTTAATTTTAATATATTCCTAACTGAACTGCATAATGCATCCAGCTCTGGGGCAAAATACTGGGTGGCTTCTTTCTTCTGCAGGTCTTCTGAAATGCTGGGGGCCTGACTTGAGGCTCTCACTCCTCTGAATGGCTCCATGGGGGGAGTAGGTCACTGCAGGGCTCTAGAGAGATTGTTTAGCCTGGAATTGCACAAGCAGTGGGTCACAGTCCCTCTGTAAATTTTCCTTCAGAAGGCAGTGCAGTGCAGCCCATGGCCTAAAGGCACGAGCAACTGGGTCAATAAAGAGACATGGCTGCAAGAAATAGTATTATGTGATTTGTTTTAAACACAGACACTTCCACTGGTAGGGAAACTCTCAACAATAAACTGATTCACTCTCTAGATTAGGCAAAATTATCTGCTATAATAAATGGAAATTCATCTGCTTCCTCCTGGTATTAAATTAATGGTTTTTAATGTTGCTTCAAGAACAGTGGTTGTTTCTGTCCCAAAGGACTCTCTCCACAGTAATAACTTCTGCCTCTTACAGGTAACATCAAGGTGATGGTCAACAAAACACTGTATGGACTCCATCTCAGGAACAGGAATGTGTTTGGGAATGTCACTGTACACAATATCACTGTTGCCATGTTTCAGAATGGCAGTCTGGCAATCCCAGTGGAGGCAAGACTGAAAGGCCACCTGGAGCTGAGTAAAGAGATGAAGAGGGGGCTAGCCAGCTTCCAAGTGGATGAAAAGGCTCTTTCTGTAGATTTTTTAAATCTCATGAGTCGTGGGCACAGCAGAGTCAGTGGGACTTTCACACATAATATCGACTTCTTAAAAAATGCAGGTAAACTCTGACTTGATTGTGTGGTATGAGAAGGTGTCAAGGTGAATTTATTTACATGACTGCAGACCAGTGGAAATAGATGAGTTGCTTTTGCTCACACCAGAACAAGATGTGACCCAGACTTAGCAGCATTCTTTTTAATGTTGTTGAGAAAATACAATAAAATGGACACAGAACTAGGTCAAACAGTTTTAAAGTACTTGGGAGTGAATGGTTTCTGTCTTGTATATCTGTATTCCTGCAAGCTGATCAGTTCCTCCAAATGTAGTTTTATGCCAAGTGTTGCTTCCTAAGCAAAGCCATGGGTTTTCATGAGCTGGAGTTATCAGTAATTTTGAATGGGTAAATTGCCTTTGTCCCTTTGGTCTGAATAAATCTGTTCTGAAACTTTTTTTAACAGCTGACTACTGGAGTTAGACACAATACCCATTGGTAAATATCCTTTATTAAGAAGAGAAAAATCCTTGACTTGCAAAGTGCATGCCACATTTCAATTTAACCCCTTTTCAACATGATTTTGACATGGTATCTAATGTCTTTCTATAAATATCAGTAAGTGTAGCTAACTGGATGGTCACACTTTATATAAAAGACGTGTCTTTTCTAATGAAAAACTGCAGAAGGCTTCTTTTGATCTGTAATACATCTTCTCTGTGTTTTATAGTGACAACCCAGAAGTGTTGTGTTGATTTTGCTTCCTTCCCTGTCCATAGGATTGCCATGGGATGGCATTCTCACTGCCATGTGTGAGCGTGGCACAGGAAATCACACCGTGGCCGTAGCCCTGCAGAGCGGCAGGGAAGGGATTACTGCTGTGTTTGGGGGGCACAGCCTGGCCACAGAGCCTCCTAAAGCCCAGCTCTCTGTGAGCTTAAAGCACAGCGTCTCAAAGATAAAGGAACATGGGATCCCTTTTATCGTAGAAGCTGCTGGCTATTACGAGGTAAGAAGAGTTCTGCCTGTGATTATTTAATTTTTTTGGCAGAACAATTTCTAAGAACTGTAGGCTTTTCCTTGGAACTATATATATTTATTTTAAAAGCTGCTACATTTTTGAGAGGGACTGAATTTCTGTGTGAAAGAAAGGTGTTTTCTGGCTTCTTGTCATACTGTGTACTTGCCATCTGAAGTCTTGGAGCTGAATCTAGACTAAATGAGATGCTTCATTCAGTTCTTTAAGTGAAGTGCTTTGCTACATATGAACAGATGTCCAATTGTATTTTTCCCCTCTAAATGGGAAGTGGACCAGCAGGCCTAAGGTATGGAGCCATCATGTGTCAGTGAGCCAAGGTACTGCATTGCATCTGGGACTGGACTGAACTGGTTCTAGTGTCATCCTTTGGATATCTGCTTAGGAGCAGGAGAGCGTTTGGCATGGCTGTCCATTCTGGAAATTTCTGCCCACAGAAGGATCATGGACCATGACTCCTGGTACAGGATTGCTTGGCCACTGTTCTCTCTGCATTTCTGCTATAGACTAAGAGACTCTGCCTTTGCCAGTTGTTGCTGGGATGTTGTTGTTTGTTTCTTTCCGTAATCTGGTCTCTTTTTTGCACAGAATTTTGCCACAAAGATTGCTGCAGGGATAACAACCACAGTGGAGAAGGAACAGCTCAAAATCGAAATTGAGAAGGAAACCACTGGCAGTGCTGTGGAATTTTCTCTTTCACTTCACCATGATGTGGGAGGATTGATGGACACTGTTCCACATGTACTAGAGGTTTGCAGAAACCCTGCCATATATTATGATGTATTTGATGTAGTGTATTTGAATGCCTCACATCTCAGCTGTTCAGGTGTACCCTGGAGAACAAGCTGGCAGATCAGAGGGGGGAGAGATTTTTGTCAAACAAGGCCAGTAGTCAGTAGAAAAAGCCTAAAAATTGTTTGCTTAGCCATAAAGAGCAGGTTTTTCAAGATGTGGTGGGTAAGAAAACATTTATGTCATGGAACTGGAGTAGGTGTTTGCCCAGGTATAATAACTTGCAGTTCCAGCTTTTCCATCCTACTATTTGAAGATACTATTCTTTACCTGTCTTTACCTGTGCTGATAATATTTGGGCATAATAATGCACAATTAGAGACATGATATAGCCTCAGATCTACTAAACTGTTCATGTTTTTGAAACTGAACTTCAACATTTCATCTCAAAGCTATATTTTGGTGTCTGTTTTATCCTTGTGGCTCTCACCTTTGAATTTTAGTCCTCTCTCCTTTTCCTCATGCTCTCAATTTGCTTTAATAATGCCAACAGGTTGCTTGCAGTGGAGAATCTGCCAACAAACAACTTTCTGGCCTTTGCAATGGTGCAATTGCATTTCATCATTTTGAGGTACTGCCTTAATTTATGAACTCTGCTGTCAACAACACATTGCCTAAACTACCACTGAGGGGCTCTTAAGTACTCAAAGGTGTCACACATGTCGAATTGGGTTTGAGCTGGCTGGAGGTTTTGCATGTGCTTTCAGATGTTTTCACTCCTCAGATTCAAACACGCTACTTCTCCCTCAAGAACTGTTTTAGCTGAAGTCTCCAAACTGTATCTTCTGCCAGTCAGAACTGAAGTGGGTATAAGCGGCCCTGTCCTGTCACTGAGCAGCCAACCTGATAGAGGAACTGGGCAAGGGAGCATGGGGGGCACAAGCTGAGAATTTCAGTTTATTCCTTACTCTATTTTCTGCTCTTTCTAGCTATTTGTTTTGAAAGTCCCTGTGGCTCTTCAACTGTTTGAGAAAGATTCACCTTAGAAGGGGATGTATTCTTAAGAATATGTTAAAAATGTCTTCTGTGAGTGACATTATGGGAGATTGCATTAGTCTCCATGAAAACAGTAATCACAGAGACAGATTCCTGTGTATGTGTTCTAAAGCCAAAAAAAGGACAAATGCACTTCAGTTTATCCCTCATGTAAGATGGGTACAATGTGCGTAACTCTTGTTCCTGCTGATGTCTGACAGGAGTGTAACAAAATATCACAGCTCTGTTTACTTACTGTAAAAACCAGAAGTGATTGATGATAGTAAAGGCAATAGCAGTTGATTTATCTGGTATTAGTAATTGTTTTAAGAGTTATGGATTTGGGTTTTTTCCCTATTATTATTATGGAACTGTAAATATTTTAGGCCCTGTCCCCATTAGTTTTACAATGCCTATATATAGGCATTTATAAACTTTTAGGATGAATACAAAATGGTGCAGGGAAACAATTCTCTTCTAGGAATGTGAACATTTAAAACCAGTACGTGGCCTGACAGGAAAGCAAACTTGACAACAGTTTTCTGTAACGTTTCAGACTCCAGCGAGAGTTTCACTAAATGGGTCGATGTTTACCAGCAACTTTACTGTCATCTTCTTTGGACATGTTTCCTTTCACGACACGTTTGCCTGCCTGCAGCTCCACGCCACTGCCAACGTGCAGCCTCGCTTGGAAATCGATTTCCAGCATTCTTTGCCTTCACTTCATTCTCTGGGGATTGCCAGAGAGAACCAAGTGGAGGTGTCAGCCCTGAGAAGTGACAAGTACAAGGGCATCCTTGGTATTGTCCTTGGGCCTTGCAGTGTGAAAGCTGATGGAGAAGTGAGCCTGGCAAGCAACGAAACAGAGTGGGTGCTTACTGTGAGAAACAAGTGTGTCAGTCTGGAGGTAAGTCCAGATTGTTTTCTGCATGGCCTGTAGTCTGTGATTTCAGGTCATGAGTCACAGAGAACTGTCTTCTGACACCGTTATTTATGGACAAGACAACTTTGGTCATTAAAGTTGTTTGGCAGAGAAATGAGTCGGAGCATTCACACGGGAAAATGCATTTGAAGATGTGAATTTGGAGTAATACGTTGCTGTTGCCATAAAATAGTTGTTTAATAATAGCTTTTTAATTAAAATAAACTTATGCCCTGGAGTCTAGTGAAAAGCATGTCCTTTCTGTTTTAAACTTGCGAAATACCTCCACAGTTTTTTTCTTCTATATTACTTACGAGAAGGTTGTTGCAGGATTTATTCCTTCCCCCTAATTTATTTTGTTCCTGTTGTTTCACTGACAAATTTCTGATTTCTCTGTCAAATAAGCTGCCTTGTATGGTCCTTTCCAAAAGCAGATTGTTTCAGAAAGAAGAAATGCTTTCTCATGAATCAGGAACAAATTGGGAAGACAATTGCTTTACCTTGTGTGTTTTAAATAGTATAATCTTTTCTGTTGCAGGAGATGGGATTGCCTCGTGCTGTGGTCTTTGGGGGCTCATTTCGACGGAACATCTGCAACGTGGGCTTGGTAATGAACCTCCAGTGTGATGGCAGAGCAGTTGATGTGCAGATAGACACTTCCTGCCAACACGAATATACACTTCAAGGGATGCTCAGGCACTCACTTCCCTGGCTCAGTCGACTTGGGCTCCCTTTGGAAAACTCTGTCTTGTTCTCTGCAGCCACAGACTCCACCACAGAGGGCATTTTGCTGCTGCAGGCTGGCAGATGCAGACTTAAGGCTAGAGGAGATCTCTGTATTCAGAATAAAGCTGAATGGACACTGGAAACAGAATCAGAATGTCAGCTTCTGCAGGTAGGTCTTGGAGGCTTTTGTGGAAAATTTTGGTATCACATGCAGGCCATATAGGGTTTTAGCTGAAAGAACAGTGTTTGAGTGTTGGAAAGGCACTCTAAAGCACACCTGTCCTACAGCATGAGGCCAAGAAAGTGTCTCACATGTCTTGTTCCCAGGTGTTCTCTGTAGACTGAGAGCAGTTCAGCCTTTGCTGCCTGTTGCCTTCACAGACCGAGACTGCCCTCTAAGGCTCAACTGCAGTATTAGTTTGAACTCTGTCAACCTTGGTCTGTCTGTTTATATCAAAGCTGGGACATTTCCTTGGTTTTTCTGTGTAGTCTCACTGACTACATTAGAAAGAATGACTCTTGCAAAATCGGGGCTTTTCTAGATGTTCATAGGCATTGATGCGTTGCTTTCAAATCCCCAAATTGAGTAACTTCCTCAACTACAAAGTAGCAACATAAAAACAAGTGAAGAGGGAATGAAAACCTCTTAAAGTATTAAAAATAGTAGAATGTTCTGTGGTTTTGCAAATCCTTTGCAAGAATGAGCAGAAACATTTCATTGGGGATGCTGCACAAGACAAGCTTGAAGTTCTAGCATTAAAAAAATAAAAATCCTTGTACCACCAGGTGCAAGAATGTCTGTTAGGCCTGTTGTTTTTGGTGGGTTAATTTGAAAGTTGAGATTTGTCTGGTCTGAATGAAGCAGAGAATGTTCAGTAAACTTTGCCAGTCTGAAGACACAGGCATTTTTTATTTTGTAAATGTGAAATTTTGTAAAGATACATAAAGGTTCACATGCGAGGCCCACGATGGGAGACTTCACACACTCACCAGTATGATGATAGGAAAAGCTCCAACTTTATTATTAGTCTGGTTGTCTTATATACAGTTGTGCACACAACGTTCCCTACAGATACACAAGTTGTAAATTCTGCAGGACACTCCTGAAATCTTCCCTCAGGCCTTATTCAGGCAAAATCCCAATCTTTCTTGTTGAGAGGGAGAAAAATTGCAGCATGGAGATTGTAGGTTTTGTCTCTGACACTGTAACATAAAATCTCCATTTTTGGATGCTGAAGGGAGATGAAGAAAGTCTTAATACACACCTGTATTAAAGTGTATGTATATTCCAAAGGAATTGTTGTTTTTAAATCTCAATAGGGTCTCAGTTTCCCAACTCAGTCACGCCTCACAGGATCCATTCAGAAAGACAAGTGCCAAGCAGAGCTTCTCTCTGTCCTGGAAACAGGAGGCAAAACCGCCCGTCTTGAAGTGAGAGCAGAGTGCAAGCCAAAGATCACCCTGGAAATTCAGTTCAGGCATGACCTCCCCCAGCTGAAGGAAATCCCAAGGGAAAATGAGCTGTCCATCACCACACGGAAACAGCTGAAATACTCTCTTGGAATAGGCATGAAAGTGGGTGCTTGTGAGCTCCAAATGAATGGGGACTTTGACCCTGAAAAGAGGCTTCAGTGGAAAATGCTTATAGAAAATAAATGCCAAACAATTCAGGTATTAAAAAGAATTTATTGCTTTACTACTGAATTTGTGCATCTAAGGCAGGATCTGTGTACCTGCCAAAGTCAAAAGACAATAGTCTAAGGATTTCGGTGGTAGCAGAGAAAAGTAAAACATTATCTTCTTTTAATGTTACATCTTACCTTTAGAGCCAGTTATTCACTCTATTTTCATATGGTATAAGCCAAATTTCTTATTAATCAGCACCTACAGTTAATGGACATGCTTGTACTAACTCTGTGGGGTTTTTTAAGCATGATTGAGAATTCTGCAGTGCTTTAATCTTCAGAAATAAAGAGTAATCAAAGTTGTCTTGGGCTTTATCAGCAGTAACAGTTTCTCAGCAGTTTGACATCCAAACTCTGAAATAGTTTGAAAATATATGAAGTAAATAGACAATCTTCAGGTCAGAAAATTGAGTGTACAGAAAGTTTGAAAGAGATTTTACCACAGAATGATCTGAGGTTTCATTATGCAAGCCAGAGTAAATCTGGATATACACAGATGAGATTCACCTGCCCTCTTCCAAAAACAGAGCTGCCATAATAAACCTTTGTATACTGTTTGGTTTCACCGGAGATATGGATGCTTTGGGCCACTGGAGCAATTGCAAGCATAGAAAATTGAGTTTTCACTTAGGCAGGAAGAGCTGCCATGTTGTCCTGTGTTCTATTTGTGCTGGCTCATTTATCAAAAATCATCAGACATATTAAAATTAAAAAAAACAAAATGTGTAAAATGTAACAAAAAGCTGTCAAGATTTCTGAGGCATCCTATGGCTATGCTTCCTGTTATACTTGATTTTACAGCTAGGTACTATTAAAGCTACTGTTGGAATTAAAAATTTCAGGGGTTAGGGATTTATGTGGGTGAGTGTAAAAGTGGTGAATCCTAAAGTTGTTTTTTTTACAGGATCTTGGAGCACCAGTGAAAATTGATGGGTCAGGCTACATTTTGATGGATAGAATGAACCTGGATTCCCAGACACTGATCACTGCTGATGAAAGTAAATTCCAAGGGCTCCTTATACTCAAAGTCACTGATGTGAGTATTGTGCAGGCTGTCAGACAAATTACTGAGTAACGTACTCCAGACTATTTTATTGGGAACAAATGGTCAGCTTTTAGTGATAAATGCCAGAATAAAAATAAAATAAAAATAAAATCTTTGAAGATCTGGCACCTGTAATGTGCAGCAACAAATGTACTGGATAATAGGACACAGGGTCTGGCACTTCCTGAATCACTTCCTTGTTATTCTCTTTGTAAAGTTTTGTTGTTTGCATTGACCTATTTGATGTTCCTTATGTCACCGTGACTTACGTTGCAAAATAATAGGCAGGGATTAATCGAGACCCTGCTGTTTGTTTAAGTAAGACAGTGGCACAAGAAAGGCTGTGAATCTCTTGCTTTCCTGTTGACAGTTACAGGTTTGTCTTTTCTTCTCCTCAGTGCAGGAGAGTAGAGAACACACACAAGTGTCTTATTCTTTGTGATCATTCACTTTCTTGTCATAACTGGTAATTTCTGCACGTTTCTGCCATAGAGAAACAGGATAGCTAGTGGTAGTTCTTTGCCACCACAGAGAAATATTTACACCTTTTTTCCTCTCAGCTGAAATATATGGGGTTTTTTATCCTACCTAGGCTTGCTGTTTCTTTTCTCTTTCCCAGAGTAATTTCCCTAAGTTCAATGCAATTTATTTTAATTAATATTAAATGTAGGACAGAGAGAGATTTGTTAAGTTTCTGGTTTGAGCTCTGTGTTGCAGCAAGCTTTGGGTTCTACACATGCTTTGCTATCTGTGCTGTGAAATATTAACAGGAAAGGCAAGAGCTGGATGTGGTGCTAACCCATAACATTCAAGGAGCTGCTGACATTGGTATTCCTGTGAAGATGTTAATTGATGTGAGAGCAGAAAAAAACAGTGACTCCTATAAAAGATTTATTCATTTCTGTGTGAACAGCAAGCAAGTAAGTAACTCTTACATATTAGTGAGATGTGAAACAGAGGTTGAAGTGAGCTACTTGATTTGGAAACTAGTGTTCCCCCATTTGAAATAGCTGTGCATGAGGCCCCTATAGGAATACCCTGCAGGGGCTGGTTTGGTTTTAAAGGCCTTAATTAAATGAAGGCAGTATCTTCCAGCCATTCTTTCTGTGCAGCCACTTCTACAAACAAATATGACATCAGCAATGATCTATGGTTCCCACTGGCAAACTGTGTCCAACTTTTCTTATCAATTATCTTCACTTGGTGCAGCTCAGTCCCTTTTACGGTACAATTCTTCACCATAAAGTTTTCCTCATTTTCATAATTTTACTCTCATGTATAACTAGTACAATAATTACAATTAATCAGAGAAGTCTCAATATCAGAGGTATGCCACAGTTAACTTTTGTCTTATTTACTTGGACTGAACAGATTACAGAAGAACTGAACTTTGTCCAGAAGTCGGATGTTGTGGCTCTTAACTACAAACTCACTCATAACATAGAGGCACTGAAGACTTTGCAAATAAAAGACAGGATTGAGCTGCAGGTGAGTTACCAGGCAACGGTAGGGGAGACACGAATCCAGCCTGGAATGACGCCCTGATGGAAGCAGTAGCTGTAAAAGTGAGATGGCAAAGGACAGCGGGTGCAGATGGGATTTTACATGTTTGCTCTGTAGGTGAAGAGGGGAGTCCTGCTGCTCGCTTTGTTTGTTCTTGAGGAGAGTCCAGAAGATCAGTTTGCCCCGGAGGGGTTGGGAGGATATCTTGCTAGACCAGAACTTTCCATGGGGCTGGGAGATTGGAGGTTGGCTCCCATGTGTGAGCAGCCCAAGCCCAGCTGGGCTGGCAGCCTGCCCTGCCTGAGGAGGGCAGTGCAGGTCAGCTCCTGTGCCTCCTCTGTCTGACAGAGCTGCACTGCCCCTTCTACAGACTGGGCAGAGGTGAGTTCTGGTGGGATTGCACTGTTTTCATTCCAAATAGTATTTTCCTCCCATGCTCTGATTACCTGGCATATTTCTTTATCTGAGAAACACAAGCCTATAACACAACACTTACTCTTTATTAATCATGTAACTGCTTGAATAGCGTTAAGGCATGGCCATACTGGAGAATACATGTGAAAACATTGAATTTAAAAATAAAAGGGACATCTGTATCTATGTTGTGTTATAAAATTACACAATATTAATTTTTTGACACGTTTGAGATGATACTGCCTCAACCAAAGAAAGAACCCTGACCAACAGGAGCTTTAACTTTTACTAAACTGTCTTTTCACTATTTCCCTTCGTTGCACACAGGCTATCTTGAACCTGGAAGTGACCAAGAGCTGTAGTATCAAAGTGCTTTATGGTACTCACCTAACAGTGCTCGAAGGACAAATCCAGGAGTTTGAAAGAAGTACCAACATAACAGGGAATTTCCATCACACTTTGCCATGGCTGCTACAAGCCAGAGTCCCACCATCTTTAGAGGTAGTTTTGGTTTTGGTTTGGCTTTTTTTTTTTTTTTACACTATTGTCCTTTATTATGATGTAGCCCGTGGTTTGAATTAAAACTACCATTTTGTGAGGTACAGGATGTGAGCTGAGATTTTCTCATATTAAAAACTATGGACAGCTAAAACCTGAATTACCAAATAAGCAAATTTCTTACTGATTGCTTTCTGAACCAGAGTATTCCATTCTGATCAGTGTTAGTACAGTGGGTATTGCTGTTGATATTTAACTCTACAGGAGAGTAGCTTCATCACATTGTACCAGGGACTGGAATATTGCTCCTATACTTAAAGAAGAACTTCTTTGGGTGCTATTTTCAGGGAAGTATTGGAGCACCTATTATCTGGTAAATATTGTCAGTAGGCATGAATCAAGTGTCCTTTACATAAAGGGAGTCATGTGTCTGTGGGATAAAAGAGAACCTAATGAGAATTTGACACAGATCAATGAGGCTGACGTGGTTTGAAATTCATTCGGTTGAATGGACTTTGTATGGGAAGTCATAGGTGATTAATGACAGGCTAAGATATGTTTTGTTAGTGGATAGACATTTTAACACAAGTATAGACTAGCAAGAACTTCCTTTCATTTCCGTTTGTCTCCTGTTTTAAAATTAAATAGTATTTAAATGTTGTTTGGAGAACTTATGTCTACGTGTCATTTTTTAGATAGATGTGGTTTTTCAGGGGAGAAACACTACTCAAGAAAGATATGTGCATATTGCAGCTGGAGAAACATCAATCACGTACAGAATAAACTCCTACTATGTTGGTCACCAAGTGGATATCTTCTGCCAAAGTGTACATAGCAGTGAGGTACTCCAGGCATCTGGTTACCCTAAGGCAATCAACTTGATTCTCAGCTTACAGAAATCAGGTAGGTACCTGCCATCCCTGGCAGGTTTTTTGTTCTGTAATAGCTCTCTGAGGCTGTTTCAACTGTTCCTTCAACAGCTGCAAACTGACTAAGACCTAAAAAGGGGCTTTCTCTTCTTTGCAAGTAAAACTGTCATTCTGAAACTGCGTCTGTGATTAGTTACATGTTTTTTTTAGGTCCAGGGAAGATCTCATGTGGTACAACACCTGGTAAAACAGGTTATCCCTGAGATATTTACCTGCATAAGATTCCAATATCACACCAAAAAACCTTGTTACACAGCACAAAAAAATGTGAATTCCACTGTAGTTTAAAGTAGTCTTTGAACTAATTCTAAATGGCTTTTGTTGTCTGAAGTGTGGAGGGGAGACACACCCACCCTGATGAAGCCAGTCTCCTCTCAAAACTTGGCCTGGCAGAAGTGCTCTCTGCATATCACTCAACTGTGTTGTGGTCTGTGATTTTTGTCTTCTCCATGAAGAGTCCGGGGGTTTCACATCTCTCGTCTCACTTTTATCTTGCAAGAGTCTGTATGTTTCTTTTTCAAAAACAAAAAGCTTGTAGGAAAGTGGGGAAAGGGTCTTTGGGTCGTGTTGTTTGAGCAGTGTTGGGTTGCTGCAGCTGGAATCAGAGGAGTCACTAGAGGTCAGAACAGCTCAGAGCTCTTCTCTAGAATTGGCTCCTACTTGCCACAAGCTGCAGTTGGCTGTGGGAACCAGTCAGCTCTACTGCAAAAGCACATGACTGATGGGAACTGACCTGACACTTAACCTTGTACTGGGTACACAAGCTCTGTTACCTCAAGACTTTGTAAGGTTAAAGCTCAAGGACATCCAAAAAAAACCTCTATGCTCCTCCAATCACGGGCCAAAGCTCTCATAATCCTGAATGACGACCCAAATGCTGGCTGGATTGATTTTATGCAGGCAGTACTGAAATTCGTCAAAAACAAGCCACTCAAATTGGCACTGTCCTGTTCTTTCTATATAGAAAACAAAGCCAAGACTGTCTGTGAAATCCAATACGATGAGAAAGATATAACTGTGACTGTGGATGTTGGCACAGACTTCCAACTCTTTGGTGTATTTATGTTCATGGCAGAGGTGAAGCATTCCATATCACTACTCCATCATCTGGGACTCCCCTTCTTTCTTAAGGTAATACACCATAGATCTTTCGCTGTGCTTCGATTGGAGCTGGCATTCGAGTTACACTTTCATGACTCCAGAGCACTTCCAGTGGCCTCAGTGAAATTACTTCAGGTTTATACAAGTGCAAGTGAGAAGTGACTTGCCCAGTTTATCTGAATCCTCATTTAATTTAAGTACAGAGCTAGTGGTCTGTTTCCAAGGAAACTGGTCAGGTACCTGAAATTCCCAGTGTCAGGGTTCATCATCTCAGGAAGGCACACATTTACTGCCACCTCCTAGCTGATAAGCTTAACTAAAGTAGGAAGGACTCATGGTAGAAAACAGCTGTCCTTCATACCCAGAGAACTCCTTGGCTTGGTTAAACCACTTGTAGCACAAATACATAAAATGCTTCAGTGAGGAATAAACAGAGGTGGATTTATATTCCAAACTGCTTGATAGGGTCAACAACAGCTGTACCTGTTTATCCCTTGGGAGAAAGAAGTATTAATTGAAATGTCTCCTTCTCTTTTGAAGGGTAGTAAACAGAACAGCACATCCAAGTCATCCATAACCTCTTCTTCAAACAAGATACATAGTTAGAATACAAAACTAAAGGTTGTCTTTCCTGAACATAAATATTAGATCAACATTAAACCTGCATATTAAGTGCCAGTGTTTCAAGTGAATATTTAATACCAATATTTTATTGAGAAGTATTAGATATATCCCTTGCTTCTTCTCCCTTAATATTTAGTGAAGTGTCTTTTATCCTCTGATGTTTGAGTGAAAAAAAGGAGAGCAGAGATGGTAATTCTTGAGGTGCCTTATTCATGTATGAGGTATGAGTCTAATCGTGGGACTTCAGAAATTACTGTTCCCACAGACTTTGGCAAACATGTATTGATATTTAAGTGTCCCAGAGGGATTCTGTAGCATTTTCAGGATAAAGCTCTAGATGATCCAGGAGCTGTGGGAGGAAGAAAATACCCTGGAGTAAAAGATTTGTGGAGCCCAATCTGTTCCTTCAAACAACAACAAAAAATTCTTTACAGTATATGAAAAAGGAGAGTGGGGGAGACATAAACAAGAACCAGTGACTTTAGACTTAAAGCAGGTAAAGGTACATGGAAAGTAAGGCTAATATTTACCAATAATGCAAATGAGTAGCTATGGAAACATAGAGAAGAAAAGGAAAACATCTCTTGAGGTTTTTGGTTTACATCCAGAAAGCATCTAGAAGGCCTGTCTGGAAGATAAACTTCAGTCAAGATGATGGTTTTAAGTGAGTCAAGAGGTTGTGCTCAGTCGAGGTGAAATGTTGGGTAGAGGTTATGGCATGTGATTTGTTTATTTTCCCCCTCCACAGATGACAATGCAGGAAGTCCTGACTGAAAATGAAACTGCAGGAGCTCTGAGGCTGACCTATGAACAAAACACAAACTTCTCCTTTGCCATCAGCAGGAAAAAAGACCAGCAAGGGTAAAAGAGTCATTCTGAGCACTGTAAAAATGTCATTAGGCCACTGAGATTCCGTGGAAAAAAAAGTTACAATTTGAATCACTAAATCACTGGTGAAATGGATAACAAATCTTGGATAAAGTGAGTAGTCACATCAAACAGTCTGTTCACCTCAGGAAGTTTATGAAGGCTGCAGATTCCTCACAGCTGCGGGTATGCCTGTCTCTTTGCCTGCTCCCACAGCATCAAAGCGGCAGACAGTGAAATAATCCTTAAAACTCTAGATTTGAGCCAGACAAGTACTTAAAAATATACCTTTACTTGACATAACTGTTTAAATCTTATTAAATCCTTTTGACACCATTGAAACTTAGAAAACGAAGTCTCCATAATTTTACAAGTTGGAATCAGTATGGCCGTATCTGCATAAAACTATCGGCTTTTGAGGATGTTTAAGAGGTATGATATTTTCAGCCTTGGGGTATTTCAGATATTTCTTAATTTTCTAGCAAAAGACCTTTGCACTGAAAAGTCTTTTAAGTTCTTTTAAACTCTCTAATAGTTCTAAGTTTGTAAACTGTGACAGTGCTTGCAAAGTCAGATTCAAAAATATTTACACAATTTTTAAAAAGCTGATGCGTTTTCTATGGCAAAGTAATTTCTGGTTCAGTGGGCTATATTCTGTCCCTGGATTGCACACACAGATTTTTCACTGAGGTCAAAGGTGCTCTTTGATCTCCTGTACCTTTGTGTGAATGCATCAAAAACTGGGGGCTGGGTGAGTGTCCAGTGGAAGGTACTGCCACTTGTAACTCTGAAACCTGTGGCAGGCTTGGAGTAACTCAGATGAGACTTGTGCTGCCAGTGAGAGTGTACTTCCTGAAATGTTGCTGAACAAAAGTACATTTCTTCCCTTTAGTGAAGAGTTGAATATAAAAGCACTCCAGACTCATCCCTTCTTTCTACAGTACTTCCCCAGTACAGCAGAACTGTCTTCTAAGGTAACTATCTGCAAGTTATCTATCCCATATATCACTGCAAATTAGACTTGTCTCATATTTTAGGAGTTAAGCTGCATTATGTCTAGTACTAGTAACGCTGACATCTTTGTTGTTGTCGAGGATGTTCATGTTTTCAGAGATGCTAACAATGCCAGTCTTTCTTTTTTTCCTTTCCTTTTTTTTTTTTAATTTAATGGGGACTTGAAAAGGTAAATTATGATATGAGTGAAGCAAAAGGCAAACTCTGCCTCAGGATGGAAAAAAGGGATTTCAATGTTACAGCAAAGCTCGCTTTGATTGGAACCAGCTTCACTAATGCCCTTGAAATAGTACAGACCATGTCCCAGGTTGGTATCATTGGCTCTGAGGGGAAAACCAGGCTGTGACTGCCCCGTTTTAGAGGGGGGTATTCAGGGTGTAGTTGCCAAATACTGAGAGTCAAATGCAGCTCCTTCTGTGTGAGTTGTTTTGCCCTTGCTTTCTCCAGTAGCTTGAGCCGACATTTGACTGCAGATTAGTTGTGTGTCCAATGGTATAAACTGCTGCTTGATTTTGTATTTGTTTGCTCCTATAGATGGAGCACATATATAGGATTTATAGGAAATCCAAAAAATAATATATTACAAACTGTCCAATTGCCAGTTTTTATTACGCAGCTACCACACATTTCTTTTTCTAAATAAGGAAGATGTCACAAATAGATATTGTTGTCTGTGTTATCTTCTGGATTTATTCTGTAGGAGTGGGACTCTGGATGTTGTAAGAATTATTCTCGGAGAGGAAAGAGAGAGAAAAATCAAATCATATATTAAGCAAAGACTATTGTAAAGGGGACACTGAGTTGTTCCATTGTGTGAAAAGATGAGTTACTGTAGAAATGAAGACAAGTAGAAATGAATAGCAATGGGCTTAGAGTATCATTGTACTAAACCTTTTAAAAACACATTCCTAAAACTAGGCCCTGCAGGACTTTATAGTACCAAAACTACACTTAGGTTTTTAACTTCTCAGAGAAATTGGGATTTAATGTTTCCTCTCTTTCATTTTTAGCTCAAAATTCTTCCAAGGCAGCTTGTGTTTGTGACTGTTTACCAAAAGGGCAACAGGACACGTGTGCTGAGGCACATTGCTCTGTGGGATGACAAAGAGATAAAGGTAACAGGCACTTATACTGGACTCTTCCCAAAGTTGCCTGGAGGTCATGACATTCAGGGTAGGTTTCTTTTCTACATAAACCTGATTTCAAAAGGCATATTTAAAATGCATGTCCAAATGGTTTTGATCCTGGTTCCAATCTAGGCCTTCTAAGATCCTTATATGCTTAAATACATTATAATCTGGCTGTTAGAAACATCCACTTCAGAATACTATTTCTGCTTTGTGGATATGGAACATAAAACTTAAATAAACTTTTTAAAACTGTAGTAGATTCTGTTACTCTACTGCATTGGGTACTGAAGGCAGCACTGCTCACACTGGCCACTACTTTGAGGTGTTAATCCCCTATATTGAGGCTTTGTTATCTGAAAACAGAAAAAATAACTGCATTTACTTATTTGAGATGTTCCTCTTCCAGTGCAAGGTGCTCTCAGCTTCAAACAGATTATTTTCCCAGCTGTTCTTGCTGCTTGGGGTGTAGCTATCAACCTGCTGTTTAGCTGGTAGAGAGAGGGCTCCTGTTTTCACTTGCATTTCCTCACATTGAGCAGAAATCAGCACACTGCAGTCATTCAGGCTGTTGGGAAGGTGGTGTGTGAGTGAGCAAAGACGTTACTTCTCTGGGAACCAGATGTCGCCCTGCTGCCAGTTGAGAGAATACGTCCTATGCCTTCTTCTTTTTCAGAAAATGAACAGTCATGATTTGTAGTGGCAGAAATCTTACTTTGTTTGCTTTTTTTTCTTGTAGTGGAACTTTTCCATCCTCTCTCCATCCCTTTCCCACGGCATGCCAGGGTCAACTTATATGTGAAACATTCGGCACGTTATCACCGGGACGATCTTACTGTCATTTGGAATGAGAAGGACCAGGTACAACAGCCCAGAGCAAATAAATGTCAGGAATATCAAATGGTTCTTCTTTTTTTTTTTTTTTTCTTTTTTTTCCTTTTTTTTTCTAAGGTATTAAGCAAGCCAGGGAATTCAAACAGGAGGCAAACTATGCTCCTTCTTGGATATATAAAAGGCTCCGACTGGGAAGATGAGCAGCTGATATTCTTGTTGGGAACATTTTCAGGTCATACTATTTATTTGCAATTACCCCACAACCCGCTGCTTAACCCAAGGCAGTGAAATGGATGTGCTTCAAAGCCTTTGAGAGTGGGTGGCAAGAACAGTACAAACATCACTTTTAAAGCAGCATAGGGGAAAAGAAATAGAATCTAAGACAAATGAGTGGGTGTGAGCATTAGTGTGAGGCTGAAAAGGATGGAGAGCCTGTTGCATGGATATAACACTGTGTTTGCCCACACAGAAGTGTGACACGTACCTGTATTGGTGTTTTCAGCTATACTGATGTAGTCAAAGCTTTTTTGTGTTTCGCTCTTTCCCTCTCCTCTTTATTAGTGAGAATGACAAATATGGCACAGTTGAAACCAGTCTTTGTCTTCTTAAACTAAGTCAGCATTATTTTTAAAAAATAGAAATAGTAAAAAGGGGGGAACCAGGAGAACTTGGGGTAGGTTGATTTCCAGGTGTGGTTAAATGGGGACACTTACTGACTTGCTGCTAACTGTGCTATCTGTATATGTGAAGTGCAGCACCTTGGCTGAGCACTGTGTTATTTTCTGAATAATGGAAAGATAAAAGACAATATGTAAAATACATTAACATACAGAATGTTTTTTCTTGTGCTTTGACTGTGCAAGCTGTGTCTAAGCACTCTGTGGCAGTGCAGCCTGCATTGCCTAAAGATGAGACCAAAATTAAGCCTCAACAAACGTAAGCGTTGTTTGTGGGTTTAGTAAAACACAGAGAATAGTTTTACTTTCACCTCTGCCATGTAATTCAAGTAGCAGGAATGTCCTCATTTGAACATTAATTTGCCTCACTACTTCAAAAAGGACTTTATTAGGCACATAATTCATCTGAGGAAAAGGTGCAGGGAAATCTTGCTGGGTGTATGTTTGAGGTCAGTATGCGAGAGGTGTTTTATTTCACAAGTCCCTTTTATATCTGTTGCTGTGGATCAGATATCAGTGTCATCTTCTCTGAAGTTTGGAAGACACCGGACAAACTACAGAGCCACTGTTGCCCACCCATTTAATTACACCCTGAAGCAACTGGAGATCCATTCCCTGTCCGAAAGAAGGGGCAGAAAGTACAACCAGCAGGTGAGAGCATGAGAAAGGACTGCAAAATACACTTCTGTGGTGCTGTATTTACTGTCAGTGTGCCTTTCATCTCTGAGAATGGCAGAGCCAGATACCCTCCTGAAAAATGCTAAGAGAACCAAGTGCTATTTTCTCCTTGTGTGCAAACCTCCAGCATTGTTTCTTTTCCTAAGCATAACTGGTTTTGACTGACAGACTCGCACTTTTAGCATTGGCCCATTTTGGATGGTGGGAAGCCAGAAGTGCACAGGGGGCAGCCTAGCAGTGAAAATGAGGCAAATTTTCTCCACAAAGAAATGAACTAATTTCTAGTGCACACACTCCAAAACCCACAAACAAACAACCTCCTCCCCCCTAAAAAACCCACACCAAAACCTAACCAGAAACCCTTTGATACCCCCGTGGAAGAAACATAGATTTTTGGACTGTATGGAAAATTGCAACACAAGTGTGTAAAAAATATTCAAGACCAGAAAGGCTTTAAAATACAATTATGAGTGCACTTGCAAAACATCTATAGGGAAAAAGAGGAGGAGGAACTCCACGAATCATCCTTCAAGATTAAAAACTGTAGTTGTATTTTCTGTCTGAAAATGCACTTCATGAATCAGGACACTCCAGTTGCTGAGGCTGAAGACTTTCTGCTCAACAATAAGCTGTGCCAGCGGTGCAGGGTTGTTTGTTCATCTGGAGCCCTTTGGTGCTCTCGGGTGGTTTGCACTATGCCTCCAGAATCATATTCAGAGGAGTAAATTCTGTTGTAGGGTCATTATTCCACTGGTGTCATTACTTGCTGTGCATGGGAGACCCCAGGCAGCTTCCAGAGAAGGCAACAAGATATCCCCTTGCCTCGGTTGTAGCAGTGCAGTTTCCCTGGGTTGGTCTCCAGGCCACAGAGCCTGTTGCAGTTTTCGCTGTGGTTCTGTTTTTCTCCACTGGATGGGGATCATTCTGCTGGATCACCCTGCAGCTCTTCTGCTGGTTCAAGTTTTGCTGCTCCACAAATCCTTCTCTTTGGTTTCAGCTGCAGCTGGCAGGGAATGCGGGACAGCCTGCTGACATCCGACTGACCCTGGAGGATAAATCCAAGGTGGACATCACTGCCTGGGGGGGCTGTGTGACACTCTCTGCAGGCCAGGTAGACTCTCAGAAGGGAGGGGTTTGATTTTTTTTCTTCTGCACTTGTTACCATATGAAAGCCTTTTACTTGAAGCCAACCTTTTCATGTCTCAGAGGAGGGAAAATGAACCCTCTGAAGAATTCTGTTTCAAGTTGCCAGACAGGGTTGTACTGGGGCTGCAGCTTTCCCTCCTGACAGGATTGTCAACCCCTCAGGTTTCCTGGCAGAGATTGAAGCAGTGTTTTATGGATATGGACCATTCAGGGGTTCTCACAGGGGTGTGTATTTTTGCCCAGGAAATGTACTGACCTAAGATACACTGAACATTTTTTTTTTTAATTAATTATATGTGTCATTTTTTTCCTCTCTTCCAGCTTCAGAGAATATTAGATATGGAACACCTGCATGCATGTGGGTCTCTAGAGCAAAGATCAACATTATTTAATGAATATCTAGATCTGAACTGGGATGACAAAAAAATCAAACACAATTTAACATATGAGGTAAGAGAAGGCAGTTGTATCTGTTAACTCACCATTTTTATGAAAGCTGTTCTTAGTAGAGGAGAAGTTATTTTGGTTTTAGACGTAATGTTGTATGGATTTTAAGAAAGCTTCTATAGAGTGACATTTTCTGTGAAATACCAGCATTTCACTTTATCTTTTACATATTTCTCTACATAGGAAGAAAGATAAATGTTGCATGTTAAAGAAAGGAAGAGTTTTTACAAACTCGAGCCCTCAGTTGTGCTCTAAATTTGCAAAACTGTTAATTCTGAAGGATGGGAACCAGAAACAAGACTGGTGATCCAAAACATTGTCAAGTGGAAATGTTATGTTTTGGAAATGTTACATTAAAATCCTGTAGCTACGAGAATAACAAAAGCCAGCACAGGGACAGGATGAGTGAGCACCCAGGAGTGTCAAAGATCCTGTTGTCATATTTTAACTTTTTTTTTTTATTTGGTTCATTGCAGAGGAATCAATTCTTGTATCCTGATAAATTCCAGTTAGAAGCTGTTCTAGAAAACATTTTCCTGACCCCATGCACGAAACAGAAGATTCTGGGTAAAATAGAAACAAACTACTGCTCTTCCCTGGATCATTATACAAGCTTTGAGTTCTGTGACCTTCCAAATGTAAGTCTCAGATAAACATGCTGAACCTACTTCACTTTAAATGTAATTACTGTTTTGGAGACTCATTTTTCCTCAGCTGCAGCACTTCATGAGAATTACCATACTTCTAATGACCTAAATAAATAAACAGTGTCTTTTGAGGGCTGAGGCAGAAAGGTTCTGTTTGCCACTGTAGCATATTCTATAGGTCCTGCTGTGGTTGTAAAGATTTTTCACTTCCTCCATGTTCTTTCTTTCCTATTCCTCTTTCAAAGGTCTTTTAATTTCATGTTTCTGAAGAATATCAAAACAGGCCTATAAGTGATCAAAAAGGAAACTAGAGAGGAATAAAAGTGCTTTCCTTCCCCTGTGGGTAAATGTTTACTGGTTTTTATGATTGCTCTGCTGGTAGTGATGGATTTTTGAACCTTAATGAAACCTTTACTTCTATTAAACACATAAAATGAAGACCGACCCATGATCTTCCTTAGGTGCACACTGGACCTCAGGGTTGCCTACAGATATTCACAGCAAACACAAAAACTGGAACTTGCAGTAAATGTCTTCATTTACACACATGTTTTCAGTTCCCAATGGCTAAAACACGTCCCAGTTTCCAGCAGGTCACGCTCCGTTAGCAATGGGAAACAGAAGCCAAATTTTGATGCCTGTGAAAGCTTTTTGCAAGACTAAGGTGTGATAAAGCCTGTTTATAATGCAAAGAATGTATACCTATGTCACTTCAAAATCAGGTGCCTCTGTATCCTGCTTTTCAAAGGCATCGTGGCTTAAGCCCAGCTGGAAATTAAGCACCAAGCAGCTGCTCCCTCAGCCCCTCTTTCTCCCCTCACCAGCCCCCGTAGAATGGGGAGGAGAATCAAAGTAAAACTTGTAGGTTGAGATAAAAACAGTTTAATAATTGAAAACAAAGTAAAATACAATAATAATGGTAAATAGTAATAATGATGATAAAAAGGGAAGGGAAAAGAAAAACCCAACCAGGTGATGCACAATGCTCACCACCTGCTTGCCGATGCCAGATCCCCCTTCCGAAAGCCAGATCTGCCCCTTCCAGGTAAGTCCCACAGTTTATATACTGGGCATGATGTGGAATATCCCTTTGGTCATTTCAGATCACCTCTGCCAGCTGTGCTCCCTCCCAGTTTCTTTTGTGCACTTCCTCACTGGAAGAAAAGAAGAAAAAAAAAAAAAAAGTCCTTAACTTAGGATAAACAGAACTTAACATACTGATGTTTTGGTTTTGCTATCGATATTATTCTCATTCTGAATCCAAAACACAGCACTGTACCAGCTACTAAGGAGAAATTAACTCTATCCCACTCAAAACCAGGACAATATCCACCACCTAACCCCCCATGCCCCCACAACTTTATCAAATGTCTAGCCAGAGTTGCTGAGAAGCACAGGAGCAAAAAAAAAAAAAAAAAAAAGGATGTTTTAACAAAATACAGTTTTCAACTGTTCATGTGGTCTGAGGCTGCAGTCACAGAACGTGCTCGGTTATACAACAGAAACTGAGGATGGAGCAAAGTGAGACAGTGCTGTGAGGAGGATGTGCTGGTTTCTGAAACTACAAGTTTTGTTCATCTCTTCATTGTGTAATTCCATGAGAATTCGTACTACTCTATGCAGAGCCCATTTGTTTGGAAGAATTAAGCTTTAACATCTTTTTTTTTGTGTGCGTACTTAGGTAATTGTTTTATCTGGAAAACACCAGCTCAACAAAGATAACATCATTTTGCAGTCAGAGGCCAGATTCCACCTTGGTGATCACAGGACAGATGAGGGGTTGATTGGAGTATCCATAAAGAACCAGAGCACTGCTGATGTGAAGAACTATTCTATGGAAGTTGAAGTGAGTTTTTATTTCATTTTAGTGGCACTGGGTTTTGGTTTTTAAAGGCCTGCTGCCATCTATCTCTCAAACGGATCAGGTGCAGCCAGTGACTGTAAAACACCAGGCAGCTTCAAATACTCCTGGTTTCTCTAGTTCTGTTTATAAAGGAGCAGTTACACAATGTCCACGTGGTGTGATCCAGAGAGAGGAAGGCACCAACATGAGCTCTGCAGAGCTCAGGCCCAAATAAGTGTGTATCAGGGGAGCACATCAGTTTTAAGAGGCTGTGTGTTTTTATAGCTCACCTTCAGCATGACTGGTCTGTTTGGTGAGGCATGGTTTTTTCACCCTATCAAAAAAAAAAAAAGAGGGAAACAAAACACAAAAAACCACTTACAAAAAGCATCATTTACCAGAAAAAAGAACTGGCCTTAAAAAGGCACAGAAAATCTCATATGATGCTCATCTGAGGCAAATTTCAGGCCGGTCACCCTGATACTTGTGCCTCTCTTAGTGTAACTCCTGCACAGAGCACAAGCATTGGGAAACACTTCCCTCACCACTCACTGTTTTGTGGGAAGCAGTGATATTCGAGCATTGCCTCTGAACAATCATTTAATTCTGTGTGGTGGCTTTGAATAACTGTTTTTCCTTTATGGCTGCAGTTAAGAGCCTTTGAAGATATTGGGCTAGGCCTGACAGGAACTGCTGCTTCCTCATCTGTCCAGAGCCAAATCCTGGTGGAGGGGATTATTGATCAGAACGAGAAAGTAAAAGTAGCAGCTTCAAAAGGAAAGGATTGTATTCAGTACTACCTGGGGTATCTGAAAGGTATGTACCTTCACTGACGATGCTTGTAGCCATATGATTTAGTTTTAGGTAATCCTGCAAGGAGCAGGGAGCTGCACTTGATCCTTATGGGTCCCTTCCAGCTGGAGCTAATCTCTGATTCCCAGCTGTCATTGCTGTGAAGAAGCTGGATGAAGGGCTCTGTCTCCAGTGCCAAGCTAGCTCAGTTCATGGTGATTCAAATTATGTCTTTCAGATTGAAAAAAAGCTGAAACTTAAAACCTGTTACACAAAGGTCAGCTTGGGAGACATTTTGGTTTCAGTTATGGATTTGCCTTTCCACACTTCTGCAGGGGAATTTCTGGCAGGTTCATGGCCTCACTTGTAAAGTGCTGTGATGTATTTGAGATTAGGGCCATTAGTTTGTGAATCACTGAAGTCAGAAGTTTGTAACAGCGGTTCAACTCTCTCCACCCACACTCTCCGTGCCTTTGCCAACCGTTTCTGTTTGTGCTCATCAGTGCTTGAGTAGAAGCGACTTCGGTGTGCGATGGGTGGACCTGACAGGCTGAGCAGTTTTCAAACTTCAATCAAGACAGAGAAGGCTAAAGTAGAAAAAAAGCCTTTAAATCACTGTGACTGAGAGAAATATTTAGATTTACATTAATCCAGTGCTTCCTCTGCCGTAGCAAATCTGTATTTGTAACTCATTCACAAGCCACGCAGAAGAGGCAGATCAAACACTGACAGTGATCTAATTGACTCCTGTTTATCTCTTTTTTTTTTCCCCATAAACACCTAACACACTCAGACACTGATTGATCACCTAAGTAAGTAATTAAAAGCTGGCGTTGAAACAATGTCTGTCAGTGTTGTTCCTGAAAACGAAGCGCTGTCTTTTTGTTCCCTAAGGGGATCTGGAAGAAGGAATGGAAATCAGTGCTTGTTCTGATGGGCAGGACATGGCTGCCATTAACACCTATCTCAGCATCAATGGGGAAAGGCAGGAAAACACGGGACAAGTGACTCTAGCAGCTGCTAATGGAAGCTTGAGTTTTCTGGCTCATGGATGCGGGGATCCAGTTCTTAAGGCTGAGGTGAGATCCTTGAGTAGCTGTTAACTGCAGTGTGGTTTTCCCAGAATATTGTTTAATTTTGTCAATTTGCTGGAACACCTTCCCCGTGGGATTCAGGTGTGAGTTTCGGTGTGTAGCCAGGCAAAACTATGTAATTTTAAAACTCATAATAACGTTAATTTCAAGTTGATGTGAAAAGTTACCATGGTGAGAATTAAAATGTTCAGCCATACCCAGAGAGAGACAGAAAATGCGGGACCCTCTCCTCAAGGGTGGGTCCTCTGAGGAGGGTAAGTAAAAAAAGTGAGAGCAGCAGTAACTGCTCAGTATGTTGGTTACAAAACTAAAATTAGTATTCTGAATGTGCTTTTCCTTCTAATAGGGTTTCACATAGTCTCTGCTTGGAGGAGGCTTTTTGAATTTTCATCCTTAGACTTTCTGTTCCCACGTCTATCCATTGAATAGGGCAGAAGTAACTCCCCCTGAGAAACGGGAAGCCACTGTGGAAATTCGCTGGCATTTAAACTAGTACAAACTTTGAGTGATTTGGACTTAGCACAAGCAGTTTTAAGTCATAAATTCAAGGGTTTTATTAATCTTCTCACAGCGCAAGCTTAATGAAATCGGGAGTCTTTTGAAAGCCAAACTGACGGAAAAGATAAAGAAGTTTGATGGATACATGTGGAGATTCAGGAGATCAGTAAGTATCTGTACATATCTGTGAAAACACCATGAGGTGTTCATGCAGTGATAATTAAAATCATTACGTTGCCTGCAGTTGTTTTGTTTTGTTCCAACATTTAAATGATGACTCCTGTGCTGACCTGTAACTCAGACAAAAAGCATGTTTCACGTGGAGATCTTGTATCTCTGCACCAACACGGAGGAGACAGAATTGCCTCACACTTGTGTCAAAGCTTGGCATGAGATCAGGGTGTATTTTGATATTGCTTGTTTTTTTGGGAACCACTGTAGGTGCAGCAAGTTGGTTTCCTGTCTGAAGCAGCTGGCTGGCCTTCCATAGCCTTGCAGAAGGCAGCAGGATTCCTGCACAGTGGGGGCAGAGCTGTGGCCCAGGCCTGGAAGCAAAGCGGAGTTGGGCAGATCCTGAGGAGCAAGGTCCCGCTTTACCTGGATAAAGTTCAAGGCATTGTCCAGCAAATGCAGAATGAATTGCAAAGTAAGCAAAACTGTGCAAAGCGAGGAGAATGAGGACAATGTCAGTGTAGGGCAAACCAAACTTGACTATAAACTATAAAATTATGCTGACAGCATAAAGGTTTCTATTTTGATCCAGCAAAAAGTGCTGACCTTGGCTCTTAGTGTTACAGAGTGGGAGCCTTGATGCAATAAGCCCGAAGTAAGCTCTCTGTGAGCACCTTTCTAATGAAATCAGTGATGACACACTCTCTGGGTCGCAGGAGGCCGAATTCAGTCGGATGAGAACGGAGCCCTAATTCCTAAGCTGAAGTATTTCTGCCAACAGTTCCCTGGCAAGCCTTTCCTCCCAAAGGGCTGTTCATATCCATCCTCGAGTTTTGAATGCTTGTACTAATCGGATTTCACCTGATCCGTTTTTTCCAAACCTATCCAGCAGTCTCTAATTCACTGTTCAGCTGGACTGTGGCCCATCCTGAAACCTTTGAGAAATGTGGTCAGCTGTAATTAGCCGTGAGAACCTTCAGTTCTCACAAGAGTAAAACCTCACTTTGGGCCACTTACCTCTAGGCTCTTCCCACTCAAAAGTTGGATTTAGTTGACATACCATGTTTGAAATCAGCTGTGACCAAACTGTCCTGTTACTAATCAGATGCAGTTTGTGCAGAACACTCTGATGGTGGCATATTGCAAAGCACTCCTCACATCTTTTGGACAGCAGCAGTGTTTTTATAAGGGGCTCAAGGTTAGAGCTAAATGCCTCTTTCAGTTTTTCCTAACATTGTGTCCACACGCACACAGCTGTCGTCAGCGCCCAAACTGCCATGAAAACAAAGGTGCCTCTTCCTGTTTTGTGTGTCCCCCCTTCACTTATGCTGGAAGTTGTGAGGAAACAAGCAAACAGCACTTTGCACCACACCAGCTAAGGTTTGCTCCATTAATGTGTTTGTTCAGAACCACTAGCAACTTTGAAGGATGCCTACTACGATGTAACCTTGAAGCCACTGGATGAGGTCTGGAAAGAGAAGACAGAAGAGTACATGAAGAAAATCCAGGCTTTTTTACCCAATATTGTAAAAGATGCTTGGCTAATGGAGCCAATCCAGCTGGCACTAAAGGTTGTGAAAGCAGCCTTGGATATGGTTGGTATAACTCAGTTCTCCCTTTTTAATGGTTTGTAAGACTTGGCCTACAAATTTAAGTCTCAGCTTTGAACTATGGATACACAAAAATAGTTAACTGCACTATTTCCATAAACAAAATAGTTATCTTTACACATAACAAACTCATGCACAGCTAACTTACTGTTCTTGCAATATTTGTCCTGCTTTGAAAGCAGTACTTTTCCAGCTAGAGGAGAGGTTGTTTTACTAGTTCTGATTGAAAGCACAGCAGCAGTCATCTGTCATTCATGTAGCTTTTACTTTTCTTCCATAGAAGATGAATTGTGATTCCAGCAAACAATGTACAGATTTGGGCTCTTCTAGTTGAAATGAAGAGCATAAAATACATCATGCCAATTTATATTAACAAAGATACCAATCCTTTGCAAGCTACTTAAGTGTATTAAGTACAGTGAAGTATTGGTATACTTTAAGTAATGCTATTTAGGAAGAATATATTTCTGTCTGTTATTTGTTGCTGTTGTGAGTAGAGCCTGCCCTCTGGATATTAACCCTTAAATGACAAGATGCTGCCAGGCAAGCCAAATGCAAGAGAGACTAAAGTGCTATTTCACTGACTGTTGATTTAAAACTCCTAAGCAAGTACTGACCCTGCCCTGAAGCTATACTGAAGCTGGTTTTGTAATCCCCTCTTCTGATTCTCCAACAGACCACACAGCAGATGTTCAGGTGGGCAGAGGCCACATTTTCCAGAGCTGTGAGCAAGATCCGGAAGCCCTTGCTCAACCTGTACAGTTTTTCAGCCAGGTAACTGGTGTTCCTGCAGGATCCCTGCTGCTGGGGCGTGTTCAAAATGGATATGTGCATAGTTAGTCTTCCCATCAGTTTGTAGGCTGAGGGTTCTGGACAGACACCCAACCACTCCTCGCTTTGGGCACGAGACACCCTAATGTTCATTTCTGTTGGCTGCCAGGCCCGACTGCCTTTCAACAGGAGCTACTGGGCAGCAAACAGAATAACTCATAACTGGCCTTTTATGGCCTTGGGCAGTGGAGCTGTTGGCCAGTGTGGGGGCTGTTCTAACCAGACTACAGTTCTTATGAATTTTTCACTTCTACATTTCTTATAATAACAGCATGTCATCAGTTGAGCAGATAAGGGCTCCTGCTGTTCTGTTTGCATTCCACAGGAACTGCTCCATAGCAGTAAAACTGCCAGTACTGCCCAAAGGAGACCGCTCCCTACAGCTGGCAAATGTTCCTACTTATCTCATTGGAGAGAAACTAATGAGGCCTCTGCAAGACCTCTACAAAATCAACATCCTTGCAGAGTATTATAGATTCAAACGGAGGATGGTGGAGAGTCCCTTCGAATGTAAGCCCTTTCAAAGTGCTGCTTTGTTTTGTAACTGGGTCTGTTTCCACTTGGTGCTGTATTTGAAAAATCATAGTTGGAATAGTACTTTACCATGGATGGTTGCTACTTAATAGTTTTCCTGTCAACTTTGTATAGTCTTTCCTGTAGACTATAATGGCATGTATAAGATCAACACTTTGGGCAAAGCTGACATGTAACACTCCTCTGCTTAATATTCATGCAAATTTTCCAACTTTTTACACTTCATACTCTTGAAACTAGAAATCATCAGGTGCTGTTTATCTGTCTTATCCACATGCCCTTGTGGGTTGATACTACGGTTCAGTGCCAGTCATACCCGTGGCTGTGTCCCGGCATGGAGGCTTTGAAACTGGTCATCTCGCCTCTGCTGACCCTGGGATGGAAAAGCTCAGCCCTACCAAAACTTCAGAGACAGTATTGCCAGTAAAAGCATTGCTAAATGCTAAAATACTACATTAAGTCCCAACTGTCCCTTAGAGAGAATGGCTTTTCCAGAAAGAGCCATTTTTAATGGTTTTCTCCCGCTAGACTGACAGGCACAAAGAGGGCTGTGAAAGTTGGTCCTAGTGACCACATAATCTAAGTGATACATCAGCAGGGACTGCAGCTCTGTTTGATGCTCTGGTTTGGAAGGGCAGTTTCTGGAAACAGTTAATATTCTTGCTGTTTTCTGCATAAGAATGTATGAAGTGTAGGGTGTATGTGTGTGCGCTTACAAAAAGCAAGTTTACAAGTAGCATGACAAACTGAAATGAACTTTGAATCCCAATTCATGTTTCTCAAAGTTTCAGGACACCCAGGTAAATCTATAATGAAAAATAAATCATTAAGTTGCTTTGTTTCTGGTACAATTTTTGTGGCAGAGTAACTACAGTGTAACTAACTAAAATGTAAATGTAGTGATGAAGAATTATTTTAAGAGCATGCCAGCCAGAAGCTGTGTGTTGCAGTATGCACAGCACTTACTGCTCTGTGGGAAACTCACTGATGTTTCTTCTGAAATCTCTAGATCATGCTCTGTTAGTGGGGACCAAGCATCTTGTGACTTTTGATGGAAAAATTTATGATTTGGCATCAAAGTGCAGTGTACTTCTTGCCAAGGACTTCGTTCACAATGCTTTCACTGTAATACTAAGTGAGGAAACCAGTAACTCAAGATCACTGTATGTGGAGATGAACCAGACTGTGACCAGTATCCACCCGAGACTGAAGGTAGGAGGAGCAAGTCAAACATTATTCATTTTCAGAGCAGAAATTATCTTAAACCAACAGCAACAAAAAAAGCTTTCAGAATATTAATGCTCAAAACATAGATGAGAACAGCTCTCAGACAATTGCTTTAAACTAACCACTTCTTAATCAGAAAAACCTTTCCAAAACAAAGCCAGTTTAACGCAAGGACTGCCTCTTTGCTCTCTGCATACTGAAGGAAATTTTCAGCTTTTCTCTTAGATCATGTCAGAGGATGGCAGTGCTGGAGAGGTCTGGAGATCAAACTGGGCCTGTAGCCTCAGGACACCTGGGAGGCTTTGCACCGTCTGCTCTTTTGGAAGTTTAACACAACCCCCTTCTTATTCCCTGATTCTGGGCTAAGTTGGCCCCACTTGAGCTTGCCTGTTATTGCACTTTAACAGTGACAGATTTGAAACTGCATTTTCATTTGAAAACAGATCTCCAAGATATTCTCCTTTACGGAAGAGAACTGCCAAGTAGTGGATAAATCACTTGAAAAGAATACCACTAATTCAAGGAGAGAAACCAACAAAATAGAAATATCTAATAAGAAAGGAGTTTCTCTATCCTGTGACTTTCAGTATGATCTCTGTACTGTCACTCTGGCTGGGTGGCACCACGGTGAGTACCAATCATACAGCCTTCGTCAGCTGGTTTTATCTCTCTAAATTTATTTAATTACTATCCTGTAGATGGGCAAGCTATGACCACCTGTAGTACCAGCATCTGGGCTGTCTTTCACTTGTTTTTCCCCTCTTCATTTATGCTCACCCTGGAAATGGCCCTAGGCATTCCCAGTAATTGCCAAGTAGAGCATGGATCATTCCCGTGAGAGCAGTGAGTGGTTATGGGTTACTGATGATTCAATGTCATAAAGCAGACAGATGCAATGCAGTCAGCCCAGCCCCAAACCCTGCTTGAGAATCACTGCTTTAGAGCTAGCTTAGCTTGTCAGACCTGCAAGGCAACAACAGAGGGATGCCTAAAACCTTACAGCATTTTTGGTATACTTGGAATGCATTCCTATCCATGTGCCCCACAATATTCTAAAACTCAACACTCCCAAGATTAGCAGAGGGTGGATCTGATGCCTTGCTGTGGTCAGGAGAAACACATGACCAGCTAAGAGAAGAGATGGCAGTGCAGGCTGGGACAAATCCAGAAGGGCTATCTGGACATACCTTCTCTTTTCCCTGTGAGAGCTGAGCACTGCTGTACAGAATAACTGGAGCTCAGGGGCAGCTTCTGTAACTTTACTGCATCTACTCCTGACAACTACTACTTTACCCCATTTCAATTTCATCCCAGGTATCTCAGCTGGGCTTTTTGGTACCAATGATAATGAAGCTGGAAATGAATGGATGCTTCCCAATGGTTCCTTCACTGACAACGTGCAAGAGTTCACACAGAGCTGGCAGGTAACGAGCTCAAGGGCTTCTCTCTGCAGAGCACCAGAGGTGCTAAGCACAAAGGGCAGTGTCTGACACACTGGTTGGCTTAGAAAAACAGTAGCATACTGCACTGAATTTGTTTTCTTTGTCTAACCAGGGAAAAGGTTGCACATATTTGCTAAAAACTGTACAAGAAGAACATGTTTTTTTTTTCCTGTAGATGGGCATTGAGCATCTTTGGCCTAGGTGGTAAGGTAAAACAGAGATTGCTGCTGCTGCTGCTGCTATGAGTTGGTGGTACTAGGTTTGGGACAAATCTGTATGTTCAGCAGCCAGGACACAGTTTGTTTCTCTTTGAAGCTTTCTTTAGAGCTGTTTGTTGCAACTGGGTATTTTGAGTTGGTGTTTTGTTTTGTTTTTTTTCCTTTTTTTACACCTTATCAATAAACACAACTCCAGAAACAAGTAACTAGTGAATTTGTTCTTCATCTCCATACCACTAAGTACTGAGACTTTTTAGGAGGGTTAGCTGCTACTGTCAGTTACTGACTTGCATAAAAGGGCTTCCTGTAGCTATCATAAATAAATGTTGTAACACCTTTATACCAACAGCATTACACTTCTGCTTAATTTATGTTCTCTACCATCAGACAAAAATAATCTGAAATAAGCTGAAAATACACAAACGTGCCGGTGTACATAGCCATTTGTGAATGTAACCCAGCAAGAAAAGTAGCCTTAACATGCTCTCAAGCCATGTTGTCAGGATCCTCTAAATTCCTTCCAAGCCTAATTTTTAGAATCTAATACCAAAAACAAAAGGAACCAGCATCTTATTACTACAAAGATTTTGTGACTCTTCCCTTTACCTTCTCTCCCAGAAGATGTCTGAGTTCTGGGAACAGAAATTCTATTTTCAGCTTTATGTCAGTACTTTACTGTAGAAGAGAGAATTGCTTCAAGTATCTTCTCCTTGCTGTTGCAGAGATACAGTTCATGGGCTTTCAGCCTATGTTTATGTTAATAATGGGGCAGGATCACAATGCAACTGACCATAGGTATCACTTTCTTAATTGCTGCAACTATTAACTTCTAATATATTCATAAAAATGCAAACCTATGCAGAGACATTGAACTAAATCAATACAAAAGGAAATTAGTGTCATAAACGACGTCTGTCCTTATTTAGGGTCAGAATAGCTACACTTGCACAATTGATTGGTGCAGTTTATTTGTAGGCTGAGGCAGCTTGGCAGGGCAAGAATGTATGGGTGACTGTCGCTGAACCCTGTGCTGGTCACAGGGTTCAGAAAAAAAGTAATAGGACTGACTTACCACTAAAGCACTGCTGTCCCACAGCACTGAGGCAAGGGCCAGCAATGCAAGTGTGCCAAGTCAGGAGTTCCTGCAAACTCTTAGGAAGCTTTCTCAAGATAGGGGGAGATGATAGGGTGGAAATGACCCAGTCTGTAGTGTACTCAGCTGTGCTGCTCAAATGGAGCTTGAAAAAAATCCTTCCTGACCAAAAGTTTTAGCTCAGCTCTATGTGATACAGAAAGTGAAAGCACAGTCAGGTTGAATCTGGCCAGGTATTGAAGCCTGAGATAAAAGCAGCTGGTCACTGCCCTGCTGGAGTCACCTCACCCTGAAGTATGAACTCCCACTGGCAACTCGCTCCCAGGAGACTGACCTTCCTTGCAGCAAAGTTCCAGTGTCACCAGGCCAGGGCTGCACAACAGCAGGAGGCAAAGCAGGAGCCTGCCAGCTCTGGCTCCTGCAGGATGAGGGTTATCACAGATTAAACTGCCAGTTCATTTTTCTTAATAACTAAACATCACTACAATTTACACTTATTTAAAGAACTTTTTGGTTGGTTTGGGGTTTTTTGTTTGTTTGGGACTTTTTAATGGAGAAAAAAAAATCTTCCTATCCTTGCTGGGTTATTCACAGGTTAAGAAGTCTTTAAAAAACCCCTCAAACCCGAATCAAACAGAAAGATCTAGTAAAAGCACATCTTTGACCTGTCAGATCTATATAATTAGAAAGAGAACTATCCAACTGCCTGTTGTGTCAGCAGCTACACACCCAAATCCCTCAGTGAATAACAGAATCAAGAGAAAAAGGAAACAATGTCTAATCTGTAACATTAGTTATGACTCAATATTATTGAACAATAAAGGTTAGAGCAGTGTACTGAGCTGCCCATATCTTCCTTTACGCCAGCTCACACTGGAAATCTGAAGAATTCATCCTAACCTGATGTATTAAAAAACAAAGCTCCCCAACTTCAGTATTTCTGCTTTCCCAGGTGAACAAGTGCAGTCTTGTACCGAAGAAAGAGAAGCCATGTCCAATTACAGACAAGCAAAACATCTGCAAAGTGTTTTTTGAAGAACCACATTCACTTCTTAGGAACTGCTTCAAAGTTGTAAGTAGAACTTCAGCTGTGAAGGACTGTCTGAGTCACCCAAGTGTCATTCTCAAAAGGAGGACACAACCCTTGCAAGGGTGTAGCAGTTTAGTCACGCATTACTTTAGAATAATCAGATCAGCAATCCAGATAGGAAAAAAAAATAGCTGTTATTATCACCATACATATAAATTGAGGTCCTTGACATCCACAGAGTAGAGGCATGATTGCACCATACTTTGTAGTACAGGTCTAGAATTTGGAAATAGAAATAACCCTCTCCATGTTAGGAAGGGAATAAAGGTTTATGAATGGCCACGAGGCAGGGGGGAGGGAGACCCAAATCAAACCTTTGGCCACCTGCAGGTGCCCCCTGCTCCCCTAAACAATCCCTTTCTGTTAAGGTGGACCCCGAGCCCTTCTACACCATGTGCACACAGGACACCTGCGAGTCCCCGGCCCTGGGGGCTGCCTGCAGCTCAGCAGCAGCTTTTGTTCATCTGTGCAACCGGAATTTTGTCCCTGTGGAAATCCCTCCACAGTGGTGAGTTTCATTGCTTTTCCGCCCTGGATATTCTCACTGCATTGCTCTAGTACTTACACTTCTGCCATTCAGGAATGCTTAAGAAAATAAAATTAATCTGAATCTAATGAATCTGACTGTGGGAATGAGCAAAACCAAGTCTATTCCTGCAAAGTCTTCTTGCTCCTTGGCCATCTGCTGTTCCCTCACCAGCACACCACAGCCCATCCACTTCAGTCTCTTATATAAACTTCTACGTATGAATATGAAATAAAGAGACAAATTTTGTTAAATCTGAGTCTGAATATCCAGTTGAAAACAGAATTTTAGAATGGCTTGGGAGCTGAAGGACTGAAGTCAGCCAGTGCTGCTGGTTTACACTATCCCATTTCTGAAGAAAGGGATTGGAATGAAGGTGGATCACAAGCTCAGTTAACAATAACATGATATTAAAGCATGCTCTTAAACAAGCAAAGTACACTGGGGATGTATACATGAATAAACATATTTAAGACAAGAAATAATTCTTATCTATTCATCTTATATATCCCATTTTGGACACCATGTTTCACTTAAATTGTGAACCAGTTGAGAACAGTCACAGGGAAAAAACTGAAAGGCTGAGGCTTAACATGAGTAAAATATCTAAATATGTAAACTAAAGAGAAGGAAGTGTAACAGACCAAACTACAGTAAGGGAGAGTTGGGTTTGACACAGTGGAGGAGTCTGTCCTGGCCAGTCACGCACAGTAACCGACAGCCAGCCCCGGTCAAAGAACCAAACAGAACGTCTGGAGTAACCACCTCTGCACCACTCCCTAGAAATTCACTCTTGTCAGGGATCTTCCACCAAGTAGCTGAACTAGCCAGAGCCCATCAACTTCAGACATAATGCAGCTCTTTCCCCTCCTAAACGTGAATTTATGAAACGCGAAAGAATCCCACATCTTTCTTTCAGTTTAGTGTATCCAAGATAAAACTGTATCTAAAACACTGGAGTATTTTTCCCACAGCTTGTTGATGTCATAAATGTATTTGATGCTATTTTTCCCTTCATGTATTTCTTGTAATTCAGTGTAGTAACAGGCTGCATTATATGTCACTTGTACTTACTAACCACTTACCTGGATTTCATCTCTTCTTCATTTCAGCTTGAGCCAGTTCTGAATGGCACATACCAGCCCTGGAGATGGAAGAACCCTTTCAGCACCCAAAACCAGAAGTTATTTTAGGTAGACAAGCTAGAGGCAAGAGTAGAACAGTAGCAGTGCAAATGCATTAGTGTTAGACAATTAACATAATGAAGCACATATAGTATAAAAGGAAAGCTTTCTACGCAGAACCCCTGAGGGCAAGAGGAATTATTTCAGTATACTGCCAAGAAACTATAATCAACCAAAAGAAACTGAACATAATAGTATCAGTTACTTTAAAAGAATTGTCCCATTCAGTGGCAAAATTGGGTCTCCACAAGCCTTGAACCATACATAGCACAAATACAAAAGCTAACAAAAGGTGTCTTCCAGCACAGATTAGTACAAGTGCAATACTTTGTGAATGCAGCATTATCAGCTTTGAGTCAGCAGAGATGCTTTTTTCTCCAGAAATGAAACTGCTGTTCAGCAGTTCTGGACAAAATTATCTTTTTCTTTCTTTTTTTTTTTTTTTCCCCAGGGAAGTGCTCCAACATAACGAGAGCTACGGTAGAAATAAGATGGTTAAATAATTGAAAGCACTTAATTTTCTCATTTTTATGCTGGTTGATTTTTTCCTTACTAAAGTGTACACTGTTAAATGAGAAACACCCTTCTTGGTATCTGTGTACCAGTTTCATATTCTCCCTTTGTGCCTTTAGAACCCCTTTCTCAGAAATCAGTTGATGTGTTG
Organism: Oxyruncus cristatus; assembly: GCA_013399855.1. Classification (NCBI taxonomy): domain Eukaryota; kingdom Metazoa; phylum Chordata; class Aves; order Passeriformes; family Cotingidae; genus Oxyruncus; species Oxyruncus cristatus. Next base: position 517,865 of record VXAY01005595.1, read on the forward strand.
AGAAAGGGTGACTGATACTTATCCTACCCATAAAGGACCCTTAAGGTGTTATAGCTGCTGTTGTGTGAAAGTGTCATATCTGTTAAACCACTTGCTATATTTTAAGTCTATTGATTAAAGAAATGCATTACCTTTCTCCACAAGGTACTTGGAATGCAGCTATTCCTCAGCAAAAGGTTAACACTGCAAAATCCTTCCCATGTCTTTGCATAACATGCAAACATTGAAATAATGGTGTTCGGAATTAGGAGATAATGCTAATAAACATTTGACTTCCTTCTTATTATGCTGGAGTACATTTTTATTGATTATTCATAAGAATATAAACCTGTACTTATCTACAGAGCTGGAACTGGCTGGGTTTGAATGGCTCACAGACACACCCAGCACCGGCCTCTGTTACCTTGTGGATGCTGCTTTCAGCCACGCTCTCTTCCTGACCACTTAACTCCTTAGTGGGATACAAATTCTAACTAAAACACGATCCCCACGCTAGTCAGGAAAAAAACCTGCAGTTGTTAGGATTCCCACACACATTAGATGCTGCTGTATGAAACACGGCAGAAATCAAGTCTTCCTTTGTATTACTTTTATAACTGCACCCCTACAGAGGTGTTTTGTAATGAAGCCAAAATCGTATGAAATATTTCTGGAAGAGTATTTATACCAGTTAGTGATTCAAAAAACCACATCATCTTCCCCCTACTCACTGAACGTCATTTCACTCCCCAGCTAAGCACACCGAGCACCTTTGAAAAAATCCTGAGGTGACAGTTGCAAGAACAAAGTAAAATGTAAGCACGTAGAGGAGAAGATTCAGAAAAGCTCAGTCAGCAATAAACAGAAGTTTAACTAAATGTTAACTGCCGACAGCAACACTGAGCTGGATGCAGACAGGTCTACTAAAAGCTGCATGTAACTAACTTATCACCGGTGATAAAGACGCCATTTCACCGCCCATAAACATTTTAAACTATAGTCACTGCCCTCAGCTGTTGCTGGTTATCTCTGAGCTGTTCCCAGGTTATGCCTCTCATGTCTAGATCCGATCCAGCCCTACCTAAATACAGCCCAATCCGACATCAATACAACTCTTCAAATGCATTCAGTAAATACGCATCACTGCCAGATAGCAAGCCATGTTTAACTCTGCTGTAAATTCACTGACACTAGCGAGGGTGCAGCAGTTTTAACTTCATCTCCAGGGTTTTAGCTGTTTATTTCCAGGGTTTTACTGCCTGGTTAGAAAGCATGGCAAGCTTCAGCTTCCTGGCATGAGGAGCATTCAGATGGAAAACTACCATCAGATAAGAACAGTTGCCAGTCAATATGGTGACCACATGGATCACTTCTTGAAAGGCTACAGCATTCCACAAGTGGATTTTTTTCTCCAGGATTAAAAACAGTAAATAATTCCAGAGTACCAAAATTCTGTATCTCTGCATTTTGGTATTTCATGAACACGGTCTCAGAGCACAGGTGACTTCCATTATTTTACTGTCTCTGATGTGGTCTGGCTTGGAACACCAAACTCAAGGCTGGGAAGTGCACTCTGAAATCCAGTCCTTCATCTGCAAAGATCTCAAACCTTTAAAGGACACTATTTAATTTCCACATGTTTTGGAAACGTAACCTCACAATTAAAATATTTAGTTACCATCACTTGGTTCTCAAATTGTAGAGTGTTCAATCAGAAATCACCTTCCCTTCCTACCCGCATTCCCAATTAACACAGCTATATTCCTGGACAACACAGTCCCAAGCCACAACGCTATTCCACACAGATAATGCAATATATTCTTCAGGATTCAACCTCTCTTTGGACAAGAGGGAATAATAGTAACACTTCTTCTTTTAAAGGTTTTTTTGATGTCATATTTTTGTGTTCTCCCACAGAAGAAAGATAAAAATAAAATATACTTTAGAATGATTTAAACAGCTAAAACTAGCATACACTGCAATAAGAAGCCTTCAAAGAGAAAAATACACTTAGGAGCAGAAAGCTTGTTTCATAAGGTGGTAAAAGTATTTGCATCTTGGAGAACCTATTCCAGGGAATCCTGCATCATGCCTTTTCAGTTTATTTCACTTCACTTGAACACAGGAGGTCATTACTGTACCACTTTCAATATTTCAGAAACCAGAGAGGTTTTTAAGTATAAGACTCTGCTTTATGGTTACCAAGAGACATCTGTCTTACAAGTGGAGTTTACTGATGGGGTCATTACTGAAAGAGAAAATACAGGCAAACATGTTATTTCCAATCACATAGACTGAAACACATTTTGAGTTTACCCTGGTAATACGAGCTCTGTGCAGCCCTTGCTGCCAAGAACACCCACCCTGCTGTAGGAATGACTCCCTCCACACATGCTCCCAAGAAAGAGCAACTAACCCAAAACATGGAGCGTTCCTAACAGCGTGGACATCTTATTCAAAGCATCAATCAGGTGTTTCTCAAATCTGTTGGTGTAAAAGGGATGGTGGAAGACAAAAACATTGCAGTTATTATCAGATAAGCACTGATCCCTGCACTTGACTCTTGAGTCCGACTTCTCACTGTGGTTTACTCCAAGAGTAACTGGTGGTTGGTTGAAACCACAAACACACAGAGTAGTCTGCTGTTCTGCACTCAGAAAGTACATTTCCAGTTCTTTTAGGCAGAAGAAACAGTATTTAGGGGATGACTCTCTGCAAATCCTCCACTTCAAGGCTCCACATATCCTTATGTAAGGGGTTTTCAGAGAGATCTGTCATCTTTATTGCTCGAAGAACAGGCTCAGGACTGCAGGACCGCACCACACCCATCACCATTACATACTTCCCTGAAAAACAAGCAAGTGTGAAATTTAATTAACCTTTGTATATTCATTTTAATTCATAATGCAGATTATTTAAAGCCAAATAAACACTGTGAATTGAAGCTGCTGATACTTGCAAGAAAACTCAAGGCACAAAGACTGCCTTTCCTGAAGAATTTCAGGAAAGAAAGGCTTCATTATCTGTACAGCTACTTTTACAGATTTGACTAGATTTTCACGTACAACAGGAGCCAAACAGGCACACAATTTGTCCCTCTAGTGCGTAAGTGGGCGGAGGGCAATTGACAAGACTGAAAATTTAAGCCAAGTGCCTGTTTTGTGCCACAACTCCTGCAGCGCTGCAGTCCAGCACTTCTCCAGCGGAACTGACGCTACTCGTGAGTAGCAGAAGGACAATAGGGAAAAAAACCCATTCCTGTCCTTGTTCCCGGGCTCCCGCGTGGGGAGCGACAGCTCCCAGGGCCGGGACGTGCGGAGCTCCGCTGGCACAGGCCCGGGCAGCGAAAGCGCCGCTCGGCGGGGTCCCGCCGCCCCCGGTACCTGCGCTGAGGCACGGCCGGCCCTGCGGCACCTGCTCCACGCCCAGCACGGTGAAGGCGCCGGTGCCGTCCCGCAGCCGGGCCGAGCCGCCGCGGGCGCCGCGCT
>VXAY01005595.1:521540-667766 GCA_013399855.1 Oxyruncus cristatus
GGCGGGGAGCGCAGGGCCCGCCCCGGCGGCGCCTCGGGAGCGCTGCGCTGTCAGGGGGCCGCTGTGTGAGAGGTGCCGTCCGGACACAGCCGGGCCGCGCCGTGCCTGGTGGTAATCGCGTGGCCCCAGGTGGTTCTCACTGACCCCAGCGGGCTCGGCTGCCCAGCGGCTGCCCCGTGTGCCCAGGCGGCACCCCCACCCCGGCGCCTGGCTGGTCCTCGCTTCACCTGAATTCGGCTCAGGATCGGCCCCTCAATGTGCAAAAACTAGTGTAAAAATCTGATTGAGGGGTTTGATGCCGTTTGCTGTGACTCAGCCCCACCCTGCAGACCCGGCGCTGCTCCTTGCCCCCAGCCGGTGTGAGAGCTCCCGAGCCGTGCCCGGGGTTTTGTCGCTGCTCAGCAGGGAACGGCCGCTCCACGTTCACTGCGCAGTTGATGGAGCTCCTCCGCTCTCAGGAGAAAACGTTTTCCGCACAGGAAAATGCCCGTGCTGGTTTTCCCAGGGATGCTTTCGGGATAACTCTTTATTGTATACTTATTCCACTTCCGTGGAAATCCGGAGCGTAATGCACTGAAAGTATGGGAGGTTTTAAGATGGGAGACTTTAATCCCAAGGCCTTTAAGAATTTATTTGCTGCCTGTTTATATTAGACAAACTAATTTGCTTTGCCGCAGCCTGAAATCCTTGAAATGTTATTGTTTCTTTTGGGTGGGTGGGTGGGTTGACATTTTCTTTAGAAAATAAGCCAAGGAATAAGCTAATGCAAAAACGGGAGGATGGAACAAAGAAAAGAATCGGGAATACCAAGGGGATGGATTAATCAATTTCTCAAGTCCTGTTACCAACAAAAGTGCAGAATGGGTAAAAATGCACAGAGAACTGACTCCCCTGCAATCATTCTTCTTTAAAAGAGCTTTTGTTCTCCACTAAAATAGCCAGTTACTTTATTTTTTAAAAAGTCTGGTTTTGTTTTGAGTAGCAAAATACATCAAAAACCTTTTTTTTCCACTCACCCATGATGTTGTGAATTATTTATTTGTATATCTTCTTTCCAGAGATAGATATTCTGTAAATGGGACTTTATTCTTTTTATAGTGTAAGGAAGCAGTTAACTTTTTGTTACCACTTACAGTAAGAATAAAAGATATTATTGGTAATAACAATAAAAACATTGACATCTAAGCACAGTACAGAACCATGTAATCTGGCAATCAAATCATATGGCTTACAGGAATAGAAAGACATTAGGTGGTTACTGTATATGAATGCAAAATTTGAGCAAGGCTCATAGGAGAATATTTGTAATTTATGTCCCTGAGCTGCAGTCACTTGACAGCATCAATATTTAGTTTCACATAAAAAAAAATTAATTGTGCCAAATATTGATAAAAGTATTGTATTCCTATTTGTTACTGCATAATAGGAGGGTCTAATGCTTATTAAGCCATTAAATCTACAGATGAAGGCAAGACCCTTACAAGAGTGTAATCTTCAGGAAAGACTAAAAGGTCCCTTTTAAAAGATTTGCCTTCTAGAAACTGTGTTATAAGAAGGGCAGAAGCACTAGCAATCTGCATCAAGAAATGGATTTGTTTTCCCAAACCAGAAAATCCTTGTCTTTCAGTAAAATGCAAAGTTACACTGAATTATCTGCAAAGCCCTTACCAAAGAACTGTCTCAGCCAGCACAGAGACACATTCTGAAGCTGCAAGGAAAGTCTGATGCCTCAACAGACTGGCTTCTGGAGGTGACCCCACAGTGATAATCGTCTGATTTAAGGGGAGCAGAGGAAGCTCAACACACAGTTGGAAAAGGCAATGAGTTGGTGCCTGACAGGCTGTAAATTACAGTGGGTTAAACACGAGCAGATTTCCTGAGAGCACCCTGGGTGAGACAGAGTTTTGGTTTGCACAGATTAAAAAGGAAAGAATCAATCTTCTTCTGCCTGCTGCTACAATGGGCGTCTTTCTTCAAAGCAATCTTCAAGGACATTTTCCTCACACTGACATGCGAGATAGTCACAGTATGGGTAAAATAGAAAGGTCAAACTACACTTAGATAACAGTCCAGAGCACACCAGGAGCCAGGGCTCCCTCAATTACACTGGCACTGTTTTGTTGGTACGGTGCCAAGAGACCTTAGAAAAGAATTTTACCCCAGATTTCTGTGAAAAGAGATTTCCAAAGAAGTGGCAACTAGAAATTTTCTGTCTAGCTCAGACCTTTCTGTGGCCTTACTGACAGTACTACTTAAAATGGAAGCAATTCTCTGCTCCCCTCTCTAATTTTGGTAAAAGGCTGCTATTACACAAACACAAAAATCTTCCTTTCCCTTGGCCAGAAGTTCTAATCTATTACAGCCTTTCATCCTACCCAAAAGAGTTTTAAAAAATACCTCCATCCCAGTCCAAGGGTCAATGTGTACAGAAAAGGTTCTTTGATTTTATTTCTGTTTCACTTTCCTAATACTGAGAAGTCACTAACTGTGTTTCAAATAAAGTTTTAGGGTTTTGGGGTTGTTTTTAAGATTCGTACTGTGTACTAATGCCTTACTCTGTAACAGAGAGGTCTGAGACTGACTTCCTTTCCCTGGTATTCCTATGAAAATTCACTGAAGGACAGCTTTTAGCACAGACAAGTATCAGGCTTCAAGTTTAGAAGATCCATCCTAGTTTAGATCTATTTTCTTATACTGCACACAGAACTAAATGAAACAAACACAAGAATATAAAATTCAGTTGTTCCTGGTGTTTATTTTGCACTGCATAAAAGATGCAATGTGGACATGCTGACTGAAGTCTGCAAAATCATCTTCATCCTTCCAGGCTTTTTTTTTCAGACTGCCTATCGCATCATCACTGATTTAATTAATTATTTGAAATTAACAGATCAATGAGTTGGAATAAATGCGTTGGAAGTCAGCCGTATTTACATCCCTAACCTCAGCTTCGGCTGCTTGTAATTTATGCTTTGGGACTGATCAGTCTGGCAGTATGGATACTAAATTGTGATTGTCCAGGAATTTCAAAAGACCTGGAGCCAGCAAAGTCATCTGCTGAAACAGGAAGACTCCAGATTCAACCTGCCCAAGTTTTAGTTAGCAGAGAGCTCTGAATAAGTGGCATTTTAGAAGTGACTTGAAAAAGGCAGGTGAATGTAGCAGCAGATGTCCTAATCGCACTACTTACAAAAACAAGAAGAGCCTGGCCTCTCCCACAGAGTCATCCAGCCCAAACTGCACGCGAGTCACGCTAAGATAAGATGAATTAACATAACTTTCATGGCAAATCCTACTTGAGAACCTAATACAGATGCTATACATTGCATGTTAGCTTATGCTTAGTGGAGTCAGCAGAGGATTACAGCAAGAGCCTTCCTGCAGCTGCCAGGAGCTGACAGCTGCACCCAGTGTGTGGCAGAGAAAAACATCATCTCCTCAGAGAGGCTGGAAACAGCTTGTACAGGCAGCCTTAGCATGAGAAATTATTTCATTGCTCTCACCATCACGCAAACAACCAGTTCCTGTCACTGACCACATGCCCCTGCTGAGGGGAGTCTGCAGGCTATGAACACAGAGCAGTGCTCTCCCACCTTGCTGACTCATTTCACTTACGAAGAATACTCAGAGGAAATGCTTAGAGAGCTCCAGTTGTGTTCTGCAGAAGTGGGTGTCACCTGTTTGCTTCTTTCCATGGTATAAATATGCTGGTGTGGAACTGAAATAAATTGGTGTTCTATGGAATAGGACTATGACATGATTAAAGAAAAAAAAAGAATTAATCATAGTCTTTACTTTACCAGTATTGCTCGCTGCTCTGGGAGTAGTCTGCAAAGCTGGCTTCCAGATGGGCTTACTCAAACTCCTGCTCAAGAAAAAAAGAACTCTTTTTGAACAGGAAATATGAATGGCATCCAAAGCATTAGATCTTCATCCCGACTGAAGTGAAGCCAGTAGTTAGAAGATTTCATTTGTTCGGCCTTTCTGCTTCATTTCACTTCATAAAAGAATTGGAGAGTCCCTATAAGCAGTGTTGGGGAATACAGATCACAATGTCTTCCCTGGACAACTGCTGCCTCTGTATAAATACACTCCAATTAGCATCATCAGCATCCAGTTCATCCAGTGATACGAGAGCAGAACAATTTTTCCAAAAAGAAGTAACCTTTTACTTTCATAATCTTAAAATATGAGGTGTCAAATATTAGAAATATACACAGAAGCTAGTAAGGCTGAGAAGTTACAGCCATTCCAGAGCATACATTGCCAGGATTCTGCAGTATTCAAGGCCTCTTCAAAGATTCATGAAACAAATTTCTGATGCTTAGCAGGGAGAGGTATTTACTAATAGTCAAATTTTCAAGCAGGCAAGATCTTTCTGAGGTCCAGTCAAAGACCCCATTTCTCCCTACAAAGCTGATCTTGTTTAAACTGAAAGCATCACGGCTATACCACCACCAATCAAGATAATTTCAAATTAATAAAATGTTAGAACAGCATTAAAAGGCGTTCAGAGTTTATATATAACGACTCAGGTGTTTTAAACCAATCTCACGTTATGCACACACCTGCATTAATTCAGGAAAAAAACTTTCAGAAGTTTAAGATTAACATCAAGCTACTTGAATATGAAAGTCTGAGGAGAATCTCCAAGAGTTACAGGGAGCCAGAGAGGAGAAAGCCCACACCTCTGTTGCTGTGTGAGGTACTATTTTGCAGAGTCTTCAGGAGACAGATATTTAATAGCAGGTTTGGTAGTGGCTGCAGGTCACACAGCCAAGGAGACCATCAGCTCTTTTATAGTCACTGACAATTTGTGTGAAAAGTGAATTGCCCTCACTATTCCCTGTGCTGCAGCCAGTTCTGTTACTTGTGTTCCCACGAGTGTCCCCTAGGACACATATGTGGTGACTGTCTTAACTAACCAAATTTTGCTCTGAGATCAGAGAATCTCCATGTAAAATGGCTGCATTTATTTTCCACGACTAAAGCCGTGACTAAAGCTTTGTCCAGGGGTGCAGATAAAAAGGATCCTGGACTGGACACAGGTCACTAACAGCACTGGCATCCTCTTCAGAAAGTGGATAGAGCAGTGGTCCCCTGACTCACCTGGTGCTGGCAGAGGGCAGCAATATCAGAGGAAAAGCAGAAATGGCCTTGAAAGGAGGAACTGCCAAGGGCTGAGCGGGAAGGCTCTGGTATTGGTGCCTCAGAAAGCAAAAATCCCAGCTGAAGGCACAGCTGCCTTGTGCTGCTCTGCAGGGGGGACCCCGGGTGTGAATTCAGGACAAACAGCTAATGACTGAAAAAGCAAAAACAATACAAAGAGGATATATAAACAGCAGTGAAACTTTTGTTTAAGGCTGCTCAGCAATAGCACTTACGTGTTTTTATGTTCTTAGGTGCAGTGGGACCTCAAGAAGCTTGAGTTTTCAATTTCTTACATTGTGGTGAGCATTCTGTAAAGCAAGGTTCAAAACCGGAAGTACTTACAGGCCTGGATTTATTGCCATACCCCAAGAAACGGCAGCCTGCTCCCCAGCTACTGGCATGAATTAATGAATGAATGAATGATGAATGAACGACTGAATGAATGAATGTTGGAAAGTTAATTTTGGATTAAAGTCCTATTAGTGTATGGGCTATACAGGGCCTATTTTCATATGTCTAAGAGAAGATATAAAATGTCAAGTAAAATCACTGAGTTCTTCCTAAATCAGAACACTCAATGTATAATTGCTGAAGTATGTTTTCACATTCTCAGGCTTCTTTAATCTCTTTAAATAATCAAAAGACACAAGATTGCATGAACCAATGGGGAGGCATATCACCAGTTCATCATAGAAAAACCTCTATGACCCATATGGAAATGCCACATTTTAAAATATAATTTGACATTAAAATGTCACAAACTGCCTCCATCTCTTGATTTAAGTCATTTTAATCACAGGTTCTAGTTTACAGTCTGTACAGCACCTTATATTAAGCACTGTATTGAAGCTCCCTAATTAAGACCCATCTCTTTCCACTCAGCCCAGAATATGCTGGGTCAAATATCAGTTTGATGGAATGAAGGTCAGACTTTTATTATTGGCATTCGATGTCTTGAACAGCCATCACTGACAATTGATCCGTGAGCACCTCATGGTACTCAGTTTTTGTTAAATATATCTATTGGTGCTCCAAGATTTTAATCACCTCATTCCAGTGAGACTTCAGACCTTGTGCTGTGAACTAAACAGCAAAACAACATGAATGAGAGGAACATACAAAGAAATGGTGAAAAGAACCTACTTCAAGGAAAAATATTAAAATAACTTATGTATGGATAACCTGACCTAGTGGTTGTGTGAAGACTGCAGTGAGGCAACTATATGAACACTTATGTACCTGAATATATTTAAACACTTATCAGTGAATTAAAAATATATATTTGACTTTTTGTAGATGGCTAAAAGGTACATAGTGGTGATTGTTTCTAAACACAGCGATTGTTTCTAAACACAGCGATTGTTTCTAAATGTAGCTCTATATAGGGCAGCCCTCCAAACTAAACAACAAAACTGAGACTTGAAATACAAATACAACTAAAAAGTGACTCTTTGGGGATTAAAAAATATTGAAGCCAAAAATGCACATGCTTTCAGCTTGTCATGAAAAGCAGCAATGAATGATAAATGCAAACCCTTATTTTCAAAACCTGACAAGCCCACAAAACCAGACTTGCAGTAGTGCACTCTATTGCAAAAGCCATCAGCGCTTGTTTGTTCAAAATAGAAACTATCAATACTTTAAGAGCCAAGTAGGAGACATCAGTTCAGTGCAGATGGTGCCTAATATTCATGCAAACGTCACACAGCACGGAGTGGCTGTGCAGAGCTGGCAGGACAGTGTGTGCACATTTTTGCTTGCACCTTTGGAGTTTGGACGTTCCAAACATCGAGCACTTACATTCATTTCAAATTTTGCACAGGAGCATTTGAAGAGCTGTAGCTCTGCTGCAATTTGAACCAACATGAATTTCAGACAATAGACACTTCAGAACGGAACAGGGCAGCACACAACTTCAGATTTGCAAGGCAAAGCTCATCAGAGTCCTTGGGCTCCACTGCCAGTTACAGCTTCATTTATGAGAAATCGTACAGGCTGAAAGTGAAAGGCACATACCAGTTTCTTTTTCTTATCTACAGATATCTCTAATTTGCCTATACATTATCTAGACTCTTACAAAGATAATACTGTGATTACTAATAACCCTAACAGGTGTGGGTTAGGTATTTTCATTTTTGTTGTTTTCATCGATTTTAAGGCAGAGGAAGAACTGAACAGTTGACCTCACTGTTTGACACAGGCCACTGATTTATTTGCATCCTGGTGCCTCTGGCTCTTCCTTTGCTGGGAACTCAGTGGTGTGTCAGTCCACTGCAGACCACAAGAGTGTCCAGCACTCACCAGTGCAGCTAAGGAGGCTGAAGCACAGTCAGTATTGCATTCATGCTGTCATTTAATGCAATCTGCTTTACACTCATTTCTGCCAAATACTTGGCTGAATATCTGAGTGATAGCAAAAGCATTCTCCAGGCCCATTTTTTTACCTCCATCCAGGTTGGTCAGCAACAGTTAACCAAATTGATGAAGGAATTAATAGCTTAGTGCAGACATTTTTCAAATGCAACTGGGCTGGCCCCAGCCACTCTCCAGTTCCACTGCTCCGCCCTGCCCAGTAAAATTAAGCATTCAGGTATCTGGGTTAGATTCAGCAGCATAACGTGGAGAGAGTTCACAAAATACTCTGGCTGGCCCGGTTAAGAAACAGTATATGCTGCTTATAAAACCAGCACTGCTCTGAATCAATCATTTATTCTTCTGACTGAAGGGTGCATTCCCTCTTCTGAAGGGTCCACAGTGCCTTCTGAAAAATGCTACATGCTTTAGGGCTCCTTTGGTATCAGCCCTGGGGACTTGCAAAAGCAAGGCTGGGAGCAACAGTCCTTATTAAGAACATCTCTGAAGTTTACAGTCACAGGAGTGTTCATTTAAATAGTGCCACATTTTACTCAAAGCTGGCAGTGTTTGGTGAACAGCCCTTTTGCTTGTGTCTACTTTCCCTTCTGTTTCTTATAAATGTCATTGTACTACCCTGGATTCTGGCTGGACACATGATTGTCTGGGCAAAACAGAAATTCCAGCCAGAGGAAACAGAACTGAAAGTAATTAGAAAATCTTTTTCATTCATCCTTTTGATCTGTACAATAGATAGATGCATTTCCTTCAAAAGGCTGCATTTCCCAGATGTAAAACAGTAAAGCTCCCCCCGCCAGTACTTCTGCAATCTTCATCACACAGCTGTGGAGTGTTACAAACTGATAACAAAGAGTACATGTAAGGTCATAAAAGGAGCAGTGCCATGAAATTCTTACTCATGACCTGTGGGGAGAACTTGTGTCTTGAATTCCAAATGGTTTGCATGTTTTACAATGTCCTCAATGTCTGTAGTCTTGCATTAAGCCTGGTTACATTCCTGGTACATGACTAGAAAAGAATGTACTGTTGTTAGTTATTTCATCAGCACAGTTACAGACAGATGCTTTAGGAGCAATGCTTTTATCTTTCCTGTAGCTGTGTCTCATGCAGGTTCACACTGAAGAACAAGCTTCCATTATCATGTTCAATTCACTGGTTTCATTCACACTTTTATATTACCTATAGATGTCTGAATATGTAATGCTTCAACTTAATAGCTCTAAAGTTGTATCTCTGTGTTGCAGCTGTGTATAAATGGGAAAACTATGCATTTCAGATGGTAAGAAATTAGCAGGGTCCACATGGAAAGGTCTCTGCAAAGTGGCAGGTTGTGTCCTGGGTCAGCTCCAGTCCTCTGTCCCACCGAGGCAGGAGGGAGCTTCTGCTTCCTTTTGCAGCTTTCATGAAGTGCTACAGCTTGGCTGGCCACAGGTTGGCCTCTGGAAGCAGGTTAGCTCTGATCATAGAAGCACAAGAGCCCTGTGAAGGTGCAATGAGACATCTAGATTGCAGACCTAGAAACTCTTGAGGTTTATCTAAGCATATCCAAATGCCGCCTCCTGTTGCAGAGCTGTCTCTGATCACCCACTGCTTGGGACTGAAGTACTTCCTGATACCTTTTTTCCCCCCCTTCCTCTCTTCTTCCTTCACTGCACACAGACCCTGCAATAAACTGTTCTCATTTCAGAAGCAATTTCCTTATTGCACTGCAATTATAAAGCAACAGATGACTTATACCTGGGAGGTGGTGCAGATGCATTTCATCAGCCAGCAGATGTTGCATAGTCACATAATGTTGCATACACAAGAAGGGGCACAACTTTTATTTAACCCTCTGCCTTGTGAGCAAAGAGCTTGGGCATTAATTTCCAAACATGGGTTGAGTTCTCTAAAATCCCTGGAACTCAGGGCTATTTAGACTTCTTTCTACTCCAAACCTGTTGTTAAATTTAAGATTTATTTGGCTACTGCAGCTAAGACTGAATACTCATTTAATCCCACCAGGATACATACTGTACTTACAGTATATTCTAGGAAACTTTAGTTCGTGTTTTCATCTGAAATACATTTTTTAAAAGTATTTTTTAACATAAAGCACCTATTCAGTATGGTTTTCCTTTCCTCAGTGTTGCTACAGTTTGATTTTTATGGAACAACTGTCAATATTTTATCAAACTGAATGAAATAATAGGGGTTTGAAATAGTTCTCATCCCTTCAGAGACTTCATTAGAAACACTTTCTTTAAAGGGGTACCATCATTTTTTCAACCTCATCAGTTTTATCTAACAGCTTGCCAGTGAGATCTTTTGTGGGAATGTGAGTACTTTGGGCTTAAATGTGGGAAATTCAGGCTCAAACCCCTTTCTGGAACAGAGGGACTCGAGGACATGCTTGTCAAGCCCATTTTGAAATTATGACTTCACACCATAAGCCTGTAGAAGGAAACATTCTCTGGTCTTCCTGTGAACTTTCTTTAGTTCACAGAAAGGCCTTCAAGAGCCATCGACCTGCAGGAAGAATGGGACTTGCCTTTAAACCTGAAGACTGGGGCATTGATTTGACAGAGGTGAGCCACTGAATTCTGTCTCAGCCTCAAATACCACTTACGTGGCTTATCTAATAACTGTTTAATGTACTGTATGTAACAGCACTTAGAGCAGTCACCAGAACCCAGTGTTTCCCACCCATAGATGAGTGCTCTAGCTGTTAAGCTCCAAGTCTCTCTTGGCTAACAAATACTCCTCGTGCCCTCTCAATGAGAAGAGACTGCTACTTGGGACAACTTTCAGAAAAGGGAGAAACTGAAGTCTGACTGTCCTCTTGCCAAGCAGGGACACAAATCTCACTTTTCCACATACTGAAGGGTCTTCTAAGTACTAATCAGCTGCTCCAGCAATGCTCTCCTGGCTTGCTCCATTTTTAAAGGACTGCCATTCTTCAAAGATCAATTTTTGAACAAGCTCAAGAGAGGGAAAAGCTTCAGGCACACATAGTTCCTTACTGGCTGCTTGCATGGAATACTGGCTGCTTTGGATCTCCTTTCAAAGAAACTCAATGCTCTCAGTGGGAACCACATTGGAGCTTAAACAGGTCCAACACTTTATCTCAGGAAGTTCCAGTTTTGCTGGGCAATGCCCAATGACACATTTCTTTTTTGGCTTTTAGTCTAATTAAAAAGTGCAAGGTCACCAGGCAATTTGTTCCAGAGCACGGCTGAAATCCATGGCCTGTTTTCTGATCTGTAAATATAAAGCTAGTCCTTGCAAAAGGCTTTGTCATACACAAATGATGAGTGTGGTTTAACCAGCACAGAGTATTGTTGTTCATCCAGCAAGCTTCTCCTGTCACACGTGAGAGACAAACAAAGCAGGTCTTTGCAGTTTGAACTGCCTTGGAAAAGCACGTGTGCCTCTTGGAGTCAGATTTTCACTGTTTCCTGCATAGACATATTATACAAGTTCACTCTAATTGTGTGCAATGATTGCTGACAAAAGATGTAAATAATACATAAGAGACACAGCGGGGGGTGAAGAGGGTGGACACTACTGAAAATAACTTGGATGATAAAATAATCGGTTGAGAAGATGAATTTTCAACAGACTGACTGGGTGGAGGAATTAGAACACATTGGCAGCGATCATCCCGCCTTCTCTAAAGCTCAACTCATGACAGATAATGATAGATAATTACAGAAACGTAGTGAAGATCTTGTGAACTCTGAGCCTGCAATTACTTGCACAGTAATAAGCTGGAATGCTTTCACTAGATGTCTTCAGCACGCAGAGATGAAAACATAGTTTTCCCTCCAGCAGAGGGGGCTTGGCAGTAACTTTTCTAAACACAAAACCAAATGATTTCTTTGGAAATTGAGTAATACTAAAATTAAACTGACTTTTGTAGGAACTTGCATAGTGTTAAAAAACAGAACTTCCTGCAAACAAGGCATTCAAATATAAACAGACACAATTCAAATTGAGTGTTGCTCTGGCTATCTTTGTTTCCCTTATTTTTCAGTGTGGGTGTTATATTTCAGCAGAAAGCCCTTTCTGTTGTACCTGACAAGCACATTATGCAAGTAAAAGGGTTTTTTCTCCTAATTCCTTTGAAAAGCTGAGTCTAAGTTCCTATTAAATCTGTCCCTGTAAACTACTTCAATAAGAGTCCAAGAAAAACAAAGAGAGAAGACACTGAGGTAAAGTCCTGGTGGAAAGTTTTCCAAGCCACAACAAAGCTGTGTATATGAAGGCAGGACATGTCCTGTGAGTAGTCCAGGAGTTTACAGCATAGTTATCTAATTATTGGAGGCCACTTTGTAGTTTTAAACAATTGACACCAATCTGGATGGCCAAAAGAGACACTGGCAACCTCACAGTACGAGTGAGACCAAAACCATAGCTGTAATCCGAGGTGGTGGTGTATAGAAGCACATTTAAAGCTAATGCTTAGTATTATGTTGCACACAGTGTTACAAAAGACAAAAGAGTGACACAACTTTCTCTTTAAATTAAAACAGGCTGGCTAGTCTTCTGGTAAATTCCTCTTTTTTTGCAGTTAATTGGATTTGTCCCCCAAGAACTGTTTCCTTGTTCGATTTCAGCTCACACAGAGGAAAAGTACAGGCAGGTGCACTTAAATACCTGGGAATTATATTATCTTTATTACTTCTGATGAATAATTTTACTCCCCATGTGACCACTTGAATAGCACTGTTCAGTGCTGTTCACAACCAGATTCTTTTGTTTCTAATGAGAACTAGCTGCCAATTTTAATGACTGATTCTGGTAAATGTAATTATTTTCACCTCTGTGGCTCCAGCTTCTGGTGAAGGAACTATTGAAAATAATGATGCACTAGAGTAACTCAAAATGAAATTCATGCCAGATGTAGCAGAAGGTGCAAATGACTCACCATGACCAGTAAGGGTGCAGCACTTTCCCTCCCTGACGTGGGCATAGGCTGTCCTGGTAGAGCCACAGTCAGCAGTCCCCTTGCAGGATGCTGAGGTGCATCACTGCAGCAGCCTGGGCTCTGCCCACTCACTGCCCTCACTGGTCACTCTGGTGAGTTCTTCTCAGAAGGCAGGATCTCAGCACCCACCCTGTGTTTGTGGGGTACAAGTGTCACCACCCACATAGCCCCATAATTTTCCTTAAGTACTAATATACTGAAAAAAAAGAGTATGTGTGGGTGGAGGAGGAGGAGGTGGAGGAGGAGGAGAGTTCTGGTCACATTAAGTTATTATTTAGTGTGGATATCAGGTTGTCTGTTAAACCTTCTCTTTGGAAGTGGATGTACTATGTACTGACATACAATTTCTTGTATTTCTGGTAGATGGAAAGGGGTTTACAGCAGTTCATTGGGAGGAAGGGGGATGTGGCAGGTCACTGTGTGGCCTCAGTCCCTAAACCAGGATCCCATTTAATGGCACCTGCTCTGACAGATGGTGAGCCCCAGGCCCTCCTGCCTTTGAGTCCCCACATTCATATCACATCTTCAACACTTCCACCCATTGAGATCAGTTCCCACAGTCTTTGGACCTGGTGTCCTCCACATCCCTTACCCCACTTCTCCAAAACCCATTCCAAAACCTCTTTCTTCTCTATAGAGCCTCTTTCTTCTCACAAAATTAAAATATCCACACCAGAACATCCCCTCCCTGTCTGAAAAGCCCTGGTCTACAATCCCTCTTGAATTCCTTCCTGCCTGCCTGGAATCACTGCAGAGCTGCCCTCTCATAACCCTCAGGCACTCCAAGCACTGCCCCTGCCTTTTGGCTCCCCAGTGCCAGGTCCCCAGTGCCACCCGCCCCTCGCTTCCCTCTGGGCTGCACAATAATCTGAGCTCCTTCCTGGCATCAGCCCCTTGGATACCCCCTCCTCGGGAGCACTTTGTGAAAACCCTGACTCTTGCTTTTCAGATGGGAGGATTTCAAAGCATGCCAAGTCCTCCACCATTCACCTCTGTAAGAGCAGCACAAAGGGGAAAAGCAACTGGGTGTCTTTCAGAAAGCAGTGCCCTGTTGTGGGGGGCACTGGATGGGACTGAGGAAGAGAAAAGAGAAGAAAGGTGGGCAGTTATGGGAATTTGCAAGAAAAAAAGAATCTACTTCGATGTTAATGACTTGAGTCAGAATACAAGGAGGCTGAACTTCCCAGAAAGGAAGTTCACTAACAAGGAACCACTGATAACCTTCTGATACTAAACTGAAAACTCTGGAGAAAGTAGACTTGATTCTCAGAAAAAAAAACCAAAACAAATCCTGTCCGAAGTATACTTAATATAACAGACAGAAAGAAAGCAAAAGACAAGAGCATCTTGAAACTAAAAGAGGTATTAAACAGAAATTAAAGGGGCAATTAGAAAACATTGGGCTGGAAAGGAGAAAAACCCAGAGTGGAGTAAATTTTAAACCTAGGACACTGGGATTTGTTCACACAGAGGAAGGTCAGATGGGGATAAACTTACAGCAGTATTAGGGAAGAAGCCAATAAGGAGGTAGCTGGGACTAGCACAGAGGGAGTACAATAAATTTAAAAAAAAACCCCCAAAAAACAAGGAAAAGGACTGTGAACTGGAAGAGAGGAGACAGGCTAGAAACGAAAGAGAAAAGAAAGAAGCAGCAGAATAAATATTGCATGGGATAAAGAGGGAAAAAGAATGAACAGTCAGCTCATGGAAACCTGCAGATCTCCCAAATCTGTTTTATTAATTGCCAATGCCAAGTTTAAAACTGTGTGTGTACTGAACTTTTCATGTGGAAAGGTAACTGTCTGTGCAAATTCAAAATGGACCAGGAAAAGCATTATCTCAATGGCAAAGGATGTTCCAAAACTATGAGCCCAGAGGAGTAACATGACATCTGACAGCTTCAGACACAAAATATTCTGGGGAAAGTGAGACTCTGGATGCTGCTGACCTAAAAGCTACTAGACATTGCTACTGCTGTTATTTTAACAAGGGCTTGGCTTCTTCCAGCTCAGTTCGTCTTTCCAAAGGTGCTAATTCTTTGAAGGAACAGTAGAGCAACAGTAAGTACATTGGAAAATGTATCATATGCAAATATGTAATTGTCTCCCATTCAGCATATTAACACACATGCTCTTCAAAATAAAAATAAAAAAATAAATAGTCATTCCTGAGTATTATAGTTGTAAACAACTGTAATGCTGGATTACAGATTCACATTCTTGCACATAACATGAAAGCAACAAAAATTTGATCTCTAGGCCATGAAGAGATGCAGGTAAGAGCCTCGTTAAGGTATGTGAATGTAAGTCCCAAGAACTTTGACATGAAAGATGCAAGCAGACAGATAATTCTGCAGGTCACTGATAATCAGACAAGAAGTCTGAACCATGTTGTTGGATCTACTGTAAGATCATTACCTTAATACAACAAAAAATAACAGGTCATATTGTCAATTCAGAGCTGAATGGAGCCCCTCTTGGTATGGTGCAAAAGGAGAAGTAAAACTACCCAAGTAGTAAAGGGTGTCTGCACTGAGTTCCCAGTGACTGCAAGGGCTGAGTCACAGTGGGTTCTTGGACATGCAGGGGAGTTTTAGCAGGAAACCGCCTACCACTTTTATTTACAGCTCTACTTCAGCTATGCCATTCGACTCAGCTCAGGAGGTGATTTTATCACTCTAGATGTTGTGGATGCATCTGTGCAGAGACACTTTCCAAAAGGCCATGTATGTTTAGCGTTGGTTTTTCATGAGGTTTCTATCTCTTCACTTCAGATGGAAGAAATACTGCCCCTTCTACTCTTCTACCTCTTTCTCTCCATCCACTCAAATTTGTTTGAGTCATACCTGACCTGCACACACACTTTGCATTGCTCAGCTCGTCTGTTTAGGAACCAGCGTGCTGTCAGCGAGCACAGGCAGCTACAGTAGCACAAAAGCACTTCAAAATTTGAACAATTCTGGTGTTTCATCATTAGTTTTAAGTAAGGCAGGAGCTCAAAGATCCAGACAAGCAGGGGGAACTGCAGTTCTGCCAGCCTATCCTGCCTCAACTCAGTGATCTCCACATTCAGCACCTGGGAGAGTCCTGCTCTCCCACATTCAGCACATTATCCTTCTGGCAATTAACTTAATTAAAACAACAGTAAGTTTGTATAATAAAACCCCATTCTGGAATGCTAGTGAAGTTTCTTCTTTGTAAAATACAGAATTCTCTATAGGAGTCTATGGTAAAAAAAAAGTAATTGTTTGCAAATTCTAGCCCTTAAAATTGAGACAGGACTTTCCTTGCCTTTCCTGCCAATTCTGTCCTAGTTTTGTGAGTTAAGATCACACATTTCCCCGGCACCCCTGTGTCACTCGGTGCACAAATGTGTGAGTGGGCAGATTTCAGGTTGCATATGCAAATGTAAATCTGATATTGCCCAATTTTTTAGTTCTTGGCTTTGTAACCACATGAAATCGGTGCAGTGTGTGCACCAGCATACAGGATGGGAGGAAGGCTGTGGTCTCTGCTGCACTGAAGTGCAAACTGCTAATTAGGAGAACAGAAGAGGAAATGGGGCAATGATTCTCTGGAAGAGTGATGGGGTCTTATGACTGCACCAGAATCCCATTTTCAGAGGGGAATGGCTGCTAAATTCCTGGTGATGAGGACTTGTCTTCAGTCATGGAGTGCTCCTTGGGGCAGTAAACCCCGTGGAAAACAGCACTGTGACCCAGACTCTCCCAGACCTTCCTCTGCCTGTGCAGGCATCTGTCATATTTCCCCAGCCCTGAAAAGGGGGCTGGGAGGAGATAAGGGAAGAAACATAAAACCAAGAAAATATTTCTGTTGGACCCATTTCTGTCTGCTTATAGCACTAGGCAGAGAAGTTTATGCAAATTAGAATCAGCCACAGGGCTTCTGGGAAGTTGGCAGTGACACTCTTCAGTGTCTCAGAGCTAAGGTATGAGTGAAATTAAGAGAGGAAAGCCTCCTAATAACCAGTACAAACATGCAGTTCATCCAGTAAAAAACTGCTTTGGCAATCTATGTTGGCAGCTACAGACACTCGGGATCAGTTTTTCTTTTTTATGCTGCACAAAACTCTGCTTGTGGGTCGTTCTCTAAATCCAGATTTGGCTTTAGCCCTGCCTTTCAAGTACACATTTGAAGTACACATCTCAAGTACACACCTCATCATATGCAGAGTAGAGAGAGGACGCTGTATGAATCATGGCACATCATCTATTTGCCAAAGCTCTGTAGGTATTCTTGGTATTTTCTGCAGCGAGTCTGTCACATGAAGGGGATTCATTTGTGGCCTGAAACAACTCAGTGAGTGTGACTCTGTAACACCCAATGGGGTTACCTCCCCAGTCTGGGTCTAGTGTTTCCCTCTCTCCCCAGATCACACCCCTCCTACTCTCCTACCACCATCACAACCACGTGTTGGCACAAAATTATCAGAAAACAGCCACACTCAGATCTGCCTGCCACCCGCCAGTGGAAACTGGGAATTCACTGGAATTCATGGAACTGGAGGCAGGTCACACACATTACGCCCTTGATACCACAGTTTATCTGCACAGTTGCTATTTTACAGTTTCATGTGTGCCATTCAGTTTCCCTGAAATTAACCTTTAAAAAAAAAAAAAAAGAAAAGAAAAAAAGAAGAAAACCCCACAGCCTTTCAGGGGGATCAGAAACCCATTTCAGGAAACATTACCAACTTTGATGGTAAATGCAGCCACTGAGACTAAATGTATTCTTTTGTGTGTGTGTGCATGCATTGGACTAAGTTTTTCATTGAATTTCATAGAATCAGAGAGAAACAGAGGAGCAAAAGTGTGGAATGCTATTCAACTTACTGCTGGAATAAAACATTGCTACATATTGCACACTTTTCAGAGTGATCATTATAGTATGATCCATGAGCAAGCAAGAAGTGAGGATTTTTTTATCCAGTGCTTAAATCAGGCAAGCTGCTTTTTCCAGCCTGGACACCTGGAACCCTCCAGTGCAGGGATCTCTAGGCATTGCTCCCCTGGCACAGGGCACAGCCCTGCCCTGGCCTCCCCTGGTCTGTGACCCAGTGGTCAATGACTGTCCGGGGGAAAATGGGACACTAGGAAAGTAAGGATAAAATATGCAAGGAATAAAAAGCCAGAATGAAACTGGGGGTGTTAGGCAGTATCCTTTCAGCTAAGTCAAAATTTGTAACACAAATGTGTCTAGAAGGGAGCTTTGAATGTCTTTGTCTTCAAAAATAGGCTATTTGTAGCAGTGATGTTAAGGTCTGGACCCCACTGCTCTATTCTGGGTGCAATCCTGCTTTTCTGTTTTACTAAAAACATCTACTTGGAGATCTTTGCCCAACTGCCACTTGCAGCATTTTGGGTGCAGAAGGCAAGGCTAACGTGAAGCCACATTTGCATCCTGCTAAAGCCACAGTATATCTATCACATTCCTACTAAAGCACCAGCACAGACCACAGAACAAAATGTTCACCTTTCACAACAAAGGAAAAAATTCCTGAGAACACAGACACTGTACTGTTGTTCCTGTGTTTATATGCTACTGTAACAGGAAATCTTCATAAGGGCTCCGATGAAACTCCTGCCAAGTCTTTAGCCGAGAAATCTAAACTCACTCAAGATTTCCTCCTGACCACAGCATAGTCTGTAAGTGTGGACTTGGGAAGATACAGGAGCATTTTTAATGTACCCAGGAATTCTGGGTGCCTGTCAGGGCTCTGGAGCTCAGCAAACCTCAGGACCTCGTCTGTAGCTGCTCCACCTTTGCCACAGGTAAGGCACAGCACTGTATGAGCAAAATCCATACGCCCTGTTAGTATTTTAACCTTTCCTTGTAGACTCAGGGATAGAGGATATAAACCTATTTATATGGGAAATCATGAGAGAGAGCTCAGTGTTTAAACTCACATTCATCAGTGTATTGGTATTTCTTGCTAAAGGTGCTTAATTTCATCTGTTTGCCTGCGAAAGTTCTTGAGGGAAAAAGCCCCAACACTTGGCATGTGAAGAATTATATCTGCTTTTTCTTGACAAGACCCAGCTAATCTGAATTTTTAAACTGATGATTAGAGAAATTTCTGGAACTTCAGCTTGGATATATACTAAATCAGCAATCACCTGAAGGCTGCAGTAACTTACGTTGGATGAGGCTGAAATGCCAGGAACACACAGATCATTTTGTTTAGAAGCAAACCCAGAAAACCATGGACAGAGTTTTGGTACTGCTACAAAAACTGAGAGGTTACTCAGTCTATACTCCAATAGTATAAGACAGAGCCAGAACAGGACAGATGGAGTAAAGAACTAAAGAGAAGTCTGAATTTTAACTGCTCACCTATAATAGCTCCATTCACCTTCCCAAAAGGATTTTCTGTGAGTAAAGTTGTATTAGAATTACTTGTGGTTTGAGGCCATCACATGTCACTCCTCATACGTCCAAGCAGTTTTTGAAGGTCACCTTGGCAAGCTCGATTCAATTTATGTAACCAAGTCTAAGGCTTCCTTTAGACTCATCAGACAGTCGCCAGTATTTTATTTTGACGTTATTATGAACTGAAATAGACCTGCAATTGAAATACAGCATCAGCACTCCAGTCTAAGATAAGTGACTATAAGACTTCTCACGCTGTCAGAGGACAAAGTGGCCCTTAAAAGGTGAGTCACCACAGGCAGCAAAATGGCCCTACCAGAGCAACTCAGTGAGATCTCTCCAGAACTCCTGCCGTAAATCCTCCAGGCTGGGCACTCTTCCCACTTTCCTATTCTTAATTACCTAATTTACTGTTAGGGGACATCAAGGCCTGCATGCAAAGCTGCACTAATTTTACATAATGTAATATTCCTTCTTAATTAATCCAAAAGCATGTGTGGTGAGGTCTGTATGTAACTGATATAGATCTTTCTAAAATTAGAGAATGCTTCATTAATACCATTAGATGATGTTTGTAATTTACCATTTCAACAACAGGTACCGAAAATTCCACATTTAAAGGACTTTTTATCTCGTGTCAGAAATTGTCAGCTTATTCTCCTGATTCCTAGAAACTTTCCTGGAGTTGGAGCCTGATGAAGTTAATCTACTCTGAACACAGCTTGTTGAGTTCAATGTAAAATTGGCTGTGGTTTGCAATAAATCTAGAGAGGGAAAATGTCTGAAGGAAAAAAAATCCAATTCTTTTTCCACAAGAGCAATTATGGTGGGTTTTTTTTTTAACTTTTCTTTTCTTGGCAAATGAGGAATTGATATTTGTACTCTGAAGAAAACTGTTGACCCACGTAACAGGACCTCTTTTCTCCAGGGACAGAGGAGAAACAGAGACCTGGATAGTTTCTCAGTACTTTGAAAACTGAGACATTAAAATTCACATTAGCTATTTCTTACCTAGATCTTTGTGGGCATGTTACATAACTAGCCAAGACCATAGGACAATAATAAAAATCTATATAGCATCTATCTGTACAGTAGAATATAAGGTGCACGTTCAGTAGTTCCTATTTGTTGGATATAGGAGTTATTAGATACTGGAGGACCTAATATATTCCATCATCCTAAGAGTTTGGTGGTTTATGATTTGAGATGAAACTGCAAGTGTAAAAAAGATCTGTCAGTTAAGATAGGTTAGAATCACAGCAGAAATATAGAGGTCAGCAAGTCATGCCCATGAAAGAGATTTTCTCAAGGCTGAGTATTAATAGTTATTTATTCAGGTTTAGTCATCCTGGCTTGATGGCTTCAAGTATTAGAAGTCCAACCAAGTAATTTGAAAGTGAAAGAAATAAGACTGTCCACCTGGATCTGGATGGGAAGCTGCAAGACACTGCTATGCCACTACCTTCTGATTTCTCAACTTCCTCTGGGCTACTTGTGTCTCCTATAGCAGCACTTTGTTCACTTCAAGAACAGGACCACTTTTTTCCTTGTAATTTGGGCTGCAGAATCTCTCTGCATTCAAGGAAGTAGAACTGAGATTTGCATCCATTTGACCATATTAAGAATGAATTTTAAGCAGTTTCTGTGAAAACCAAAGGGGAGGGAATGCTTGAGTCATTTCCTCCACCTCACCTCAACCATAAAAAACTCCTCATGTCTTGATTATGCCCATGTATAAAATGCATTAGAAACTGATTCCACAACCCTTGACTTACTTCAGTAGAAGCACAGCATTTGCCTGTGGTTTGAATAGACAGACTCATGGGAGCACCAGAAGGAGCATCAACACTGTCCACCTGCAGCAGCAAATGAAAATTTGTAGTATGTAAATCACTCAGGACAAGCTAAACAGGCACTGTAAAGAAAAAGAAGTGGTGGAAAATGCATGTAAGAATGGGAAACTATAAAAGCAGAGAGTAGAGATACCATTAAACTAGTAATAGAGACTTTTTTGCATTATTAATTAATGTTTTGTTTGGTATCCTCAAGGTTCCCACTCAAAAATAAAATTTCCCCAAAGCTTACCACCTCTCCTGTGCGCTCCCTTTACAGTCAGAATCCCCTTCCCATATTTCATGGATCCATAAATGCCTGAAGACTCTGACTGCATATACAAACAGTAACCTGGTCTCCAGAACCCACAGCACAGTTCAGCATCAATCCTGTGCCATGTTACCACTCTCCTTTCATGGGCTCGGGATCCAAAAAGACATGAGAACAGGGAGCTGGAGAAACACAGAGTGTGGCTTCAAGCAAGGGAGAGAGGGCAGAAAGGGAGGCAATGGAAAGGGAGCAGAGGTCTGTACTGGCTCAGTTTGGAAAGGATTGCTCAGGTGTTTTATTTCAGCCAGACTGAATAAAATTAGCAACAGGCTCTGAAATCCAGGGTCCGTCTTCTTCCAGCCAGCACTGAAACCTCCCTAGTCCAGGAAGTGTATCTGGAGCCAAACTTTATATGCTCCTGCTTTAACATATCCAGTTCAGTATTTATAGCTGCAGTTCCCCTGAACAACACCCTGCTATCTCTGGAATTAGCACCAATATTATTTTTAGGGATCCACAGTTCCTTCATTAGTTGTGGAGTATGCACATGCAGACTCACACACACACACACACAATCCAGCAGCACAGAATTGTCATTCAGATGGAAAAGCTACCAGAAAGCAGACTGCCCTTTCACTATAACCAACAACTTGAGGCTTTCCTTTTTTTTCCCCCACTCAACTAAATACCAAGGAAGATGTCTAAACTACTGAGGTGCAGAAAGCCCAGACCACATTTTTGTGTGGTTAACTGCTCAGCATTTGAATTCATAAGACTAACGCGAATCTTGACTTGACTTGCTTAATGTCAACAAAGAGCTTCCACTGAAACTTCAGACAAGATCCATTTAGTCTGGGCTCAGGGAAACCAGCATTAACTACCCCTGAAAAAGTGACTAACATAATTTAAAATAAATGATTCCAGAATAGACAGCTTAGAAAGAAACTTCCCTCATAGCCTTAGACAATTTATTGCTTATTTGAAACATGGCATTTATCTCTTACAGTTTATCTCTTACAGTGAAATATTTCAGCCGACATGGACTATTTAAAGGAACTGACAAGGGGGAGAGGCTCAGCTGTTACTCAGTTTTAGTACTCAATTAGGCTTAATTTGCTGAACCTTTTCATTCTAGCCAGTACACATGAACTTTCTAACGACTAATAGAGTGATCCTTTTTGGAAGACAAACCCAAGTCCTATTGTCCATCCCAAATGGATGGGATCTGACTTGTGTATTCTCTGCAAAACAGCACGAATTCGAGTTCAGACAAAATTAATTACCTCTTTACCAACTGGTTAACCCTTGTCTAGGCAGATGCTTATCAAGGCTTGATAACAAATTGGTGAATTCTCAAAATGTATTTTGTTCTTGGCATAATGACGCGTCTGCTGTGACTGACAACTGTGCCAGACACACATTGTTCTTCAGTGATATCAGTGTAAAGTGAGTCATCTTCGTAGCCATTCTACCTGGAAGGACTGACTAAAAGGATAAGAGGATGAGCTGTATTCCTCAGGTCCATTTTATTACTTCTTAACTTAGAAAATTGTTGAATGGGTAGTTTGGAATTGGGAGATGTTTGAGGAAATGTCTGGTCACAATAGTTACACCTTTTGGGCACGTCCCACTTAAATGCATCACAGTCTGACCCTAAAACCTAATCAAAGTGGGTGACAGAGGTTCACACTTTGCTCAGGGCTGCTGGTTTCACTGCATCTGAAAGCAGACTCAGAGACAGTGTGGTGTCTAATTTACTTGCAAAATCAAAGAATTCCGATTTCAAGGGTTTCGTTTAAATGAAAATTCAGATTCTGGAGAAGAAAACAAAACCCACTAAAACAGGAAGGATGGTATTGTGGTTAAGTTTCTAGTATGGGGCTCTAAAGACCTGAATTATGTTCCATTCCTAGCCCTTCTGCAGACTATCTCTCTCTGTGACTTCAAGCAAATCACTGAATCTCTCGGTGCTTCAGTTCCCCTTTTCTGAAGATGATGTTGGTGATTTGATCAGTTTAGATAATGAGCACATTCACACAAGAGCTACCATGTACAGTAGCAGCACAAGAGAGGCTCTAACCTCAAAACACTATAGAAAAATATGTGACCCTGTTTACTGAGCTGTTCTTCCAATAAAATAGCAATTCCATATTAAATTTCCACACTGATCACCCACTTACAAAACAAAACTCTAAACAACATGCTATTCCACAGACACATTGGCCTGACAGTTAATCCAGATTCATAACAGAATCAGTGTCTGCTTCTATTCTCAGAAGTTAGGGAAAGGCTAAAATGGGGAGTGCCTGCTGATTTTCTAAGCCTTTCAAGTTCTTTTTACTTTTTTTTTTTTCCCCAGAGGACTGTTCCTGCAGTGGGGATGAATTCAGCAGGGTGTGGAGTGCCCCATAATAGAATTTATGTTGGGCAATACCATACCTGGTACCACAACCTCCTCTCTCTTGGTGGTTTCACAGGGTGAGGAGAGGTTTGGAGCATAACTAAAGGAAGCTCTGTTTGTATTACACAGCTGCTAGTAGGGATAAAAGTGTAGGTTTTGGAAAACAAACTAACCAAGAGGCAAATGTCTCATGTACTCCAAAAGATACTGTACTCTCCTACCTTCAAAACCCTCTTCGGACCCATGTTTGTTCCCTTGCTGCCACCTGGCAGACCTTACCTGGCATCCCTAGTGCTCTCTTAACAGATTCCCTCTCCCCTTTGCCCTGTTTTAGCCCTGCTCCTGCTGTACAAATGCTCAGCAATTCCTCTGAATTTCCTGTCATCTTCCAAACCAATGTTTACAAAATAGGGGTAAGGGCTTCTATTTTTAACAAAAGCTGAGTTTGTTTTTGTCCTAGCTTTGGGAGATTTACTGATACAAACCTCCAAATCAAAAGCAATTACTTTCCTGCCCCAGGAAACAAGGGAGAAAGGAAGATGGGATAATGTCTTCCGATAATTTCTTTCTCCCCAGACTTGGCTTTGCTTTTCTGAGACCATTAAGCAGGGAAGAAAGGGAACACAATTTGTTTCTCCATGTGAAAAGGTACTTTGTGAAGAAGGGAAAAGTAGGTGTTTCACACGGAGGGCTTTACTTACCAAACAGACTCTAATTCACCTTGCAAAAAGCAGCTGCTTTTTGAGTGACAGAGCACAGATCAGAACAATCCGAACTGGCGGCTGTGCTTTCTCTCTTTCTAGAGATCCTTCTCCATGGGCTCTGTCCAGCAGCTCTGCACCGGTTCCAAATTTCTGCACTGCCCTCTACTGGGTACAGTGACAATCCAATCCTGCCGGCGTGGAGCTCTTCCCAAGGCCCACATCGTAGGGTTTGAGGCTGAGGGAGTGGATGTAAGAAAGGAAACAGGATGGGAACAGGGGATTGCAAAAATCAAGCATGAGCGGGGAAAATTGAAGATATCCCAAGAAAGCCCAATTTGTGGGATGTCTAAAACCCCAGCTCTTCCTGCCACAAATACTTCACTCACTGTGCAAGTCTCCTTCACATATTACAGCTGATGGCCACTTCTCCTGGGCAAGCCTTTTCAAGGCACTTTATGGAGCACCCTGGACCACTCTGCTGTGATTCACAGAGATGGTGTCAAACTCTGCAAGCACCAGCCTGACACACTTGGCTTTTGGTGTCCGAGCTGGCAGGCTCACTCCATCACTCTCCTCAGCAACTGGGAGTTAACCTGCCCATCTGAGCCTTGCCAAGCTCTGAAGCTTTGCAACTGGATATTATTACCACATTCTTGCTCAATGAAGACGATTTTTTGGACAGACACTTCATCAGCTGCACTACTCAGTGCATGGCAGGCAGACTGCACGTGCACCTGCAGGATCTTTCTTTCCCCCTGCGATCTTAAAAATTAAGAATTACATGAGGGTGAAACAGCTTTCCTGGCACATCTACAGCAGCCTTCAGCCAACTCCATCTCATCTGAGAAACACGCACAGCTCTGTGCTGCATCGCAGCCGTGCTGTGCTCCCACTTACAGCCCCAGTGATGGCAGGAGCCAAGGGTGCAGCAGCAGGGAGGGAGCCTGGCGGGACGCCTTGGGGAACTAGGGAGGAGTTAGAGGATCTCAGCTGTACTTTTGGCTCTTTATCTTGATACTTTTTATCTCTGATAGAATTCATCTTGACGGAATTAAGGACTTGAGAACCCTTTCCTTTGAAGGGTGGAGGGGAGGAAGGGGACTTTGTTTTGCCTAAGTAGACCTTAAGCTGTTAAGGGCAAGGCCTGGTTTTCCTACCTGTCTGAACATGAACATCAAACCAGCCACTGAATCTGCTCGCAGCATGGAGTGCACTAAGCCAAAGCAAATAGTGGGAAAACACTTCTCACTATTGCATGCTCAAATTCTAAAGCAAGTTTCAGTTTCACCATTGCTTCATGCTTTTGTTTTACACAGAAAAGCAGATGAGTTTCCCCCAGCTGCTTATGTCAAACCTTGACTAAAGCTCTGTTGCTCAAAAATTGTTTGAGAGAGAATTCTGAACACAAAGTGAATCTCTGTGCCAGGTCTTAAAGTTCATGGCAAGTTCTGTTTCTCCAAATTCATGACAACTATGCGTGGCAGAACTAAGCAGTTAAATCTTGGTGGCTAAAGCATCATCAGAAATTTCCAGGTTCATCTCTTGTACACTGGCTGCACATCAGAGTAAGGTGCTATATTGCCATTGGGTTAAATCAATCTGCAACCACACTGGATTCTGAAAAGAATATTCAGTGTCAAAGCAGGACATACATTCCCTCAACTTCATCCCAAAGGACAACTCACAAGGCCTTTCCAGCCCCTCTCCCCTTAATCATTTGGCAGAGACTTTTCCTCTTATTGTCACAAAACATGTTGACTGCAAGGAAACTTCTTGGCCTTTTAAAGGTGTTGGTTATTACTTCTAGAAACATACTCTTTGGAAGAAAGCATACTTTAGTGGGCCTGCTTAAGGGAGCACATAAGACACTGGTTTGGTACTTGAGGTTTCAGATCTCCGTCTGGGCGAGCAGAACAGCATCCCAGGTCTCCTGCACTGGCTGCTGGCAAGGTTATAAATACAGCTGGGACTTGAACTTTTAACTCTGATTACCCTGTAGAAAACCCCAGGGGAATTCTGCTTTGAGAACGCAAATCCCAGTGTAGCATCTTTACAATCCTCTCAGTAGAAGGATCGTAGGCTTCTCTGAATGTTTTTCTCACTTTATTATTGGTCTAATTTTTTGCCCTTTCTTGTACATTTAAATTATACATTGAGCCCTCTCACCTGTTCTGTCCTGTTAGCTGACCTGTTAGCTCTGAGGAGAGCAGCACGGTAAAACTTCCCCCACTATTTGCTTACTTGCTTTTCTTGCCATTCCCCTCCGCCCGCGTTTTGCGCTGGCTGCCAGTCAGAGCCTCATCCATCACCTACCTCTAGTGTGTGCCCTCTCCTCCCCGGGGCCTCGGAGCGCTCCGGTGCTCGGGGCTACCCCGCAGCACCTCCCGCCGGGCCCGCCTGACCGAAAAAAAAGGAAAAAAAAGAGTAAACCCAGACGTAGTTTGGAGAAGCGGGGTCACCCGGAGAGCGGGACCAGCTCCACCGGAGGGGCGGGGAGCCCGCGGGGTGTTCTCCGCAGCGGTGCCACCGCTGGCTCCGGGCCACCGGGAGAGACTCTTTGGGAAAGCGAAAGTGAAGTGGGGCCACGTGTTTTCCGAGAAGGCGAGGGGAGGAGCCGTGCGAGCCCATCGCCGCCCCTTAAATAGAAAGCGGCGGCGATGCGCGGGCCCAGAGCGCCGGAGCAGCCGCTGCCCGCCCGCCCCGCGGCAGCCCCGGCTCGCCGCGGCGCCAGGCAGGGCCCCCGAGCGGAGGATGCTCGGCCGGCCGCCGGGGCCAGGACCAGGACTAGGACTGGGACTAGCAGCAGGACTAGCAGCGTGTGCTGCGCTCCGGGGACGGCCCCCGCCCACGGCGCCCCGAGGTAAGGGGGGGGGATCTCTCTGCCGGGGCGTCCTCGCGAACCGCGCCGTGCACCGAGAGGGTCCTGCGCCGCAGCCAGGAGAGGGGACATTTCGGAGGAGCCCTGCCAGTTGTGCAGGAGCGCGGTGGCTTCGGCGGTCTTTGCCCTTTTCGATATTCTTTTTTTTTTTTTTTGGTTGGTATGGTTTGGTTGTTTCTGGTTTTTTTTTTTTTTTCCTTGCCTTTTTGGCTCAGTGTCCGTGTTCAGGCGGAGCTCTCGTGCCTGTTATCAGACAGCGGGACAAGCAATAAAGCGAACGCGCCGCGGGTGTCGCGCGGCACCGCTCTTGCCAGAGACCCGCACTAGCGGTGGGAGCCGGGGCAGCCCCGGGACGGAGCGCACGGAGCGACCGCACGGCGTGACCGCACGGCCGCGGGGCCTCGTCCCAGACCCCTGCCCGGGCTTTCGGGCTCTGAAGTCTGGCGTGTCCCCTATTCGCTCTGTGCCCTTCGGAAAGGCACCGTAAACTCTCTATTGGCTCTCTACTGCTGCTGCTAGGGAGCCCTTTGATTTTTAGATCTCTGGCTTAGTGGTTATTTCTCCCCAGCGTGTCCTGAAATTAATTTTTTTAACTTTAAACACTGAGCGATAATCCTGGCCCAGAATTTGGAAAAACTGGCATCAGTTTCCTTCTGCTGTGCGAAGCAAGCCCTGTGCTACTTTCAGCATGTTAGGTTATTTGCCAGCATAAGAATTTTATAACTCTCTTAGCTGCTTGAGGAGGTAATATGACCTCAATGAAACCAAACATCAAGTTGTTAAATTAGCACAGACTGGAATCCAGCTGCGTACTTTCTTTGAAATCCTCATTAGCATGTTACCCTGAACTGTAAGATGGTTGAGGGATTCATTTCTGAGAATACTTCAAGGTTTCTCACAAGCTGCTGCTGCAGATCTATATCTGACTATAGGGATAAATCCTAAAATCTATGCTTGCCAGTAAGGTCAAGGCAGCCAGCGGAGA
Source organism: Oxyruncus cristatus (assembly GCA_013399855.1). NCBI lineage: Eukaryota > Metazoa > Chordata > Aves > Passeriformes > Cotingidae > Oxyruncus > Oxyruncus cristatus. The sequence goes on from VXAY01005595.1 coordinate 549,494, forward strand.
TGTATTGAACCACACTGTCAGAGGCAGACATTTCAGGCCAAACTCATTCCTGGTGCAGCTCTGCTAATTCCTTTGAAGTAACACGAGGGATGAATTTAGTCCCTCATGCTGAAAGATATATCAATAGGAAGCAATTTAGATTGGGCCACTTAAAGTGCATGTAATACAGAAAAGAGAGAGACTGCGGGGTAATGCTTTAAGGGTTCACAGAGGTTGACTTGTATATGCTAGTGAGGTTGTAGCATTGCTGTCCCAAGGGAAAGTTGGGGAATGGGAAATTGCCTTTTATGGCTGAGCCTCAGGTTAACAGGGGAGAGGAAAGAAGTTTTGGGATTGCTGTGTAACTTGGCCGTGTTACAGTCTGCCCCTCCAAGTTACACTTACTCGCACCCTCTTCCCCAATTATCCGGAAACATACCCTTCACTCACTTTCTCTTTTTCACACAATGCAACAAATAACGATATTGTCCGAGTTCTGACATCGCAGTTGGGATTGGGGAAGGGAAAGAGGGAGGGGCAGAGAAACTGGTACTTCAGTTGTAAAACCTGGTTTTGTTTCTCTAAAAACTTGAATCAGATGGGGTGTACACAAGATAACTTCTCATTGAGAAGTCATTTGACTCACTAGGCCCTGGTACAATTCTGTGGGCTCATAGCAGGGAAACTGCATCATCCTCTGTAACTATTAATGATCCTTGCTAAATATTTTTGGAGCTTTGGACTTCACCATAGTGACAGACTGCTAATCCTGTCAGCGGTTGTTTGCCCAAAGTAAATTGGAAAATGAATATTTTATTATTTTATAATGGGTGGGAGGCATATCAATGGAAGACTTGGGTCATTCAGCGATTGCAGACTCTTACCTCTGGGGATCTCACATGGTGTCTCTCTTTGGCATTTCAGAATAGCTGCTGGAAAGCTGCCCCGCCGTAGCCGCTGACGCTATGGAAGACCGCATCCGCTGCTCTCGGCTGTAGGATGGTAGCGCACAGCAAGGTGTCAGCAGATAATGCAGTTGGAGCAGACCCAAGACGGCTACTTGACCCTCCGGCACGGGATCGTTCTCAGGCGCGAGGTTTCCACGGCCCCGGCCGGCCCGGCACTGTGCAGGCACAGGGCAACACGCACTTCCGAACCTTCCGCTCCCAGGAGGATTTCAGCAGCATCACCCGAGCCAGCAGCCTGCTGGATGCCTGTGGCTTCTACTGGGGACCCCTGTCCGTCAGCGCGGCCCACGAGAAGCTTAAATCTGAGCCCGAGGGCACCTTCCTCATCAGGGACAGCACACAAAAGAATTGCTTCTTTGCCATCAGTGTTAAGACTGCGACTGGGCCCACCAGCATCCGGATTAACTTTCAGACGGGGCGTTTCAGCCTGGATGGCAGCAAAGAGACTTTTGACTGTCTTTTTAAGCTGCTGGAACATTACCTGAATTCCCCGAGGAAGGTACTGGTTACGCCCCTGCGCAAGGTCCGTGTGCAGCCGTTGCAGGAGCTCTGCCGGAAGAGCATCGTGAAGACTTTTGGAGGAGAGAACTTAAACCAGATCCCACTCAATCCCGTTTTAAAGGACTATCTGAAATCCTTTCCATTTCAGATATAAGTACAGCATTAACTGCATAGGGACACGTGAGAAATGTGTAACGAAATCCAGCTTCCTGGGTTTTTAAATATGTTTGACAGTGAGCAAACTTATTTTTGTAGCAATTTACTGTATTTTGGGACGGAACCTGAACACTTGACTTCTTATGTTTACAAAAACTGTTTGCACAAACCTGGGGTTTTAAAACCCTGGCATAATTTTTCTGCCAAGCAGAAGGTTTTATTATTTTATAATATTTTTAATGATATTAACATAATAAACTTTATTGTGACAGTTTTTAAAAAAAAAAATATAGCATCTCTGTTTTCAGTTTTAAAGGCTCTCACACCTAACCTGCTGACAAATTTTAACTGCTTAACTCAGTGTGTAACTGCAGGCAGGTCTCCACGTGGTCCTGCTCTTTGCCCTACTGAAGTACTCTGACTTAGTGCTAGTCCAGCTGGCAGAGGATTCCTGCTCTCAAAAGCCTACAATAGAAAGATGCAAGCAAGTAGAAAATGTACTCAGGATGAATCTGCCCTGGAATCTGTCTTCTAAAGTCATGGGAGCAGGAACAATGTGTTTAAGACTATGGTGATGCATAGTTTTTGATAGAGTGAATCAAACCCTTGGCTGAGCAAATTGTGCCAACTCTGCCTTGCCTTGTTTCAGTTAAAAGGTTCGAGGCCCTGAGCAAGCAGAGCTTGCTGTCTGATGTAACCAAACCCCGTGAAAAATAAAACTCTCCAGAAATGCTGTTCACACACTTTAAAAAGTCTGTGAGCACTTTATCATAATGGCCCACTGGGGAAAGGATAGCCTAGTTCTCTTTGAAAATTAACATACATGAAATTACAAGGGTGCAGACATTCCCTAGACCTGAAAAAGATTTTCCCTGTCTTAAATTCCTGGTGATCTACAGTGCACAGATTTGATACTTGAAAAGAACCTATGGCTTGGCTCCATGACACAATCCAGAGGGCATAAGCCTATATATTTGCAGCTGTAATTTCCAGTTGCTAAACTGCATTCAGAGAAAGTTAAAACTACATTAGTTTTGTTTCTCTCTGCTCATAAAACACAAAAAGATTGCCCCACAGAGCTGCAGCTGAATGATTTGACATGCTTGATTTGGCAAAATGTCACCTGCATTATGAGAAAGTGATTCTCCCCTCCCCCAAGCATTTCCTGAAATCCATGAAAAGCTGACTTAGAAAACCAGCTGAACCAAATCACTTCAAAGAAGGCACAGAGTCTTTCACAGAAACTCTATCAGCACAGATCTACAGTGCTTACAGGAACTGTAAGCAGTAAATGAAGTAATCTTCAGAGCTTGGGAGATAAAAGGTCTCTCCCCCTACTGTAATTCACATTCCTTTTAAAGATAAAGCCACTTTTAGGAAACACTGAGTATATATTCTATAGTGATCCTTTCTGAATCATTTGTTTACTGTTAACCCAATCAACTCTTACATCGTTGATGTTTCTTTGGAACAAATAGGTTTCCTCCTAAAACCATGACTAAGGATCACTCTGCATTAGACACTGTGAAAAAAGGGAAAAAGAGAACACACAGGCATGTGACTTTTCAGTGTATTGTTTCCCTGAAAATGTTCTTTTGATCAGTCCTTAGACAGCAGCATTTCTGCTTAACTCTGAAGCTGGAATTAGTTACCAAGTGATTTTCCCACAGCAGCTGCAAGGATATAAATTCAGGAAGAAGTGAGTGCTGTGCTATGAAGCAGAGAGGAGAGCAGAGCACAGCCACTGCCTGAATGTGAGCAGCATTAAGAAGTTAAATTGGAAGAGAAGCCTCTGTAGGGTGAAGGCTGCCAAACTGGTTTGCTGTTAGCAGAGATTGTTATCCCTTTCCCATACTCTTCTCCCAGCTCCACACTTTTAACCTTTTAACCCCTCAGGCCCCAAACTGCCTTGCTGTATAAATGAGTGTCCACAAGACAGTGGCAGAACAAGCACAATGTTGCTTAGTAGGTTCTCTGCTACCTCTGATAAAACCAAACAAAACTAGACCTAGATATACAGTAAGGGGCTTCAAAAATAAGGATTGAGACCGTTTAATTTTCTTCCTGGTGGAAACAAACCTATTTTCTTTTTCTCTCCCTTTTATTGCTTTGGAGCAAGTTTAGGAAAAATTATCCTTATCCTCCCACATGTGGTGCCTAAATACCTTCATTTTGTCTTTAATAAGAAATGCAAATATGAGATAGCCCAGGAAAAAATATAATCCAAACTATAAATAAAGACAAGAAGGTCAGGATTCTCTGAAATGTCTCTTAAATAAAGAGGAGGCAAAGCTGACTTGTATTTTTAGATTACATTATCTTTTTACCTGCCTTATTTTCCTTCCCCTTCCTTTCCTTCTCTCTTTCCTCAGCATACAATACAGTGGCCAGGCAGGTCCTCTTTCTCGTAGGTGTATGTAGGTTGCTCCAAAGCAAACACACCTCAGAGTGTGTGTTCACAGTGTCACAGTGACCTGCTCACGTAAGAGCAAGTGAAAGGCTTTCTAAAATGTCTGCTTACCTGTGTACACTGATTTAAGGGCAATGCCACATCTAAGGGGCACAGCAGTAGTTGAAGATTTCTGTAGTAATGTCAGCTGTTAAATCTCATCCTCAGGTTTAATAGAGTACCAGCAAGGTCAAGTAGAGAATTTGCAGCACTCTGCACCTAAAGCAATGGAAACACAAAACAGTGCAGTGATTTGAATGCTTCCTGCTAAATAGTACCTTAAGAGTGGTTATTCCAGTCCCTCCCCCTCTTGTCCAGCTCTTTCCTCTGACCTTTTGACTGTGGCTGAAAAGTGAAGTAAACAGTCAACCTGTTAAATGACTATGGAAGAATCTGAGCCAGGAGCGCAGCAAAGCCACGTTTTCGAAGAGACTGCAATATTTCATGGTTAGTGGGGAAGGGACAGCTTTAAAATGATCCCATTTGCAACATGACTGTCACCTGTCCCACAGAGCATCAGGGTGGGCACTGAGCAGCAGGGACACCCCCACCCTGATGCTCTGTGGGACTCAACAGGCAGCAAGACTGAGGCTTCCTTGCCTTTTAGACTGAAATACACGTTTACTTCCAGAGTAGGTTCATTAACACAAAACTGCAGCAGCTGCAAAACCCTTGCAAAAGAACAGAGCCAATTAGTAGAACTGTAGGTGTTCAAAGAAGCTGGTTATTTAAGCCATGAAGAGTTACTGAATGCTCAGTAGGAGGACCTTCTTGAACGAGGAGCGTAGCCGTCCCCGCTGTGAAGCTGTGGTCACACTAATTCTGTTATGATTGAAGTCATTTACAAGAAGTGAGGCTTCAGCTGCAGTCAGCACTGATGCTATTTTCAACAGTCAAGAAAAAAACCTGTCCCCTAGGGCAACATGCTGCCCGTATCTAGCCATCAATACTCTTCACCCAGCTTGTACTTAATCCTCTATTGAACAGCAGATCCACCTCCTGAACCTTCTCCTTCAGAGCCAGGATCAGCCCTTTGTGTCCTGCTGGGCTGTCATTCAGTCCCTGGCTCTCCTGCCACCTCCATTCACAGTGCCAGCAGCTGTGTAAGCAATGCATTTATTCACTAACTCCACTAATTTGAGAAAAGGCGATGCAGCAGGGACTTAATTTGGACTCTGCATTGCTTTCTGTGCAAAGTGTAAGGTAACAACTGCCTTTACCATAGGTTTTCAGGAAGTTTCTCCCAATTGCCATGAAGTGCCATTCAAGTGCCATTCAGACTTCTTTTTGCCACTGACTTGTTTGTTGTCATACTTCTGTGTAGTACTCAGATCCTGTCCCTGTGTCTGAATTTTTCTCCACAGCTGTTTCCCAGTACAGCAGCCAGATTTGTCACACCCGAGTCCAATTTGCTCTCTGTGACCCCGTGGAATAGTAGAAATACAGGCCAGCAGGAAGTGTAAAGAGAAGCCCAAGTTCTGCCACACATCCCAGTGTAAAACCACTGCTCAAGTAGGGCAAAGCAGCAAAGGCCAAAGAGTCAGAATATAACCTCCTGGCTGACAGATGGGTGAGTTAGACATGTGCCAGAAGTATTTCCCCTCTGCTGGCAGCTCAGTGACACGCTTTGGACATGGCTATTGGAGACAACACAAATGATAGAGATGATGTTTGTGCATAGCAAAGCAATTACTCTGTAGTCTTCAGCTGTGAGAAGGTCAGATGCACTGGGAGGGTGGAATAGCAGCCAAACAGAAGAAAGCAAATAACTATCTGTGCCACAAGCCCCATTTGCTCAGCTTCCTTCATTCTGTTCCTCTTCATAATATTAGCAAGGCAAAGTAGGATCACCTTTCTGTTGTCATTTTGATCTCAGTTACTCTTATCTCAGTTATTCTTTGTAGCCAGCTGTCAGCCATGTGGAAGAGTGACAAATCCAGTCATCACTCTTTAATTAAAGAGTTGTGTCTCCCGTGAATCACTACTGCCTGGCCTGCTTCTGCTTGTGAGCACAAAGGTTCATCTTCACTATCAGAGAGCTTTGTTTTGTTTTGTTCTCTGCTAACTGCTAACTGAAATAAAGCAACTGTCAAGATTTGCACTTTTTTTTTCTGAATAAGAGCCACTGGCCCCTGTGTTGTGCTTGTAGGTGTGCATAATCCCTCCAGACATGGCTGTGGAAGTAAAGTTCTGACTGAGTGATAAAAAAGAGGAACTTTCTTTACATGGTTATTATGTTTTTAATCAGAGGCTTTTAACATATTCATCTGTTGCCAAACACTTATCACTTCTTCCATAGAAATACTCATTCAATGCCTCTTTCTTCTGATGTAATTAATTATTTTTAATTCTATTTTTGTTACGGGAAAGGGTTATTTGGTTTAATCTTTATCTTTTTTACGCATGATTCTGAGTTCCACAGCCTGTAGTTGTCCATACTGAATTGAAGGACATGGATACAGGGGATACTGTGGACCCCTTATTTCTTTTGGTAAATCTGCTTTGGTCATAACATTTACAGACATGGTGGGAAAACCCAAATATTAACCATTTCCAATGGTTAGCTTGCGGGTTTGTCATACCAGAACATACAGACATCTGTAGTGAAATCTTAGCTCCACTGAAATCAGTTTCGCGGGAAGATCACCCTTTTTACAGGTAGCGTTATTAAATAACAGGAAGCATGTTTTAAAAATTAAATGTAGGAGCTATGATTCTATCACAAAGATTTCTTTCTTGATAGAGCCCCAGCTAACTCACAGGTTGAGGGGGTTCAGTTTTGATGCTGAAAATGTGTACATAAGATTGTGTGGAATTTCCTACTCCCATTCCTTGGAGTTTTGCAGATCAACTTCCCTACAGCAGAAACTAATTATTACTGGGATTTGAGTCAGATTGAACTTCCAGGATGAGATTTTAGGTATTCTCTCTGGGATTTTAACAACTGCTGGCTCCCAGACACAGCACTGAAAACAGAAGTGAACATAAAATAGTGTCCTAAAAATGTTACAACACGGACTCCTCCTGAGGCTTACAGATTTTGTAACACTTAGTGTAATAGTCTCATTTGGTTATTTCTTGACTGTGTACCATCACTGTTCAGACATCCTAGAGAGATCTGGAGGTGGAGTTGGTATATCCTATAGACTCCTGGCACCAAAGCAGGATAGGTATGATCTCTAACATTATCATCAGGATCAATTTGGGGCATACATATACACCACACAAGCAGTGAGGTTGGTAGCTACTTTCTTAGCTCTGCCCAGCAGAAAAGCAGTAAACCTCCAGGAAGGTTTACGTCTGCCATGTATTCTACATACACAGTCTGTTCAGAAATTGCTTGGACAAAAGCTTCAGAGATGATTGTGTTTTCTGTCCCCCTTACACTCCCATTTGCTCTCACCGAGTAAGTTGTTCTCACCAGCTGCTTTAAACAGCTGAATGAGCTGAAAATCAAAAGCTTTCAGACAGTTGTGTAACTGTCAGGGACAATCAGACCTGCCAGCTAGGTGCCTAAAGGACATTGTGTGTCCCCTGCCCCATATTTTTCCCTGGTTCCCAACAAGGCCAGCTATGCAAAGTAAAATGGAGTGAGCCAAGAAAGCTTTGCAAGTATTACATAGCAATTGCTTTTTGTTCAAAACGAAGTGAAACTACAGTTCAGTACCTCAAGCCTTTTGCTGCCATAAGATAGGATTTTCCCTTTTCAAGTAGAGGATCTTTTTTATTTAATCAGTCACAGTCAGTCAATAATTGTGTGATTAATGGTAAATCCATCAGTGTCCTAAGATTAAATGTACCATGTGTAAGTTATTATCTTAGGCAAATTCGTGTCTTTTTGTCTTGGAGAAGCAGGGAGAATTACGATTTTGTAGGAAGAAGAGAAAATTCTTGTCAGAGTGTCTGTGTAAAACTGGCAGGCAACAGAAGCTTTTCCCAGATAAGATGTACTACTGTACTAAGCACAGTACTCCTGAGCACAAACTACTCTCCTGTGGCCCATAACTCTACAACATCTCATGTACCTGTAACCTAAACGTGTTCAGCATGCACCATGTTTGTATAAATGCATGCAAAGTAGATGGTGCCTTTCTTACATTAAAAATTTCAGTTCCAGTATTCTCAGGCCAGCACATTTGGCAATATAATTTCTTTTTTCATACAAGAGTTTCTGGCTGCTGTAAATTTTCTCATTCCTTTTGCTGAACAGAAAAAGCTGAGGCCCTGTTACGCTGAGCTGTGTTAACAGGACATACCATCAACCTGCTGTTCAGCCTAAATTTGCTACAGTTTTCCTCTCTGTGGACAGTAATTGCGAAGGTCCAGGTGTACAATGACATTTTGCAACCAATATTGTTCTAATTTGTCAGTTCTGCCAGATGGACAATCAAGGGATATTGTTAAGGGATTTCTTGACAGGCTGTAGTGTCATTTGTCCTTGAGAATTAAACAAGAGCATCTCATCTAATTCATGTGTTGCAGTTGTAAAGGTCTCAAGTACTGGTGAGACTAAAATGTCTTCAACTTTCTTCCAGGGACAACAAAGTTTTGGGGACTTTCAGTTTAGTACAGAACATATCAGGAACACTTTGCATATTAGAACATATCTGATATGTTCTAATATGTGAGATGGAACGAGTAGCCCACATACCACTCTGGCCTTGAATTTTGTGAATAGAAACCAAGCACGTACTGGTCAGAGGGATTTTCTGCGGAGTCTAAATACAAATAAAGGAGGTCGGCTTTTCTTTTAGGAGCAGAGGGTGAGAAGGAATGTGAAATAGCAAGGCCTACTGAAGCTGTAAAGCACAAAGGATGCTCCAGTTAACCACAGAAGTACTTGGGAGAGGAAAAGAAAATGGGAAAGAACGGAAATCCAACCCTTGGCTGAAGTGCTGCTGAAATGAGGCTTAGGACTCTGAACTCCAAACAAGGACATTCTCTCTTGCCCTGGGATTCTGGAATCTTGCATTATATAGTTTGAGTTTGATTGTGGTCTCTGCCAATAAATTATTCTGTACATCATGCTACTTGACCTGGTAATCTCCCCACAGCTTTTAACTGTGTGGATGATTTAGACTGATTTTCACAGCACATAACAGAATGTGCATCATCCTTTTTTTTTTGACCATTAGGCAGCACTGCAAGTGTCTCAGTAACAGAGCACTCAGTAAAGAGAGGTTTGGCTTTTTTTTTTTTTTAGTTCATTAAGCCCTATTCTCTTTCCAGTCCTCTTGCAGCTGCCCTGCTGGAACCAACAAACTTCACATCTTTCTGACAGTGGGATGAAAGTCTCTTAATACCAACTCTGAGACTACAAAGCTCCCCATGCTTTCACTCCCTTACCTGTGCACTGGGTATCACGCTCTTGTCCTGGAAGTTTTACTGTAATACACACATGTTTAGGAAGAGCCTTTATCTCTAGAGAATAAAAGTACAAAAGCCTAGGTATCAGGAAATACTTGATAATTATTTTATCATATATCTAAGTATTATTTTATATCTACCTTTAAATCATATATGCCTAACGAGGAAGACATGGCCCTTGTGAACTGCACAGCCTGCACCATGTATCTTTTTATTATGCTTTGGAACTAATAAAACCTAGGTAATCTTTCTTCCTGATAAGTGTAATTTATGCACTGTATGTGAGACCACGCAGGACCTCATTTCCGAGGTGAACACAATGAAAATTTCAATCTCTGATACTGAAGTAGTTTAGGACTCCCAAATCTGCGTTAAAAGACACAAATGACGAGTACAGGTAAGGCTGCATATAGTAAGGATAAAGTGAGGTCTACAGTTCAGAGCTACCTTTCTCAGCCATCCATATTATTTTCTCATTGCTCCCCTACATATCTCCTTTCCTTTGTGATTTCAATACAGTTTTAGGAAGATGGTGATTTTTACAATGCAGCACATTTCACACCAGTCCAAAATACGTTTTGGAGCCAGAAGCCCAGGTTTTAGCAGTGACATTTGTAGTGGGGAAGAATAATCTCTCGGGCACGTTACATAACCCAGCACAGTCCAAAACTGCTCAGTTTCCACTGACAACAGGAAAGGCCTGAGCCCTTACTGAGGGCTTGAAGAAGCCACTTAATTGATTGCCATACAAATTATGCTACTGTTAGTCCAAATTTTTAAAACTTGAACTTGCTGCAGGTAGTTTTAACAGCCTCTAGTGCTTAAGATGAAATGATTGCATTCCCTTCTATCCAAGCTTAGTCCACATTAAGTGCACAATTAAGATAATGTGCTGATTGTAGGGGAAAAAAGGAGGAGGGAGAGACACCTATTAATCACCTTCATAAGACAGCATCTTTTTAAATAACCATGAGCAAAGTATTTATGAAACTCCCCCATTCTGAGTCATAAAGTCAGATTATGAAAGTAGCTCGGTCTCACTAATTATAAAACAAACAGAAATGTCTGAATTTTCAATAGTTTCTGTTGGGTTATGTGAGCATTTATATGTTTGTATTAGCATTTATATGTTTGCATGTAGCTCAGAAAGTTATATAAAATAGCACCTTGCAAATTGGTTCCAGAATCTAGAGGTTTGATAGAGGCCATGTGTCACCAGATCGAAACCAAGTAAGAGAAAAGATACTAAATTCAAATAAGAATAGCTACAGTTCACTCACTTTTACTGTAATCTCCTGCAGGTCTTCCTGTTGCTTAATTGCATAGTGAGAAGTACAGACTGTACAATAAGGCACTGGTGCAACAGGTGCTGGCATCCAAACACAAGGAAAACAAATCCCTTCCTTTTAATTCAAGTCCATCCTGCTTCCCATGATTTCCTGCCCTCCAGCGCAGCTCAGTTCCTAAGAAGAGTTGCACAATACAAATACACAGTTGCCTGGGCTAACAAAATAACTGACCTGCCATGAAAAAGCTGGCATATTATCTCTTCTTGGTAACTACTAATAGCTAAATTGCATGTGAAAATGCTGTTTGCTATTAATGTCATTTTAAAGAGACATAATGTTTACAAATCTAAAGAGAACAAACAGTGCCTGTTCCATGCAGGGTGTACATTAAATGACACATTTTAATGCAAAGCAACTACGTCAGAACCACCAGGGTTAAAGAACATATCTCACAGTCACAGTGCTCTAAATTTGCTGGTCAGATATGGTTCTCCAGGACATTAAAGGCTGAGGGGGAAAAAGAACGCCAACAAACAATACTTCCTAATGTTATTGGTGGTTGAGGAGGGGGAACAACCAGCTTTTCACTGAACTCAGTTTCTACTTTACAAATCAATCCATGTTTTCTGCTCAGTATGGTCCAGTATGAAGAGGTCTGAGGAGAATGAGCTAGTCAATATTCCAAATCTGGTCCAGTTTCATTAATTTTACTGTAAGCTTAAGTGAAAGAAATATACTTATATAACCAAGTTGGAGCTCAGACTTGCAAACACTAGTCCTGCTTTGGAAATACTCCAGTCTGTGACCTTTGCCTCAGCCACTTTAGGAAATGGAGCTGATAACCCAGGAGTGAGCCCAGGAAAATAAATTAAGCATCTGAAATCTTACATGCGCATAGAAGAAGGAATAAGGATTTAACAGTGAATAGATAAAATCCAGAAATAATTCTGGACCGATGACTGCATCTCAGGATTTCTCAGGCACAGGGAGCAATTGAAGCAGCAGGTTGAAGACCTCCCCTATTCTCTTCTGCTCAGCCCAGAGAGATGCCCTCGGGATGCTCTGCTGTTTGCACAGCCTTTACAGACCACAGGGCCCCAGAAACCTCTGAGGGAGGCAACAAAGACTTAAACCAAACCCAATCCCAGCACTGAATCTGTTTGGCTGCTAGACTGCTGGGGGGGATAAAGGGTTCTTGGCATCAGGACTCTCATGTTTGATTGTGAAATGCCTTGAAAGGGCAAGCCCATCCACATACCTAAGATAATGGTCTCCTAAGACCAAAAGTATGAAAAGGAGAACTTCTGAGGAACTAAATACTTCCTACTGAAGTAGCGGGAGTTTTGCTCCCTTGATTATAGAGGCAGCTAAAGCAGGACTAGATTGCACAAGTATCAGGCTGACACAACAGGTGTTCTCTGTTCTAGTCAAGCCTGCATTTCAATAGAAAGATTTACTCACTGAATGACCCATCACATAACACCACCCAGCCTGCACCAGCCAGACCTACCTGTAGTGCCTGTGTAGCTCTGGCAAGAACAGAGATAGGACATCAGTAGCTGATGAAAAATTCAGGTGTTAGAGTACAAGACAGTCAGAAAAGCCTCTTCAACAATTCTTGCACAAACAGAAACTGTATGACCTAATTCAGGAGAATCAGACTGCAGATCAGAATATTAGTGTTCAATTTGCCACCTCACAATTGGTAAACTTGTGTTTGACTGCTCTTATGCTTCAGCAGCTTGCCAGTGCTCAGATGTTTAGAGGCTCTGTTCTGATTTTTAGCGCGTGATATGAGTAACACTGAGATTTGATTTCAGGACTTTGCTCTTTCCTTTGTTTTAATTTGACAATTCCAAAGGACATGGCTAAAAGCCATAGTCATATCTGGGTCCAGATTTTCACATCTGATTACTAAATGTCTTTGAAAGATTATTTGCCTAGGAATAGTATTGTTTGAATGTGCTTTTGTTAAGCATTATTGAAGGGTTTTCATTCCCTCCTTCTGTTCCTCTATTTCACAGAAGGTTCTTACTCCCATAGCTGTAATCCTTTAATTCTTCAGTTCACATTTGCCTTTCCTAATGCACAAAGAACTTTGGGTTTAGGTATGGTCATCTGGAATGACAGCTTTGCCATAAGGAAAACCTATTAAGCCTCCCATGCTGAGGACAAGGCCCCTTTGAAGTTCTCGTTATTTAATCTCCCACAGAAACACATCATACATTTGTGCTGCTTCATGTAGACTTACTTCTGATGACTGTGCAATCAAACAGTCTGATCTGCTGTGGGCTGTGGATTGTGGGACATTTCCCCAACAGGGAAAGAGCTGCTTTTCTCCAGCTGGCACACAGCAGCCTTGTGTCAAGGCCCTTCCTCAGAGGTTGGTGTACTGGGAGCACACCTTGTCCCATGAAGGGCACTGCTCTCTCTTGTCAATGCAGGAAGAGGAAATCAGGGAGAAATTTGTGTATTATATTCCACTGATGTCCTATAATTCTAATAGCTGGAATTTTAATCAATACTCAGATACAGTTCCTGTGGAAAGGGGTTCAGTTACTCTACATGAAAAAAAGGCTTTGCAGAGAACTTTCTCCAGAGGCAACACAGGGAAATCATGTCACAAACCCATTCTCTCTTCTTCTACACCATTCGCCTTCTCTTCAACTTAATGACACTTGAGGAGTTTTTCTGCACTCACAGGCAATCTTGGGGATGAGAATCCTCTGAAAAAAACTCCTCTGCTGGCTTCAGAAGCCTTGTAAAACTGCTGCGTTGCAACCAGGCTGCAAGTAAGCAGGGAAGAAACAGGACACAGTGACAAGGGCAGCTGTCCTGGCTCCCTCACCCTAAAAAATTCTGGAAAATCTGGAGGTGAAGGGGACCGTGCCCTCACCTGTAAGTACAGGAGTGGAGGATTTCCCTCATCTTCCACAGGACAAATCTATAAGGAAACTATTGTGGTATTTCTCTGTATATCCTCCTGTGTGATTTCCAAAATTGTTACACAAAGTTGTGAAATCTGCCCTGTCCTTTCTAAGTGGGAGGGGGCAAGCACAGACTCGCTGGAGATGGATGACAGCAAAGGACAGGGGTGGGCAGACTGTCTCACCCTGTGTCTACAGTGGCACAAGTAGGAAGTTCTGTAGTACAGGAGGAGCTGGTTCTGAGCCAACCGACTGAGCCTCTCAGCAGGCATTCGTCATTTTGGCTCGATAATGGTCTAAAAACAACCACTCAGCTACTGGTTGGCAAACTTGAAACTCTCTGGCACCCACACACTGATAGAAGGAGTCCCAGGCACGTCTATCAGCTGAAAGATATGCTGCCAGTGGCTGGGGGAAAGCGAAACAGAGGAGGTGGGTGTGGTGTAGGTAGGCACATGTACACACGTGATGGGCCAATGAATATACTCAGCTAAGTGACAACCAAAGCAGAGCTTGCTGGACTGTTTGAAAGTAAGGATGGAAATATTTAGCACTGGGAAAGTGGTGCCCATTCACTCATGATGTTGCTATGTGAAATTTCCACAATTTTCCTTGGAAGGGTGGTTTGGTACTCTTTGAAATTCTGACTTGGTAGGGTGAATGCATTTACTCACGGAAAGTGAAAAAGGGTCTCACTTCATCCAAGGAGCCATAAGGTAATTCCTTTAACCATTCATACTTGGCAGATCCTGCTCCTCTTTCTGGCTATACTAGGTAATTCTTTCCACTTCCCTCATAAGGACTGCAGTGTCTTCAGTCCATTCCTGCAAATGAGGGGTTGATCCCCCAAGCTGAAAGTGGTAAGCAGATAAAAAACACCTGAAAAAACTCTCTAAAAGCAGGTTCATCCATACTGTTTATGTAGTCCCTACCCTTTACCTTACTTTTACCTTTAAAAGTGTTAAAGGTAACCTGAAGGACTTAGTACAACTAACTGGGACCCTCAACAGCATGGCCAGCATAACCTTTCTTTGAGTTGCTCTAAATCAAAATTGGTCAAATCTGGTAAGTAAAACAGTCCCAATCCATATTTTGCATCCCTGAAGGTGAAATTTGTTCTCTAATAATGTTAGCTCTTTTCTGTGAGCCAGAAACTAGAAGGCTGCTGGCTGTGTATTTTGTGTGATAGAAACAATGTGGGCAGGGTGCTTCTTAAACAACTCAAGAGTGTGGTGTCACAGATAGCTGTCACAATCCAGCAGCTTCCCCCACAACTTGGCCTTTTCCTTTCTCCATCCCTGCTCCTGGGCCATGGAATCTCATGGTGGATCCTTTATGATCTAGGACTCTTTCAGAGCCAAGACAAGTTGTTATTTTGGGGAGGGGGGGGGTGGAAATCCAGACACGACACAGTAAGGAGCAAAAATAGCTAAAAAAAGCATCCAAGATATGTGAGAACCAGTGCAAAACAGAAGCAGGAGCACATGGCTGGGAGGTACCAGCTCCTGCTTGCTGACCAAAACTGGCAGATCAGTCATGCAGAACATCAATAAAAGACAAACTTCTCAATCTAGACCAGAGTCACTGAGCAGCTACTGCAGGAGCCTGCTGTTGAGCTTGGCAGAACCCTTCTGGAGAGAAAATGCTGAACTGAAAGCACGTACACAATAGGTGAGAGAAATCCTTCAGAGTCTGTTAATAACGTGGCAGGTAGGATCCAGAAAACATAAAGTGATCGACTTTGCTACTGCTGTCACAATAAGTGACTGATATGAAAAGCCTGCTGAAGAAAGACTTGAGTGCAAAACTTTCTTAATTCCACAGGAAGGATAAGTTAAAATTTTAAATGGTAAATTTAGATTTCATAGCAACAACAACAAAAACCAAAACAACCCCCCCCCAAAAAAAACCCAAACCCCAACCAGCGATCTCAAACTAAACCAAAATAGCTGCAATTAAGGCTGAATACTTATGGAGTAAAATGAAAGAGTGACCAAGAGAAAAAACATGTCCCTGGCATATTGAAGAACATTTCATATTTACAGTGAACTGCATTAACAGATTTAAGACCTTTTTACCCCCTGACTTTTTTAGGCAAAATTCCCGCTGAATTATTCCCATCGAAGTTGCTAGAGAAAGTTGATAGTATATGAATGCATATCTGAATTTTACAGAGATCTTACAAGGATTTGAGTTTTTGGCTAAAACATAGGACATTTCTGTCACACATAAAGCAGTTGTGGGGCTGGAAAAACCAGCCTGTTTTATTTGCCTAGTTACATCTTCTGCATCAGGTCAGATTTAATTTGTGATTTCATGGGTAGGGCCATCAAATATTAGCTTTCCAGGAACTAAGCTGCAGCTGAATAAGAGCCCGAGTGTCTGATCCAAAAGCCATTGGCACGGAAAAGAAAGTTTCCAGTGATCTGTGGAGATTTAGACCTTAGAACAGGAAGAAATGGCAGATTCTTTTCTGAGTGCACAAAGAACCAAAGCCTTCTGGCCAAGAGCAGGCACACGGTGTCCTTGGGATGACTCGTACATACAGACCATCCCTGCTTCAAAGCAGGCGAACAAGACAATACTGAGTTCCTGGAAAAACGGGAAGAAGAAGGAAAAAAGGAGGGGAATAAACAACAGCAATTTTTTTACTTACTGGAATCCAAGATCATCTTCACCGAAAATGTGGTTGGTTACTACAATTTGGAAAATGGCTGTTGTAATCTGCCTGTTGGTTATTTCCCTGAAAAGAAAATGCAGGCTTTAAGCCAGCAAGCTTTTGTTTGCTTGCACAGGAGCTGTTAAATCCTTCCATCGTGCTGCAGAATGCTTTTTAAAAACTTGAGCTTTCTCAGTGGTTGAAACATGCCTGAGGTAAGAGAGCAGCACCTGGGAGAGGAACCCTCAGAGTAGGAGTTGGTTTCCCAGTGGAGGATCCCAGGTAGGGAAGCAGCAGGGAGGTGTGGGCTGAGGCTGGGTGCTGAGTCTGCTGTGCTTCAGTTACTCCTAGCTGAAGATGGCATGGATTAAATGAGGGCTAAAGAGAACAAAATGGGCCGTAAATCAACTGCTCTGTCACAGTATGGTCTTACCTCTCAGCTCAATGCAACTGAATCAGCCCTTGGTAGGGCTGGGACAGGGCAGAGTAACTTTCTCACTGTTCACTGAGTGGCAATGCACTTCTGTGACACAAAGATCCCTGACAGGATCATAGATGTGTCTCTGTCTTCCTGCTTGTAGCAGAATTTGGTATCCCTGTGCTTGCTAAAGGTGCTCCAGATGTAGCACACACAGCACCAAACAACTCAGCAATCCCAGTGATGCCTCAGAGCTTTTTTTGGAAGGAAGAAATGACAGAGATTTATTGGTTCCCATACAGTCACCAAAAATGACAGCTCAATCTGCACTAGGAGCAAGCAGTGACCTACAAATCTGAAATGAAACAGGATATTATGCTGTACATCAGCAGAACGTTCCCAGGCACAGTCCTGGAGAAATGACTATTCAGCTAGTGAAAGTATTTTAATTAGACCTGCACAGCTGAAGTCAAATATGCTCACATGGGTTTGAAGAGACACGTGCAATGTGGCACACTGATGTCAGTAGCAGTGACACGCTCTCTGCACGTTTGAATTTTCCTCACAGTACTGTAACAGCAAAGGCTGCTAAAATAGTTGGTTTTAAAAGAGGTAAAGAGGTCAGCTCAGTGTGAGAGGTGACTGTGACTTTCAGTAAAGTGCCAGTTTAGTGAACCGAGTCAGGGATACATTGTGCTTTGGTACTTCAAAGGCACCGTCTCTCTGTACATGTTTGGCTTTTAACACCATCCCTCCATGTGATTAAAGAAAGCCACAAGAAAGAGGTTTCTACGTTATTATCTCTTCCTGGAAAACAAACCTGTCTGTTTCCCCGAAGTTTGCTGGTACAGAATTATGCAGCTTTAAAGGCAGCCAGACATTTTGGCTGCCCATCCACTTGCCTCCCATGCAGCTGTCATTATCTCTGTTTTGCTTTACCTGGAACTTAACAATCCCTCACCCTCTTTCCTCCTCGGTTTCAGTAACTCTTCGAAATGAAAATCAATAGCGTTCCTTTTACTCCGAGGTACAGTCTTGGAGATAATCCTGTCGCATTGTGCAGCAGCTGCTTGGAGCCTCTGCAGCAGAAATAGCCCTTAGATTAAGAGTTTCCAGTAAAGTAGCTGCCTTTTTCTAGCACTGCACTGTTGACTTGTAACACTGGGTTATTATCAAGGGATTCAAGTGATATGTTAGTGGCATGACTAAGAAAACTCAGAAAGCTTTTCTTTTTTATTATTTCACATTAGAGACTTTAAATAAACACAGATTTCTGAGTCAGTGGGTTTCATTCCTGTCAAACGGTCATCGAATTTAAACAAAGTAACCTCAAACCTCCCATTAGCGGCACTGCATCTGTAATTTCAGTTTCTGTTTTGCTTTTAACAGCCTTGTAAATGGGTTATAGTAATCCTACTTCTTTTGTAAGAAGCTTGTCCTCATAAGAGAGACATGAGAGACCTCAGAAACCCCCCTCCCCCTTCCCCCAGTAGTGTCAGGTTTGTGAGGAAGAGCTGGCATTGCGAAAGTCTGGACATAGTTTAACAAATTTTCTCAGTAGAGAGGGTCAGAGCCTCACGCCCTGAAGATTCAGGGCAGTCTCCCTCATGCAACCAGAGCTGCGTAGATGGGTGGCCTGATCTTCCCCTGGAAGGGAACAGCATAAACCCAAAAGACCTGAGCACTGGAAGAGAACGTGCTACAGCTGATAGTTCTCGTAATCCAAATTATCTGAAATGCCAGATGACCTCAGAGACAAGCCAGGTTTCTGTTAGTACTATGACTTATGTGCAAAACTTCTAAGGAGTTCACAGTATAAGTGACACATGGAAAAGCTGAAAGTGGCATATTCTGAGAAATACAGTGGCAGGGCTGGGGAGGTGATTGTGGGCAAAGGGCTGCAGCGAGGCAAATTCTTGCATCTGGGTTTGCCTTGGGCCTTTTTTTTAGAAGGAAGTTTGGCTCATCTGCTTTTTGGAATGTTACATATAGATATTTAGATATATATGCTACAAATAGAGATGGCTTTGTGGTGAATTGTGGTACCATAACATAAATGCAACTAGTTGCCCCTGTGCTCTGTCCCTGTAGAATATCCATGGACATAACTGCTCCCCAACCCTGTCCATGAGACAGGAGCCACCTTGTTAAATATTTCTTTTCTTCCTCCACCCTCAACAAAGGTGGACTGTCTCCTTAACTTGTATTTGCCTCATCCACTGTAATCACAGAGTGAACTGTCAAGAGCAGAAACAGCAGCTGAAGACAGGTGTTTTAGTCTGAAAAAGATCCAAAACTTCCCTTTAAAGGACTCATGTCTTTCAATAAAAATAACTGAATTTAACACTGCCACAAATGGTTTATGATTAAGCTATTTTTGGATAAACTTAAAAGATTTCTAACAGGAAGTTATTGTAACTTGCCTTTCCTTTTCCCTCAGACTCTTCTGTTGTTGTGTAGAGGAAACTTGGGTTTATAAGCAGAGAACTAAAAAAATAAAGAGCAAAACCAGTTTACATGTGTGCAGTTTGGCTAAGAGGCTGCTTCCATACTGAGAGTCACCACAAAACCTTCCCCATCACTCCCAAGCTAAAGAATACTCTCATTGAAGGACCTGCACTGCAAAGAGTCCTGAACACAACTTTGTTTACAAGGAGGGTCCCAAACCCCAGCGAAACTTGTCCCTGCTGGGACATTTCAGGACTGCACAAACAGATCCACATAATTTCAATAAAACCAAGGCCTGGTGAGAGCTTGGTTGCAGAGGTAGACATGACTCTCTCTGTCAGGTCTGTAGGGTTGGTAAGTAAGGGGAAAATAGATATTGATGTTGGTCAGAGAAGTGGTGCATGGCTTCCTTTCCCCTGAAGAGCACAGGGGTGTTCTATAGGAATGGGCCAGCTGAGGGGATCAGAAAGCAGCTGCATAACCTCTTCATATCCCTCTTTATTGCCCACATGAAGGACCAGTCAGCAGCTGTCAGTCAGCTTGGATTTTAAGATTTCTTCCTCTACACACCCCCAGCCTGGTTTTCCCCCGTTCCAGAGAACTACAACTGGCTTTGTCCCAACTCCTTCCTGCTCACAGCTCCTTCCTGTGCAGGCAGATCCCCTCATCACGACGGCACTGTCAGACATCAGCAGCTCTGACTACACCACATGGAGCGTAGTGGCAGACAAAAGCATCCTGGATCTCTGTCTCTCTCCTATTATGATGCTGCTTGGCTGCCCATAATACCTGATATTTTATTGGGCTTGCAATACTTTCTATTGGGAAGAAATGACAGAGCAGAAGCAAGTGTCCTGTAGGCTAAAGGCTGACTCACAAGTGCCTTTGCTATTGCAGTAACATTTCTGTAAGTTAGAGAAACGAGGCTGAATTCCAGATAGGCTGTCGAGGGGGAGTAAAACCACTTCAACTTATCGCCGCCAAGCAGACGGGAAAAGGTTCAGGCAATAGGCTTGAGAACAAGAGAAAGAAACAGCAACAAACTTCTCTTTTGCCTTTGTGTAGGCTGCTTGTGTGACCTGATATCAGAAATACACATAAAGCTGGAGATATATGTAGCAATAAGTCACTTAGTCGGGTGTCTGTTCATTCAAACCAGAATTACTCTATGGTGCCCACAATCCATTAGAGACAGAATAGCTTAATTGAAAATAATCTGGTGAGAGAATTATTTAGCCCAGAAGTATGTGGCTGATGAGCAGGAGTTCCAGGTCCCAAAATAGCTCCATTAAATCTCAACAAACTAAGCAAGCATCTCCCTCAGTGTTGATTTCTGCAAAATGCAAGACTCTAAAGCCACCTCATCTGGCAGCTTTCTGGGACTGCGATGAACACTGAGAGCAGTGATTCACACTAACACTGTTCTTCCTCAAAACACAGGGGGATTTTGAAGCATATCCAGATATGTGAAACTTTCCTTTAAGCAATAATCTCATTACGAAGTACTGACATGCTGAGAATTCCCCCTGTCCTCCCCATTCGGGAGGTAACTGCAATAGAAAGTAAAAAAATGCATCACAGTATTCTGCAGCCTAGGCTGGGGCAGAGCTGAAATGCTTTTTGATGGAAGTTTTTAAGATACAAATTCTAAGCTGAAGTCTTTAACCGGGACTTAACCAACTTTCTCCAGACTCAGCTGTTTTCAGCTCACATCCAAAATTCATACCTCACTGAATGATTCCATCCACTGCTTCAAAGATCAAGCATTTTCAATAAGTGCCGCCCTCACTAGTGTTAAAAAGTAATTTATTTTTGACTCACATTTTTACTTTCTTCCTGTATTCAAATCCCCTTTTCTAATCACCATTTCCAGTTAACCCTTACCCTTTTCTGGAGATACGTTCACTAACTGGAGAGAGGAAACACTGGACCTAAGCACCAGAATTAGTCAGTAATGAAACAAGGGTTTGTTTTATGACCAAAAAAAGCTAGACTGGAAAAAACATATCCTCTGTGGGACTGACTCAGTGTGATGACAAGTGGCAGACAGCAGTACTGTTCTTCTTAGGTCATTCCCTGCCAGGCCACTTCAGTCCTGCAGTACAAATTACAGGAATTGGCAACAGCCAGAGGCACGATCCTCTTCTGAGCACCAATAACAGGGTTCAAAGGTGGATCACACATATGTTGATCGAGTACGGGAAGCAGGAAATAATTGATTCATTGTTAGAGGGCAGAGCATTTGATTCAAGCTCTGTTACCAGGAGTATTCAGAAATGCCTCGGTGCTGAGCCCATCAGAAATCCTGTCACTCACCCATTTCGGAACAGGAAGTTAATTACCTCAGATTATCACGTCCTGCCTCAAGTTCTTCGGCCAGGTGGGTACTTAAACCCCTCTGCAGCCATTCAGCCACACCAGCCCCCTGGTGAGATGCTTAGTGGTGCCAGTTCTGGGTTGTGGGTTGAAACTCCTCTTGACTTCGAAGGCCTTTGCTCTCCTGAACAAATACTTCTGGGTGTAGTAAATCCTAACCAACAGCCAGGATGAATGATCTGGAGGGGAGATTAAAGAGCAGTAGAAGAACAAGCAAAAAAGAATTCAACATCACCAAAGGAAAATACAACTTACTGTTACTGAGCTGAACTAGCTCAGAAAAATGCCTGAGAGGAATAACCCATATTAGGTATTTAAAATTACTGGAAAAAGCAGCAGGAAGCATGCTGGAGGGAAGGGGAAATCCTGCTGCTGTGCCATTGACAAATTCTATTTTCACCCCAGGTTTCAGTCTGTGCCAATCACTCCTACTGACAAAAAGCACACACACCATCAGTTAGTATTGAGATCACATTCAGCAGAAAACCTGCACAAGGTCTAGCTCTGGTAAATCACAAAATGAAAATACTCACATTCTAAATACTCCAATTCACAGTTTCCTGCGTCTGTTTAATAGAGGTGGATATTTATACTTATATCTGACAGATCTCAATTTTTTAGCTTGCTTATACTTCCTTTGGAAAAAGCTCTATTTATAACAGCTTTTTACAGAGCATAGTCAATGAAACTAATGTACAGCTCTTTTAGTGAACTTGTATCTCAAAGGACGCTGCTTTAATATTTTAAGAGCAGGGGAAATGCACATAGGTCCACAGAAGCAAAAAAGAAAAGTTTGAAGAGACTGGTAATACCAAAAAAGGGAAGATCTGAGTTTGGAGTGTCTGCAGTGAACCCCAGAGCAAAAGGCTAGAGGGGACCAAAAGAGAACATCGTCCCTATAAGGTCAAAACAGGGCTGAGAAGGAAATCAGAAAGAAGGTGCAGAAAAACTTAAAGTCCACGGATAAGGAAGAAGTGGTTGATAGGAACACAGTCATTGCAAAGCTATTATCCCCAGTTTACTTTGCCATCTTTACTAGATACAGTTTGGCCTGAGATGAGAGGGAATCCAATATTCATTTAAAACCACTCAGTGAAATGTTCCATCTATGAACCCTACAAGGATTCCCTTTCTTCTGCGTTTGTTTTAGTATAAACATTTTCTTATTTTATTATTCTAAAATTGTTCTTTATTAGTTTTAGTATAAAAGAAGAATGTATGCTGCAGAGTCCTGGAAGAAGATTAACACAACAGGACATTTCTGTTACTGGGGCCCAGACTTAAAAGGGCACAGGCATTTGAACTGCCCTAAATTGGCCTTGGCATTAGGTAAGTGACATTTAAAAGATTCTGGTGGAAAAACTATTATTGAATATCAGAGTGCAGTTAAATGGATTTCTGGAATGCAGGTTGCGTTGCTGTGAGATGTATCAGAAAAAATGCATAGACTTCAATAGTCACCTGCTCAATCTGCATTGAGTGAGACAGATTGCCTGCAGACCTTTAGTTGCCATCAGAACCACTATCAGCAAACATACAGGCAGCAGCTGTTTGTTCAGGGACACAGGGCTGTGGAATCCTACAGGTGACAGCAGCAGCAGATCTTCAGAAGTGAAGTGCTAAGGACCAGTGTTTTGAGTTAAAACTAATGACACGAGCAAACAATCCACTGTTTATAAAGCTTGTGCTCATTTGTTGATATTAGGTGTTAAGAGCAGGCACTAGCCCTCCCACAGTGAAAATCAAAGTTGTTATGAAAGGTTTCATCTATCCCAGGATCTAAATTCTCACCCTCAAGCCAAACTGCTCCTTTAATCACAAGACTGGCAACTAGAAAAAGGCAAGTCAGAGATCTGGTTGTGGGTGAAAAGAGACAGACTTCACAAACCTGTCATTCAGCTGGGATACTCCTTTCTCTTCAGCTTACTGCTCTCAGCCTTGTCTCCTGACAGCTTTGTCTCTCTTGCTTTTCCCATGGCTTTAGCCTGGGCCCAACACAGCCACAGACCAAAATCCACCCTGTGCCTTGGGGGAAAAACAGCAAGGAAAGACATTTTAGTTGTCTCAAAGACAAGAGTATATCAAAAGTCTGCCTACGTTAAAAATACACAAAATTCTTCTTGTCTTCTAAGACTTTGAGCCTTATGAACCTTAGGAGGTGAAAGTTCAGAAAGATAACAGTGCAGTTGACAACAAGAGTTGAAGCACAAACTGTTCTATAAGGTCAGCCACTCCTAATGAATTTCCACGGTAACTTTTGGTCTAATCAAGCCTGGTTTTGCGCTGCTACAATTACTTAGTCAAAATAGTTTCACCAGTATATGCCCCAACATGAAGTTCACTCTCCACTCCAGCAGGAATGAACTGTTGTAGCTTAAGGCACCTCCAACTCCGTGCATTTCTAATCATCTGATGCTGCTGGACTCCATCTAACTCCACAATCATGAACAAGGACTTCTGCCTTTACACAGACAGTGGTCTCTATATTCTAGAACAAGATGTAGAAACCAGAAGGGTAACAGCTTCATATTTCTCTTATACAAGCATGCTTCTGCTTGAGAGCAGCTTTTTCCTTTTAACTTTTGGTACCAATTTTTTTAAACTCCAAAGCAAGAGCTTTATACTTGCAGAATTAAAGATAGATACAATCTTTAGAAAAAAAACCTCAGAGTTATTTTCCCACATCCTGGGTAGCTGCAAGATCCTTTACATGTTATTAATGACCTTTCTGTGTACTTCAGGCTCAGCCATTCTGGGAGAATACCTTATTTTAACTGGTTAGTGTTAACCTAAACCCCACATTTTTCAGTGCTTCTTACTCCTGTGTCCCACTCCTAGGGTCATTCAAAGAACCTTTTCTTCACTGCCTGCAGGGCTGTGTAGCTGCATGAGCATGGAACTGATCTTTCTCTGAAAGGCTTAAGGTATCAATTCAAAGCTGTTTGCACATCTGTTTACAACAGCATTCCATGCGTCCTCTTTCCAGGTGATCCAGAAAATCCCAGGAACAAAAAAGCACTGAGTTGCCACCAGCTGTCCTGGTGGGATAGATCTTCCAGTTCATCAGTGCCTTTGGTGCAGATGAAGCAGGGTATGACCTACAGGAAACACAGATTGTTCCCAAGTTACACAGAGCTCAGATGATACCAACAATAACCTCAAACAAATGGGTACACCCTGTGCAGGCAAGAGCAGCTCTCTAGATGTGACAGCACTCTTCAGAGATAAGGTGAAAGATAGCACAGGCACTGTGTGCTAAATGATTTAGTCAAATGTCTTGCAGGAAATTGTTGATGTATGCTATTCCAGGAATGTTTCCTGGGAAAAGCAGCTGGCTATTCAGAACAGAAGGCTTCAAGGCTGCCTCCAAGTCCAGCTGCAGCTTTGCTATCAGCACAGAGTAAGAGTTGACTTATAGTTAGAGTAGGTTTCCACTTAATTAACTAACTATAGAGGAAAGGCATCTATGAGTATGAGCAGAGTAAATTACGCAAGCAGGGCTAATTATTAGGGGTTAAAACTTAACCCACAAGCTCAACTGTAGCTGGAGAAAGGACCAACAGACACAGCTGGGATTTTGGTGGTACATGAAAAACTCAGACACTTGCTACCTCAAATTTAGACAGTCCTTGCTGGTCTCAGACTATGTCTTCTCTCATATGTATTCTTCGTGCATGTAATTACCAAAAATCTGAGGATATGGAAAACATCTTCTGCATCAGCTTCTCCTTTAGCTTAGAATGCACCAGCAGGAAGAATTGAACTAGTCAGCTGAGCTGGACCTTTGAGCTGATTTTGACTAGGACAGAGTTAACTTTCTTCATAGTAGCTGGTATGGGGCTGTGTTTTGGATTTGTGCTGAAAACAGTGTTGATAATTCAGGGATGTTTTTGTTATTGCTGAGCAGGGCTTACACAAAGTCAAGGCCTTTTCTGCTCCTCACCCCACCAGTGAGGAGGCTGGGGGTGCACAAGGACAGAGCTGGGACAGCTGACCCCAACAGACCTAAGGGATATTCCAGACCGTATGGCATCATACTCAGTGTATAAAGCTGGGGAAGAAGAAGAAAAGAGGGATGTTCAGAGTCATGGCATTTATCTTCCCAAGGTGTGATGGAGCACTGCTTTCCTGGGATGGCTGAACACCTACCTGACCATGGGAAGTGGGGAATGAATTCCTTGTTTTGTTTTGCTTGTGTGTGTGGCTTTTGCATTTCCTATTAAACTGCCTTTATCTCAACCCACGAGTTTTCTCACCTTTACTCTTCCAACTCTGTCCCCCCATCCACCTTGAGGAGAGTGAGGGAGTGGCTGTGTGGTGCTTAGTTGCCAACTGGAGTTAAACCACAACAGCTTCTCTGCTCAACAATTGCTTTTGTGGTCCTTGTTGTTCTGTGCTTGCATTTTGCTCAGGTGGTGGGGAGGAAGTGAAAGGAGAGAAGATGTAACCAAAAGGGTTTGCATCGAGGAACTGTTCTTTCTCATGCAGGTTTTTCTCCACACCATCACAGCAGGAGATTTTTCTGGCAGCACACTTTGAAAGTTGTAAATCTTTGGGGTAACAAGGATCAAAGGTCCTGCAGGCCTAATTGACAAGCTTGGAAATGCTATCCCTCAGTACTGCACAACATCAGAACCCTCCTGTCTTATTTAAGTGCTGATGCTCTGACAGGAGAAGGCCACTCTCATGCAGAAGAGCCAGATAACACATTGGTAAGACAACACAGCCCCTGCTGTCTGTGGGCATCAAACTTTACAGCTCTCTTGCCTTTTGGGAAGAGGTGAAAGGACAGGGAGTCCCTGCGAATGCCTGCAGAGCAGGCAGATGGAGGAAGCTGTCACTGTAATGATGACTGAGCAGGCTCATTCCCCTGGGTACATCCTGTACCAAAAGCCAGAAGTGTTTAAGAAAACTAGTAACTGGATATCCTGTTATTTCATCTGTCATTAATGGAACTGAACATATGGGTGGGATTTTTTTCAAGCACATGACCAGCACCTCAGCTTACAGAGGCTGTAAATCCAACCTGCAGAGGATGAAGCGAAGGATGAATAGTCCCTCCCTTTATAAGTCAGGATGTTCCCATGGGGAAATCATGCATGGTAGAATCCAACCTAGCAGAGAACTGTATAGCAAAAGAAGAATTTGGTAAAGCTGTGGGATGAAAAAAATGAAGAATATAAATGTTGTTGGGTAAAAGTCAGCATGGATGAAAAGAGCAGAATGGTTTCAACTGTGCTGATCTGCAGTTCATTTAATTGTGCAAAAGCCAGCACAGCTGTGCATCTGGTGACCTCAGTTTTGAGAGGTAATTAAAAATGGGTTAAAGCAAGGAGTGAGACAGGAAATATCATGGGGTGACCTTGATGTGTCTTAATACTGAAGAAAACAGAGGAGCCTCGGGAATGCTCCAGATCTGTGAATTGGACCCTAGAAATTGACAGGAATGAGTAAAATTTTGAAACTTCATGACTAACTCTGGATCCTGCCGGCCAACAATTTTCTTGGTCTGGAGGCTCAGACGGCATGGTTTATATTTGCCAGCTTTTTCTCCTTGACAAAAACTTGGTTTCGTTTGGGAGATTTGTTTGTTTGTTTTTCTCTGAGAACAGGCTGAGAACCTTATATCACTAAATTTTATGAATCCCTGATGAAACTGAGAGACCTGGTAACACTGCCAAAGCCGCTGCATCAGGCATGTTTTCTGCTGAGCTTTGTGCTCAGCCCTTCGCCCGTGCCTTGTGCTTTGTCTGAGTTCAGGTACTCGGTGCCCTCCTGGTGCTTCCAGCTGTCCCACCCTCACCTCCCCTCAGGGAGACAAGAACCAAGGGGCAAACGCTGCCTATTTGCTGCCTACCTCCTGCCACAGCCTGGAGGGCTGTTTTGATGCAGTGAACCTTCCTAGTGCCATCATGGAGTGAGGACAAGAAACTGCTCCCAAGCGAAGAGAAACAGCATTCAACACCCTCTGTCGCTCTCTTCCCCCAAACAGCAGCAGCCCTCCGGAAAGAGAGGGGTTAGCTGCTCCCTGGACAAAGGGAGCTCTGGGCTGGAAGAGAGGGGTCTTAAACTCCAGCTCTGTGCCTGCAGATGTTGGACCAGCCCCTGCCAATTAAAGGAATGACACAACTTCCTATTGCAAAAGAGTCCAAAGGTTAAAAAAGAAGGCAAAAGTAGCATAGGATAACAGCGCTTCACAAAGCCAAATCCTTGTGTAGCCAAAGTGAAACTTAACCACGTTATAGTCTTTAATAAAATCGTAACATTGTTCCGTTTACAGACTGGTGACTCGCCCAAATCATCCGCTGTGTCAGTAGCTGACTCAAAGATTGAGGATAAAAATAAGTTGGATTAAATATAGTCAAATCCCTCAATTGATTTGGACACTAAAGAGCGTAGGTGTGTTTCATCTCAACCTACAGCGTAATTTAGCATAGTTTAACACACTCTGTCCTAAATATGCTAATTTCTCTCCAGAGAGAGCTTAGGGTACACACATCCATGCTGTAAGTAGCTAACAGCCATGGAGGGGAATGCCACCTCCCTTCTCCTGCATTCAGTGTCCAGCAGCCTCTCCCCCAGAGGCAGGCACTGTGTGGTGGGGCCAGCTCTTTCAAGAAGGAAAAGAGAAAGAGGATAAAAAAAAAATAGGGGCGTAGGAAAAGTGAGGCCGTTTCCAAGAAGAAAACAAAGAATCAGCCCAACTGAAGAAATGCGCAAACAAAGAGTAGCCTGAGGAAAAATGGCCTCTGAAAAACAATGGACCAAGATGGAGAAGGAAAACGTGGGTAGGGAAAGAATATGGAGTACTTTAGTTTTTGTGGTAGAACATGTGATTTTTAGGAATTTGCATTTCCTTTCAAGGGAAACTGCTGTTCCTAACCCCTCTCTTCTGAGAAGTTTTCTGAGCTCATGGAAACGATGTGTCAATGTCCCACTCCTTAGGTGGCCCCTCCAGATACTGATGAGCCCTTGTTTTCCTTGGAAAGCCATTAACAGGTATACACACAGAGCCGCCTGCTCTCTGCTGCACCTGGTACACACCAACATCCCTTCAGGGGATGTGATCAGCTCCTGGCTGAGTGATAACCTGACTGATCCGCAGCAGCTAATGGTTTTATTTTGGGAAGGCGGGCAAAATAACTTTGTTTCTGCAGGGACTAAAAGTGAAGTCTGGAATGCGAAATGCAGTTCCCTTTCTCTGAAACCTTGACGTCTCAGTCAGGCATCAGCTATGACGCCACTGGGCCCCGGGAGGAGGCCTAGAAATAAGCCACAAATGAGAGGGCAGATGCATGACTGCTACAGCAGCACAGCTGTTAGAGCTCTGCGAGGAAACCTTCCCCGAGAGCTGCTGGAACACAGTCAGCAAAGCATGGCATGTGTGGAGGGGCCTCCCGCTGCTGGCACTCCGCCAGCAAAGGATACTGCTCCAATAATTAGCTGGAAGCGGTTTTCTCACTGCCCTCCAGCATAGCGCTGAGGGTGTCTGCTCAGAGTCACACTTTACCTTCACTGGCCGTGTGGACAGGCAGGCTTAAGCAAGACTGAGGGAGGGTGTTGTAAACCTCCCCTTTCTTGACTCCCTCCCAAACTTGTTCTTACTCTTTTTAGTTGGAAAAAGAACGAGGCCAATTATCACTTCTTTAGTGTTTACAATGTCAGTTATCCCTACTTTTTTTTTTTTTTTTTAGTTGGAAAGGCAATCAGTGAAAATAAGAGAAGTGCTGCCCTTGAAACTGCCGTGCATGAACTCAGCTTGTGGAGTTTTGTAACTCTTCCAGCTCAGGTGACTGGGATGCAAAAAAATGTACCACAAATCAACACTCTTATGCATCCCTGGTGTGACAACACACATGCTCAAACCATGTCTCAGCCATTTCCTCTCCAGAGAAGGGCAAAGCCTTGGCAACCTCCAGCACAGTTATGACACATGTAAGTGATTTTATGAATGTTATTTATAAAAGGCTCATCAGCGTCTCTGTGTCCTTAAATTACAAGTGAAGGGTGGGGCTGTTATTTCATGAGAAGATAAATCACATGTCCTAACATGATGGCAGTTTTTAAAAAGAAACCACCCTACAGCAGCTGGACCAGCTGATTGGATGTTTTCCTCCTGAGCTTACAGGCTGGCCCCAGACATGAAGCTGCCGAGCAGAACTGAGCCCACGCCAAGTCATTGTTATGCCTGGACAAACACTGAGTTCTTCTCCCTGCTTTTGACATAACATATCCCTGCACAAACGGGGCTGCTTTGCAAGTCACTTCTCACCCAAGAGAAAATCCTGAAGCAGCTGGGGTCTCTATCACCAGGGCGTCAAACCTGTTTCATTCACGTGATGGGAGATCTGTGCCTGTGTTGGGGGCTGAGGAGTGTTGAAGCCTCCCTTTTTCCCTGCAAGGAAGGTTTCTGTAGCTCACTGGTAAAGCATGCTTTGAAACCAAAGCAAAATATCTTTTTTCAGGGTAACTAATTCATGCTCACACCACCTGAATTCCTGGTGATGCTGTTTTCATTCCTGTGGAGGAGGTTTGGAGCACATAAATATGCTTGTTAAAAAAAAAAAAAAAAGAACGAGGCCACAGTCTTTTGGGACAGAGTACCACAGAGGACCACTAGTGCATTGTTCCTACTGTTATTTGAGGTCATTGGTTAAAATCAGCTTCTTCATTTGCTGGGCTTAGATTCATTAAAAAAACGGAGCTGGATTTTCAATTGGAGGGGGGAAATTTTGGGGTTTTTGCTGCATCTGCCAAAAATGAACTGTTCCTGGCAGACTGCAGCCAGCACACAGGGAAATGAGGACCATCCTCTGTGTCCTGCCCCAGATGCTGCTCCTGGGCAGGAATTGTCACTGCCTGTGCCTTGCTCAGAGAAGGCACCAAGAGGGGCCAAAGCTTTGAGCCAGTGAGAAGAGCCGAGAGTACACTGTTGGTGTGGAAGATCCGTAAGTGCCTGATAGTAAAATGAGAAGGAATGATTCCCAGCACTATGTGCACCCCCCTCAACAAGGAAACTTTAACTTGCCAAGTGTAGAGGAAGGAAACCTCATTAATCTTGGGAACCCTCAATCCACTGTGTCTGGGGAAGGGGTCACTGTCAGCCCGACAACGTGGAGGAAAAAGGCTCCTTCCCAGTCCTCCCTCCTCCTTCCCACATTTCCCTATTTCCCCATCCTCAAACCTGATGTTCAGCTCTGCCAGGTGCACTCCTCTTATACTTGTCCTTGAATGACTCCAGCAAATTCAGGCAGATCCGAGCAGGGATAAATCTAAGTCACTGGCCTGGAAAACCAATACAGCTCCAACATTTGCGCTCAGATGAGGTTCCCAGGTGGGAGAAGCGAGGCTAAGCTCTGGCTTGACAAAATTCTCCTTGCAAACAATCCCAGCTCCCAGGAGAGGGGCTGAGTCAGTGCTGGTCCCCCCTCACACAACGGGAGGGGGCCTGCAGCCCTCACACAGCTGGTTTCTTCAGATGCAAATTGTCTTTTGCTCTGACCTCCATCTGAAGCTGCATTTTCGGAGAAGCAGCACAAAAATCAAAGGACTTGTCGTGCAATCTTTGTTTAACTTGTCACTCGAGCTCTGCAGTGTCTCTTAACAAGACTGACGATGTTGGCTTCTTTCTGCTGAAAGGAGGGCAGCAGGGAGGGGTTAATGCACTACTTCCCACTACATCCCATGTTACTGTTGCTTTGCAAGCCAAAGACGCTGCAGGCCAATCAGAAACTGGGTGAATCATTAGAACTCTGTTCCCCTAGACCCTTGACTCTACCAAGCACAGGGGGAAAACACAAGTTAAGCCCCAGATTTGTCCTTGGTTCAGCCTTTTTATTCAGAGCCTCTGCTCACCAGGATTTCCTCTCTACCATGGTGTTTTATTTCTCGATTAAGCTGTTGCATCTCCCTTCTTTCTGCAGGCAGAAGGCTCAGTCAGAGGCCATCAGCAACTTCTGACACCGACACACAGACATCGTGACTCATCCTGCACATACCACAATAGACCTTTCATCACTGCAGATATATCTAAATGTATTGAAAAGGTGCCATAAAATACCAATAAATTCCAAAGAAGTATTTTAGGTATTGAACTAATATATCTCTTTTCAGCATTGGAGTGAACTCTTTAGTACCTGCTGGTTGAATTCTCTAGTTCCTCTGTACATCTGTACACCTTGCTGTATGATCTATATTTAGATACAGAGAACCTATTATCTTTTTGGCAGTAGGATGTTAAAAAAAAGTTCTCCAGTGAATTCTCATCCTCTCCTTCAGAAAGCTGAATTCCTAAACATTTCAGATTTCACGTTTGAGCTGCTGTAAAGCAAACAATGGCAAGGAGCCTTGTAAAATACCACTTTGTGTGATGCAACTCAGCACAAGTGGTGTTCCCTCAGCCATGCAATGCTCTCTCCTCACAGCCATGGTGGCTGCACTGCTGCTGCACCACACTAAGAAAAGGTTCCACTGAAGCATTTCTGCCTCATTTCAGAGAAGTAATCAGAATTTTCTCTGGCTCCTTCGAGCCCTTCTTAAACACCAACAATGGTTGTAATAGAAATGTGGTCATCTGACTAATATTTGATTGAGGCAGGAGCTCTCTGATGCCGTGAGCAAACAGGGACAGGGAAAGTGGAAGATGGGGACACACCAGGGCGGAGGAGTGGAATGTGGCCATGCAGGTGGCACCATGGCAGGCAAAGGGCACTGATTGCTAATGCAGAAGAGCCAAGGACACAAAATGTGTCTCCTGTTGCAGCACTGGGAGGAGAAAAATGCTGCCTCCTGCAGGAAAGCCAGCCAGGGAGCTCCGATTGCCATAGGTTTCTAAACAACTCGAGTCTTAGTTTCCTCAGTTCAAGGATACAGGCATAAAATCCCTTTTTTTTTCATTTGAGACCCTTCTCAGCACCACGTTGCATCAATTCTACTATGAAGTGGATGAAGGTAGAATTAAGAAAGGCAACAGCTTAACAAGATGGCAGCATCCA
This sequence comes from Oxyruncus cristatus, assembly GCA_013399855.1. Classification (NCBI taxonomy): domain Eukaryota; kingdom Metazoa; phylum Chordata; class Aves; order Passeriformes; family Cotingidae; genus Oxyruncus; species Oxyruncus cristatus. The sequence goes on from VXAY01005595.1 coordinate 582,025, forward strand.
GCAGGCGCTCAGGAGGCAAAAAACCCTAATGAGTCAGGTTTTACACCACTTATAGTGCAATATGAAACATGAAACACACAGGCTGAAGTCTCTTGGGGTAGTGGGACGTGGCTGGCACCTCTGAATCTGTTATACACAAATATGTCATGCAGATGTCTGAATTCCAGTGAAATTCCGTCTTCCCAGAGGATGAGGACTCAGTGATATGATGGACTGTAAAGCAGTAGGAAAGGTCCTAAGAATGAAAAGAGGTTGCCTGAGACAAAGTTACTTTGAGAAAGTCAGTAAATGGATGTAAAGGAAGGTACTGAGGGTGCTGTGCACCCCCAGGCTTGCTCAAGGTACAGTCCTCTCTTATCAGAGATACTCTGAGGAACCAATTCTTCAGGAACTGCTTTAATTTCCCAGATAACTGCTATAGAACAGTGACAGACCCCAAATATTTTTGGGTGGTAGAGCTAATATTTCTTTCACTGACAATTAGTCAATGAAGTTTTGGTAAATATACTTACTTTCAATTTGGTGTTGCTGGACACTCTGCATCCTGGGGGTGGTTCCAGACAGTCATTTTTAGGCAACAGTCTGTCTGTTTTATGATGATTCCCCCCCCCCTTCCTTTTTTTTTTAAACACTTTTTTCTATCTCCCTGATCTTGCTTGGTGCAGAATTTTAGCTTTGGATCCTAAGAGCTGTATCACACCCAATCTGCTTAATTCTCTCCCATGGCAGTCATGGTAGGCTGCCTGGGAGCACACCCTGCTCTGTAACCTACCAGGATAAATATGACATAACCCTGCTAATTCCAAAGGAAAGCACCTGTAAGGACTTTGATCTGGGGGATATTTAAACAGGATGGTAAACCTACAAGCACAGGTCCAGTAGGGCAGAAGCATGTATGTGTTGACACCCACCAAAAATCACACCACAAAGTGGTTTATATTTTGATTTTATGTGCAGTGGTGCCAAACTTTCTATCAAGCTTCTGCTCCCAACGAAAGCTTTGAGAGCCAAAAAATGTAACTACTTTTAGAATGAACTGAGGTTAAAATACATATGGGTTCTGTCCAGGCTGAGAACCCAAAAATATGTAGATGGAGATACCTGAAAGATATCTATAAATGTTTGGATAAAAAGCTTGAACTGGTTTCCCGGGGAATTTCATCCATATGCTAATTTCTTTAAGGTGGAAACACCTCTGCAACAAAAGCAGGTCACTGGGAATGCAGGAACGTTTCCAGCATGCTGCGTGGCAGCAGCTGGCTGAGGATGCAACATCTACTTGTCTCCTTGGGACACTTCCCGATCAAAGTGCTGCACCATCAGCACTTCATTGACAACGGCTCTTTGCAATCGTCTGAACAGCCTCCCAGTTTTTTAATCAATGACTTAAGAAAGGACTAAATGCAGGAGGAAGGCTGCAGGCTGCTGGTTTGGGGGCGAGTTAATGATGCTGTAACTGTGCTCAGCACAGCCGAGATCAGAGCCAGGGGGACATTTTCTGTGGACTTCAACAGGAGCAGCCAGACCTCTGCCACGCTGAAAGGGTCCTTCCTGACAAACAGCTTTACACGATAGAATAGAATATCAGGTTTACAGGACACAAGATCAAGACACAGTCAGCCACAAGCTGCCCACTGATTTGACTTACTAGTTTATATCCACCAGTTTCTACTCAAGAGAATGTCAGAAGTAGGTTAATTTTTTTTTTCCAATAAATGTACAGAGAGAAGAAGGTTAAAGAGAATAAAACCGTGCTTGGTGACAGTCAAATAATATCTCAGTAGCTTTATGTGATTCTCTTGATCACAGCTTTTGCTAAAATGCTTTGTTGAAAAGAGAGAAATGTACACATATACAGATCTCATACAGGCTGAACTGGCTCATGTGCTCTACTCCCCAGCAGCCTTCCTGGCACAGTTTCTCTCCTAAATAGAAATTTGAGAGCCATCCTTTGCATTATTCTCTGTGATTTCTGTTGGCTTACTTCCAACATTGAAAATAAACCAGGAATAAAAACAAAACAAAACCCAAGAAAATTGATCCATGCCTCAAAATTCAGCCTTTTTTTGCACATCCTGGAAGTGCAATTACAGCTCGTGGGCATCTGTGTGGCCTGTAAAGGGCAGTGGGAGCCCAGGGAATGCTCACACAGGGGGAGGATGATTACCCTGCAACAGACACCGAAGCTTCTCAGAGCCAGGAGGATCCTGAGGGAGACTGTGGCATCCTCAGAGCACTTTCTTTTGTTTTGTGAAGAGCTTGAACCTGTCTCCTCCCCCTGTCACGATGCTTACCCTGAGCTCAGCCTCAAAAGTGAGCAGGCAAAGCATGTGTTTGTCTGTAAGATATTCCAGAACCTTCTGGATGCAATCCTGTGCCGTTTGCCCTGGGATGACCCTGCTGGAGCAGGGAGGTGGGACCAGATGACCCAGGGTGGTCCCTTCCGGCCTGACCCATCCTGGGATTCTGTCCCAGCATTGTTTTTGCAGTGTCATGCACCATTACAAAACACTGAGCTGTACCAGCCTTAACAAAGAAATCTATTTCCTTTCCCAGGAAGAGACTGTCTAAAACTCCAGCTATTCCCTGGCCTTCCCATGTTTGCATATTATGGACAAGTTTGGTCACAGAGTTTATTACAGTCACCTTTTATTTCCTAACAGCAATTAGGCAAAGCAAACTTCACCTTCTTATCAATCAACTACTACTTCCATGGTTCCAGTTTCTTCAGCTGAGCAAATAATTAACTGCTTATTTCATGGAATTAAAACAATGAGCAGAAACAGAAAGCAGATAGTACCTCTTTGGGAAACATTTCTAGGGAATTTTGGTAATATTAACCAGAAAAGAGGAAGCAGCAGCAATGATTTAATTTTAAAATAATTAAAACCTCACATGTATGTAAAAGTCTCTGCTGAATATATTCCTTACTCTTAAGGTCAATCCACACACATTCATCTACACCAGATACCCCTCAACAGTGTAAGTCTCCTTAAATGACACTAACACTGTAAATCACAGCTCAAATGCCAACTGACAGCCCAAGCCATCTCCTCAGAAGTGTTTACCCTCTGGATATGAAGATAAGCCTACCTTTCTCCAGGCAATTCTCATCCCAGTCTATTATTTCCATCTTCCAGGCCGCCCAAGTTCTGACCCTTCTCTCCTGCTCCTGCTGCAAACCAGAAATGCCTTGGGAAAATACATTATAAGAGTACCTGGGGTACATCTCGCTGGTGTGTTTGAGGTGTAGGCGGAGTATGAGTGGCTTTGGTACAGTCCAAAGATGATACAGCTGGGAGGAAAGAGCTCACACAGCTCTGGGTAGCTGTATGAGGGGGGAACTGGAAATTAGCTTTACAGAGCTCATTAAGGTTTTGAAGCTACCAGGCCATAAATCATCACATGGGTATACTGATCGGATTTTAATGTGCACGCTAAACATCACCTTATTTGTGCTTCAGAGTTCTGAAGTTTAACATGGGGCAGTGAACAAAGGGTTCAAGTCCCAACAAGGATTGCTGTTTGACTGTGCTCAAATCTGATTCCAGCCTAACCAATAACTTCATGGCTAGTGTGGGATTCCAAGTTTGTTTTTTTTTTCAGTTTAATTTCCTGAAGCACAGAAACAATTATCTCTGTTTACAGTGAACTTCTGGCCATGTCCAAACTATAAACATATTTTCAGGCTGGGATCCTGTGTGAGATGGAGAGTAGGTTTGTGCGATTTGCTTCCTCCATGTTTTTCAAAATAATAATAAAACACCTAACGTACAATATCTATGGTAATATCTCATTGAAAATCCAAGGTAAGCTTCTGTGTAATAAAGAGAGGCCAGAGAAGGTGTCAAACTCACAAACATATATAAACTATGGCTGTTGGAGTGCTAATATCATTGCATTATATCTAGACAGAGAAGAGGAAAAAAACCCATCTGAGTAAGAAATAATGAACTTTGGTACTTCATCTCAGTTTAAGGTGGAAGGAGGCCATTTTCACAAAGTTATTGTGGCCATTTCAGTCTAATTTGGAGATTCTGAACTCAAGCATCTTTGAAACCGCTATTGTTATGATCCTAATATCACATCCTAATGTGTGATGAAGTAATACTAACCAGAGCAGGCTGTTTTAGAAAAATACCATGAATGCAATTAAGAAAACAACAGGACAAGATGTGGGAGGAGTAGGCAGTGGTTTTTGGGTGCCTAGTTGATCAGAACAGATTATTGCACAATTTCAGTTCCTAGGCACGGGAAAGTAAAAATACCTGGTGGCAGTAAACGGACCTGCTACGTCTTCAACTCCTGAACAGCACTCATTTATGTCTTGTGGCTTCCACACAGGTAAAGTTCTCTGCTGTATTATTTTTGAGCAGTTACAACAGTGTGACAGACATATCCTGTAGCTATAGGTAAACACCACAAAGCTCTCTGGAATACCTGGCTCCTCATTCTAACCGTGGTGTTACAGCTGAAGCACTCAGTGAAGGGAGAGGCACGTTTAGACTCAAGCAGGTGCACAGGGTACTGAGACGTTTCTGCTCCCAGCACTTGGCAAAAATCCAGCACCACCCCTTGTGCTCAGGTGCAGGGACGCCTGGCTCTGATCTACCTGCCAGAAAGGACCATCCACAGCTTTACAGGATTTCCAGGAATAAAAAGGATTGAGAAGTGCTATTGCCTGCAGCATTAAAGTCTGTCCATGCCTGCTTATACAGGAAGATAAACCATTCTCTGTTCCTTTCTCTTTAAATAGCAAACACAATACAGTGAGAGTTTGAGTGGTTTTTTTTTGTTATTGTTGGTTTGGGTTTTATCCTAAACTAACATTAGACTTTCTTTTTCTTAGGGAAGCTCAACACTGGCTTACAGCCAATAGGGCCTTAATGGGTTGCTGCCAAATGACAATATCTCCTCTCAAAAAAGGTTTCCCTTTCCAGCTATATCTCTGTTATTTATAGCCAAAAAGCAATGGATACAAAAAACTCAGGAGAAAAGGGAGGGGCAGCATCAAAAAAGGTGGGTCTTTATTCAGTTACTGCCCGACAATATTTGCCAAGGTCTCCTTGAGTAGCTTTAGAAACTTTCTATTACAGAGGAAAAAAATCCATTATTCAAAGATCTGGCAGCCCAGAGATAAGGAAAAGGCTTTAATTTCTAAACAAAAGGACACTTGGTATTAAAACCACCTGCAACATACTCAGTGTTGGAAAATGATGATGGAAGGTTCGTTTGCCTTTTTTTGGGGGAGGGGGGAGGGACGTGCTGGCTTACTTTAGAGAGAATGCCTGGGATAGAAGAACAGCTGGCATAGAAATACAGTGGAGGCAGAACTGTGGTTCCATGGGAAAGCCAGGAAATTTCAGTGGAGTTTGAAAGCTCCCTTGCTCTAATTTAGGCAGCTGCTTACGCACAAAGCAGAATTTTCTCCAACTTTTTTGGTCTCAATTTTATAAGAAAATCTAGTTCATGTTATTGTGCTGCCTCTCCTGCCTCCTATTCCTGGCATACAGATATTAAAATACCGGAGTTATCCACTGCCTCCAGCCCTTTGAATACCTGCAGTTGTGGAGGGAGGGGAAACTACTTTCTTTTTCTCTGCTTATCTAACCTCAGGGGAAAAAGTACAAACTGCTTGGATTATTTGGGATGGCCCACCACTTACTTAGGAGAGGAGAGCCAGCAGCTGCTTAGCTCTGACCAGCCACAGGATATGCTGCACCCTAGTCTTAAAATCAGTAGAAAAGTTAAAATAACCACACTTGATGGAAAGCCTATGATGTACTGACTTTCCCTATACTGCTAGATTTAAATTCCTATGCTTTTACAATTATTAGAAGGCAGACTAAAAGCACACATCAAAAACAAGGCTTTGGAGCAATCAATGAAATTTCTGATAAAGGCTCTGAAGTCCAAGGGAAGCAAAATGTCAACATTTTTCCATTTAAATGTACTCAAGTTTGGATTTAGCCAGTTATTCAGAAAATTATTAAATATGTTGTCATGGCCTCTTCATAACAACCAGTAGCTCAGTTATCCTGCTCTGCAAGCATAAAAAAAAGTGACAGGGCCAATCTAAAACAGGGCAATTAACATTGGATTTGCAGGGTAAAAACTCCCAACCCCAGTAAAAAAGAGCTGATACCATTTTTACTTCGAACATTAAAGCCCTTGGTCCATTACACTTCTTTTAGGGTTAATTAAATGACAACAGTGTCAACTCTTGAGTTAAACCAGACAATTTCTGCCTTTATAGAAGTCTGACATGACATTCTTTCAGTTGAAGGTAGAAAACCTACCACGAGAGTCCATCCAGCAGGCTGTTCTGTTCAACCTCGTGCAGTCAGTAGGCAGGAGCAACCTCCTGCCCTCCCAGCAAATGTTGCACTGCAGTGACACCCTGATTGCTCAGCTGTCCACAGAAATAACCTGTGTTATCTCCAGGGGCTGTGATGGACAGTGAGGGTGATCAGGTCCACACAGATTTTGCCAGCAGCTGAACTAAATAAAACTTTTCCCCAGCCAGATCTCTGGCCAGTCAGGCTTCGAACCCTGGTGACATCTTAAGTGTATTGAATTTAGATCTCGCTGAGAATTTTCTATATTATTTATGAGAATGGATTGATTTTTCTCTTCTGTGAGGGAATAGCATGGATCCCTCCCTCCCCCACCTGTACTTCTGGTAAAATAGTTCCTACATAAATACCAGTGCATCACTGTCAGAAGCACTGGACAGTTTTAAAAGTCTGCCTCATTTCATAGCTCCTCGCTTTACCAGGGGTCACAGAGAATTCATGGGGAGGAAAAAAAAAACCCTGAATACAAAGTAAATTCACAATTACCTTTCCTGCTTGATGTTGATAGTCCATTAGAGCACAAGGTTAAGTTCTCTAGCTACTTACCTGCTGTTCTTCAATTACAACTAATGTTATACAGATATTAATTTCATCTTGTTCCAAGGCATGTTAAAATAAAGAAAAACAGGAGCTGGAAATGGGTAGTGATATTATCTTTCTTCCTCTCAACTTACAATAGGCACAATTGCTCTGTCCTAGCTTACAGTTGATAAACCAGACACATAACTCATGTTCATGTTCTTCTTCCACAGGATGAGGTTTCTCATAAGATATTTAAACCCCTCAACATGTAAGGTAAGAACTACAGGTTTATGAAGCAGGAGTATGGCAGAATCTGGGTTCCTGAATTCAAAACTGTGATAATGAATGTGCAATTCTGCTGAGCAATTGCTGTGCCCCGAAGATGCTCTTAACTCCAGAGATCACTTTTGGCTTTACTTCTGCAGATTTAAATGCTGTCTGCTGAGTTGAGCAGCTCTCCAGACAGTATGCTGGGTTTGGATCTGATTCTAAGGGTGGGATTCTAACAGAATTCTGAATTAAGGCTGTCAGTGTAGCAGTGGTAGAATGTTTATAGTTAGGCACCAGTGGATTTATTTCTCTGGAGCACTTGATCTCCTGTGATCCCTTCTTCATCAGCCATTTCCCACAAGGTTGTCCCTACTCAAATATGCCTTTGTCCCTTGTCCTATCTATGTGCCATTATTTATCCCAAAGGTTATCTATTGCTTTCTCTTAACAAGGTTGTCTCTTCTTCTGCCCCTGTTTTCTTCTCCTGCTTTCTCCCACAGCTATGAAGAAATTAGTATTTCCATCCATTCCTTCAAGGACATTGAATGAGGCTATGCCTTTCTGCAGGGAGGAGGAAAACAAGGAGATGGGCCTGGGATGAAGGAAGGTGTGCTCAGAAATATCCTACTGGGAAATAAAAGGCCACAAAAATTCGTTTAAATTGTGAGCCAATTGCAAAACGTCACAGCAGTAGATATTTCTAAACGTTAAAAAGGAAAAAAAAAAATGGAAAAAAGAAGTGCATGTTGAAATCAGAAGAGGTCCATCTCTATATCTCACGAAAGCAAGTGTTTATTTATTTAAATTAAAGAGAAATATTTACGGTTGCTACTTTTGTTTCCACGCTGGAGAAGAAAAGCTATATTTGAACAAGTGCCCTACTGTTTATTGCATCGAGGAAATGCAGTAAATCCAAGAACCCGAAACTGAAACTTGGTCTCACAAAAGCTATCTGACGAGCTGCCTTATCTCAACAGCTGATTAACAGAACCCGAGGCATTTACTAGAACACACTTTATCACTGTTTGTCAACAACTGCACAAGAATTCACGTGGCTTCACATCCCCGAAGCCGCTGTGAGACAGTTCAGTGGTGACACAAAGAGACACCTTAAATTAATCAGAGCCTGAGGAAGAAAACACCTGGAAAAACAACTCTCCCCTCAGTTTTGGGAAAAACTCCTCCCTAGAGGCAGCCTTGCTTGGTGCTGGGGGAGAAGAAGAAAGTTTGGATGCAGAAGCCTCCCACGCTGAGCTCAGCTCAGCTGCACGGTCTGGCAAGTGCCCATGGATGTGTTGAAGAGCGAGGCTGCACAACGGGAGCTCTGTCACTGGAGCTGCAGTGCCACCCCCCTGCCACGGCCACGGCTGAGGTCAAGGTTAAACTGGTAGGTTACAAGCTTGGCAAGGAAAATAAAGCCTAGTTTTCTGCTAATTTAATCAGATTCAGGCCACAGTACTGGCCAGTACTCTGCTAAAAAATCCTGCAATTCCTTATTGTTCAACACTGCCTTCCCACTGAGCGTGCCAGCCCCAGTGTCCCACGAGTCCTGGAAACAAAGCAGCGCTACCAATCACAACTGTGTAACAAAACAAGGACTAAGTGCAATTTATGGGCACAGTGCTAAAAGCCTGGCCTGTAATCGACAGCACCTGCATTGCCTCGCTGTGCCCATGCTGCCACTCCTGCACTGAAAGTTTGGCAAAATATTCGTGTGACCTGCCAGACATCTCCAACTTGGTGGCTGCTGCTGTGGCAGCAGGGCCTTGGGGTGCTCTGTACTTCAGCGCACCTCAAATGCACCAGGCCTGCATTCTGTGGGCAACAACGGGTGGAGACACTGTTCCGACTCCAGAGGGAAAAGCCTGAATGTAACTGCACAGCCCGGTCCTGCCTCTTACGTTAGTGCAGAAATCAGCATTTGAGAAATGATGATTTTTGCACTTGGAACTGAGTCCCTGGACCACAAATCCTGCGTGTACTGAGCCAGTGTCCTCCCTCTCCAGACCATCCCTCACACTCCAAAGAACGAAAAGAACCCAAAAGAGCGGAAGAGTACAGACTCTGCTGGCTCTGATGCTGGATACAGTGACTCAAAAATGAGGCATTTGCTTTTCTCAATCCCCCCTTCGAGGCATTTAGAAGAAATCTGTTTCGTATGTTCTGAGCCCTTGTTTTAAATGGGAGGGATACTGTGTCATCATACTATTAAGCACTGCTTGCAAGCAGAGCTTTGATCCCCAGCCAGTGCAAACCCCACGGATCTGCTCAGCACCTTTCACTCGATACGCCAGAATAAGAACAGAAGTAATCCTGTTCCTTTGTATGCAGATATTTGTGTGATAGAGAAAAACAAAATGAGGCTACAGCCCACAGTACTGCTGCACATACCAAGTCCTGAGAAGGACTAAATCATAGCTCTGAAGGGCTTCCTTTAAAGTGCACACTGGTGCAGTAGTCACAGGATGAGTGACAGGTTCTTTTACAGAGATGAGAAGGCAGGAGAAAGCAGCAGCAGAAGTAGTTAAAGACTGTAGCTCAGAGAAGGCACGTGCTGAGAGTTTTGAGTAAGATTTCATGGAAGTTTAAGTGAATCTCAGGATGTGCTGTGCTCCTGTGCCTGTCCCTCCCTCCCCATCTCTCTCTTGTGCCAGTTCATATGACTCTATAACAAAATATCTGGCAAAAAAGAAGAAACTAAGTATTTTGGAACATTCTTTCTTCCAGTGAGAGTTCAGGCAGGTTCTCTCCCCCATCACAGTCATAGGGGCACTGTTATGAATGCAAAGGAGAAAAGGGGAAGGCTGTACAGTAGAGCCCATGAGAAAGTGCTGCTGAGACCCTCCACAGGCCCAGTGAGGCTGCCATGGAATCAGGCTGCTGTGACTCCATTCTTTAATCACAGAATGTTGACACTCAACCTCTTTGCCGGTAACAAGTTCAGGGACAAAGTCCTTGTCTCAGTTCTTTGCACCCTTCTAGGAAAAGCATAAAATAAACCAAGTCACAAACACTGCCAACCCACTTGGCCTTAAGAAACTGAACCTCTGGGGCACTTCATCATCAGTCTGAGTGCAGAAAAGCTTTTCATCTGTTCTGTACAGGTTGGCTCTCAACTCCAAATGCACAGTGCTGTGAGGGGAGAAGTATTTCTGCTATGGGAAGGTGACATCTAGCCAGAAAATGTCAAAAGCTTGGAAGCCAGTTCTTAGGAAACAGGCTGCAAGACATGGTAGGTGCCAAATCAAGCTTTGTCAAATACATGCTGAGAGAAGGAAAACCAAAAATATGGTTGACAGAAAGTGGCCATGTTGTGACATCCCCGCCTGAGAGCAGAGTGGGACTGATGGCTGGCCAGAAACCTAGAGACAGTCTACTTCAAGCCTCTGTCAGCCTCCCCTCCCAGTAATGTGACTGTGTCCTCAATATCAAACTATTTCAAGATTATGAAAATGTGTTTCCCAAATGCACCTCCTGTCAAGACACAAAAAGCTTTCTGAACAGGGCAGGAGCGAATGGTACAGGCAGGATGGCACGGCAATGCCTGTTAAACACAGGCAAGGTAGTGGGAGAAGACATCCTTCTTTGCAAGGTCTTCAGGCACTATCAAACTCTGGAAAGAGTCTGGAGGGCTGCGAGATGCTCTGCAGTAAATCCAAACACTGCATACTGCCTCCTGCAATTTGGTATCCTTCACTTTCCATTTTGTTGTCTCCATGGGATTATCGGCTGGAAACGGACACACTTGATAGTTTCTGAGACCTCAGATTCCATTATTCTGCCACAACACTTACTAATTATAAAAATGCTTTGCCAAATATCCAATGTTTTCACTGGCTGAAAGCCCACACTTAATGGGCTGATAAAGAACAAGTGCTGTCAGAGAACAGCATGTGAGTGGTTACACAGGTCAGCTGAAACTGTGCCCTCAGGAGGTGCCTGCCTGAGCAAACAGCATAAATGAACATTTCCTGGCTAAGAAGCTGAATGAATTCTACTCCTGGAAGAGAATTTAATATGTTTAACTATTCCCACTGCTACCAAGCCTTTCCCTTCAGTGCTGAAAGTTGAACAGCCAGTGCATGTTACTCTCCCAAGAATGCTGTGACCTGTCTTCTGTGCCTAGAAAACAACCTGAGTGAGTTGGGCTCAAAGATGAGTCTGTGTTGGGCATAAATACCTGTTTCTCCCTTTTCCAGGCTCATTGAACATACAGGAAGATGCCTCCAGCACTAATCTGCACATTCTGGCTGGTGTATCTAAATAAGACATTGTCTCTTTTCTCCCACTGTTCTGCATCCTCTCGTTTCTCCTCAAGTCAACAGTTCCCTCTCTCTGTCCTCTCCCTTTCCTGCATTGCTGCTCCAGACCATCATCAATTGACACCCACAAACCTGGAAAAAAACCAGAGAGAAATGAAAAATCCCTTCTTTCCTCTATTCCATCCTTCCCCCTCTCACATGATCACTCAGGGCACTGTTTCATAGAGAAGGTCTAAGACCCCAAAACCAACAGAGGTCACTGTGAGGTGCTGCTGTACTGTCCCATCCAAGCAGGCAGAACAGCCCCACACTGGGGAAGGGACAAAAGACATGCAGATCTATGATAACGTGATACTACCCACGTGCTCCAAGTACTTTTTGTGTTTCTGGATTAAATCCTTTCTGTGAAATCATGTCAAAGTGCAAACAAAGGGTAAGTGAGAAACAAACCAAGGGTAGAAGTGAGACAGCAGAAGACCAAACAGCTAAAATGAGATGGTGACAGCAAGAAAGTTTCAGAGAGCAAGTCAGGGATGTCAGTGGTATCAAAGGGTTGCTGCTTCATTTTTTGGAAAGCTCTGTGCTGGTGAAAAGGGGAAGATACTGAATGAGTATTAGTATATCTGTCTCCTAGACTCCTCAGATCTTTGCCATCTAAACTCTCTCAACAGCTAAAAATGCTCTTCTCTGAAATTCTGGAGGTTACACTGATGACATCTTTGAGTTGTGAGCTGAGTGATCAGCATGCTCATTCAGCCATCTGATGGCAGGCACTTGTAGGAAAATCTGCAGAAAAACCCAATAATTTCCCTTGCAATCAAAGATTCTAGTTCCCAATTAAAAAAAAAAAGTAAATCACTCGTTCCTCAAACTTTCTTCCACAAAGTCTTTGCTTCTATTGTACCAAATTCAGGAAGTTAACACTGTGAAGACAATGTGTGTGTGGGAAACAAAGCAAAAAGCCCCACACCTTGTCCTGTCCCTTAAACTTGTCAGAGGCTTTGAAGAACTGTGTGAGGGATCGGGAGGAACTACAGGAGAAGCAATGGCGCAGGAGAGCAGAACACTGGAAATTAATAAACCCCAGGGCCAGCTTTCTACACACAGTTCCTGACTTTTGCTGTTATTGATTGTGCCCCTCACACCTTTCCACTTATCCATAATTCATTTTACTTGCCATCTCACTCCTCCTTTTGGTAGTGCTGTTTTCTTAGAAATATATTCAGGGGTTTATTCAGTTCTCCTGGAGGAGAGAAAGGGAACAGAAGCCACCACCACCCGAGTGATTAATCTCTCTGAGGTATTTGTAAGACTACAGGCCTGGGTTTTACAGCCTTTGTAGGGCTGTCTTTCTCTTAGATGGAAAACTATTAACTCAATTCTGTTTATGATACTTGGGCTTAATTCCATAACATGTTGAACGAACATTTCGGTATCACCAGGGCAGCACGTGGTGCCATATAAAAGTGAAAGTGACTTCTGTGGAGGCTGCATGGCAGGGAAAATGAGAGCACTTAGAGACATCAGACAAAGCCACCACCAGCACGACCCATCCAGGTTCAAAACTAGCTGAGATTAAAGGTCTCTGTCTAGTTCGTTGGGAATTCAAACACCACATTAAAAAGGAATAGATGTTTTCATACATTTTCACAGGTGGTTTAGTAAGAAAAAAAAAAAAACAACTCTGAACTGAGCTGACTTTGAAATGACATACCCATTTCAGTGGTGGGCAGGCAAGAGCACAGCCTGCAGACAGGCTTTCCCCTGCCTGTGGACTCCCGTGTTCCGAGCCATTGGCTGCTGCACCTGCAGGAGCAGGAGCTAGAGGGGCATGGATTAAACAACCATCTGTTGAAGCTGAGCTAGCTGTGAGTTCAAACTCAGGTAACGCTTCAAGTTGCTGTTTATTACTGACCTTGTCGAAATTCCTAATGGGACAACGGTAGTTTCGCTTTTCATTCTCCTGGTTGCAGCAGTTGGGTCCATCTGGAAGGGAGGAGCTCAGTTTCTATTTCTCAGAAACGGTCCCTTTAGTCTTGGGTTTCCTGCAGTCTGACAAGGAATATTTTCAAAACCAAGAATTCTTAAGTATTGCATGCTGCATCTATTCTGATCTGGCAATGGACCAGCAGGTGCAAGGCCATTCCCTCACAGCAATTCTGTAATGCAGTGGCTCAGTTTTAAATGTCTTCATACACATTCCAGACTCTGCTGAAACATATCTTGGAACCAGCAAACTTCTGACATAAGCACTATGTCCAACAGTCACCGGCCAGGACTTCTCTCCCACCCCCCCTTCATAATACAAAAGTTATGGAATTCCAGTTCTGGACACAGTTTCATTTATTTAAGCTAAATTTGTGTCTGTTGTTTCATTTGTTCTCACTCGTGGACCAAACATGACAAAAATACTCCTATCAACAATTCTAGCTGTTTCCACCTTCTTTTCCCCCTCCCCATCTAGTGTATTTTATGTTTTTATACTTTCAAATCCATCCCATTGAATCAAAACTGGTTGTAACACATGCAACCCAAAAAAAACTTAGAGGATAAAGGCAGGAGCAAATGACCTCTAAACCCATTTTCTGCAAGGAAAAATGTATTGAAATGACATACTCCTGAGAGTAAGCAATTTAAGCCTCTGCATGACTAACTTGACATTAAAAGTCCATCTCTGGTCCACAGATAGTGAAATAGTCACCCATAGAATGAACTTGCAGGCATGGTTTCCTTCACTGATGGACAAAAAAAGGATGATTAGGTACTTTTTCCATTCAAAAAAATGGTTTGAGGTTTCTTAACTAATTTATTTTGGCAGGACAAAGAGTCTTCTGTAGCGGGTATTACTGTCTTGCCGCTTTGAAGAACCCTGTTTTTTTCATGTTCCCACAGAAAATAATTTGAAGGACAAAAAAAAAAAAAAAAAAAAAAAAAAAAAAAAAAATTCCTCTGCCTCTTTATGTAACAAATGGCTATGGCCTAAACCAATAAGAGAGCTTAAAATTAGTGTGTTCCTAATGTGACCACTGAGACATTTCAGACTTAATTACATCTGAGGCAGACTTAACCACCCATTTCTCTCCAGTTTCACACAAGCAGTAATTGCCCGTTTAGCCGCACGGCAACATTGTAGAATTAACCACATCCTAGAGGAGCTGGAAGAGAAAGAGGGAAACCAACCAGCCTCCAGAGTATCTGTCCAGGCAGAACAGGCTCACTGACACTCTGTCAGGTCTCCATTCTGCAGTAAGAACTAGAACCAGCCTGCGGAAGGGAGGAGTGTTCTGTACCAAACACCTACAGCAGGTAATGCTCTACTTCTCTTGGCTTTCTCCTTTAGCTCTTGTTGACTTACAGAGAGCCAGAGATACAAAGAGAACACCTACAAAGAGGTACACTCTGTACTTGTGATCATCCTTATTAATCTACTTAGCCCCCCCACCCCCCGCCCAGTATTTTCACTTGAAGAAGCTTTGCAGATTTTCCTGGAAGCTGGAATCCGGTGCACCAGATGATACACAACACCCAGGCAAAAAGTAAGTGTTATTCAAGTTAGTGCACTAATACAAACACAATATAAATAGTGTCTATTAATAAAAACGTTGAAATTATTGGTCCCACAAAAACCTTACACCTGGATCTTACATTTGAGGCCAGCAACCACACCATGGAAGCTGGAATGTGGTTTCTGCAGTTCCAGTATGGCTGGACCACTCCAAACATGCTCCTCTGTGGCAGGCAAGAAATCCTCAGTGAACGAAAACAGACAGCAAAATACTTGTTTGCACACTTAGGTCCTGTGAGGGAAAGTGGGAAATACACACTTAGGTCCTGTAACCAGTGGGGGTATAAACAAGCTTCCCTGTGAGCCACAGAGCCAGCAAAGTCTGCAGAATCAGAGCCTGGCAGGCAGCAGAAAAGCCCAGGAGTTTCCTGGCATGGGAGATGGTGCAATTCAGGGTGCCTCTGCCTTGCTGCAGTGCTGCTCAGCACCGTGGTAACTCTTGCATAGGGAGGTATCTCCTCTCCTTCCACAACCCACCTCCACTGCACACCGGAGAGTACAGCCCCCAGCCACCTTCCCACAGTGTGCCAGGCTGACTCTGGAAGCAGCAGCGAGCTGCTCTGCGTGCTCCGGGGTTGCAAAATTCATGGAGGGCCACTTATTTTATGTCTTGCACATACAGGTTTTGTTTTTCTGTCTCAGCTCAAGCAGGTTGAATTAGAGATTCCCACTTTATTGTTTCTCCACTGCCTGCTTTAATATAAAGAACAGGATTTGCATTGCACACAGAGCTGACGATCCATCCTCCCAACCCTCCTGGAGTGGAGGAGGAAAGCTAACAAAACAAGGAGCAGCTGCTCCTCCCCACCAGGTTAGACTTGCTAGAGATCCTACTTCTTGTGTCTGGTTTCGGGTGGGATGGATTGTGTTTTTCCTTTTTCTCTCTTACACCGAAACAAAACAAGCCAAGACAAAACAAAAATCACAGTGCTAAACTAATAAGTGACCCAGAACTGCAGCCTGAGACACATCTCAAACACAGACAAAGGCAGGGTATTGCGCTTTTTGCACTGCAATGTTGGAAAATTGCCTGTTGCAGAACTTGAATTCTGAGAGTTGAGAAACACTGTGGTTTTTCTTTCCTATTGTTTCCCTACTCTAGAAGCAGTTCAGAAACATCACAGTTCTGTGGGTAAAACAGAGCAAGAAGAGCTCACATTGACATGACCCTGGCCAGCACTAAATCTACCTGTATAAATCTGCCTTCCCCCCTGAAATGGTTCTCTCCAGAGGAAAAGTGTATCCTACAGAACTCTGAAAGACTCCTTGTGCCTATGCTTGCTTGGACAGAAGAGCTAGCTTCTTGCAAGATTTCTAGTAATTTTGGCTAAGGAAGGCTTGCATGAAAATTGCTCAATACACTTCGACTTAAATATTCTCATTAAAAAAATCTGAAATATCAAATTTTTTTTCATTCCTATTTTCTCCACCAAAAAGCTTGAAATCAGAGTTTGTTCATTTAGTGTTCCCCCTAAATTTGTTGATAGTTCACATGCAACCAAACCATGGGAAATTGCTCTTCAATCAATTCCTGTTGACAGCTGAGGCAATATTCGAGATGATGCTCATCCAGACTGGCAGAGCAGTCATTCTGGGTTTGTACTACTATTTTTCTTAAAACATCCGCTTACTCATCATATTATTCTGAGGAGTAGAATTACATGGAAAAGTTTCCCCATACGTACTAGAAAAAAGATCTTGTCTAGATGTATTTTAACATCAGATATTACATATAATCCCTATTGCCACTGGAAATTCAAACCAGACATCAGTAGAGGCAGCTGGAGAATGAGAAGTTCTTGAATCATCTTCTGGTTATCCAGCTCAGAGTCAGGATGTAATTAAGAAAGAGTAAGTGTTTCACATTAATAAGATTAGTCACAGGACTGCCCAGAAATTTCAGCTTCCAGAATGAATGGTACATTATTAACCAGGGAGCTGAGGAAATCCTGTCGACAAGGACACATTCTAACAAACACCAGGTTGTGGTGACTTCTGCATTTCTTTCCTTGAGAATACTGAAAAATCAACAGACTGCTTTCCTTCACATACACTCACTTCATTCACTCGGGGTAAAGTTCAAGTTATTGTTACAAGAAATACAAGAGTGAGACTTGGTTAAGTCTCACTGCTAATAGTGCCTGATAGGACCTGCACTGCTGGCCACTTCTGGTTCTTCATCTTGCAATATCGAAAAAAGCTTTACAAGGAATTCTCTATTTATTTTTTTTCTGTATACAGACTTTCTATTCCCACTCCAGTTGTTCTCAGCTGCTTCCTGATACGTCTTTTTCTAACAGAAAAGGCTCCATGTGAAAAACTGCACAGTAACCGAACTGCCCATGGTCTGACAGATCCCCTGAGCAGCAGTCTGACCAAGTGGGATTGTTCAGTTATTCTGATGAACAAGTGTATTCTATTTGACCGTTGCTAGGGGTTGTTATACTCACACATACCTTATTTTCAGTACTGTTACTGATGACTCTCAAGCAGTTAAAGATTCCTTCGTGATTACCAACACTTAACACTTTCCTCCTTTGCTGTATTAGAGGGAATTTTGTCACAGTCCCAACTCGGAGAAAGCAGAAGGAAACACCCAAGAGCTACTCACCTACCCCAGCCCTTCCACATTATTTCCCATGAAATTTCCCAGGGGTTTCAGAGAAGACACAACTGCCACTGAAGCAGATGAAAAGTATTCACATGTGCCTTTCTAGTCACTCTGCTTTTGTACTGTCATGTCTTAAATGGTGCCACTTTTGCAATTTTTTTCCCCCAAAATAATTGTGCAACTAACACCTGAGGCTTTTGCAGAGATGGCCTGTACATCATAGCTGAATTTGAGGCGAACTTCTCACAGGATCTGGCTTTTCTTAGGAGTTTCTTTTTAAGTTTCATGCTTCTTTTAGCCTATATAATGCTTAGAACAGTTTCAACATTCTAAGACTGACTCACACATTCAATTTGACTTCTAAGTGGATTAATCATTTCCTTACTATCATTAATATAAAGCAGGAATGATGGAAAAGGTTCTAAAAATACTGTTTTGTTTTTTTTTTTAAATTAAAAAGAAACCAGTCTTCTTTTCAAACACCAAACCTATTCCCATGGATTAACTAGATTGGACAATAGTGAACCACTGCAAATTACGACCAAAACTTAAATGAAACAATCCTAGAAGCCAGGAGCAAGACTTTTTTCCTTAACATTTGGAATTTGTTCAGATGACTCAGTTATGGGGCAAACAAACAAAAAAGGAGCTTTTTGCTTTGGGTATTCACCAGGAACTACACTACCTGGTGCGAGCAATTAAGACTGAAATGATGGTTTTAACAATATTCCTTTACAAGAAGGTGACAAAGAGATTAACTCTTGGCATCAACATCAAAGCGCTTTGCAAACACGAACAAAGCTTCACAAGTGCACCACGAACTGTTTGATATAAATACATTTAAACAGGGGGAACTAGGGGACAGGAAGGACCTGTCCAACGTCCTGTTAGGCTAAAGCAAAACTAAAGCCTGCTGATGCCAGGATAACACTCACTGTGAGCTGATCTAGGCACAGCTAGAGAAAAGTCAGGTCTGATTTCCTGTAACAGCTCTGATTTTCCTTCCACATTCAGACAAGACAGAGTAAGCCTAGCTTCAAGACTGTGGCTCACAGAGATGTGTGGTTTTAAAAAAAAGTGACAGGTTTCCCTCTCTCACAAAATATCTTAGATGAAGATCTGTTCAGAAACTCACGAAGAAGCTTGTAAGAGCTATTTTAACCAAAATTTAGCGAGCCACAGCGTTTTGGCAGCTGTGTAAGAATTACAGGTTTTCTGGCAGACGGTGGTTACAAGCAACACTTTCGCAGGAAAGCCTTGAAGCTGATACACTGATAAGCAAATTCAAGTGAACTGCACCACGGAGAAGCAGCGAAGCGAAGCTGCTCACATCTCGTTCCCAAGAACTCTGGAATCAAGTTACACCTCCTCACATCAGCTCTGGGGTTTGCATAGGATGTGGTGGTGTAGAAAGAGTAACACTTCAATACAAGTGTGGCTACGGACAATTATATCTGATATTGTTATAGATGATGTGCTTTTTGTAGTATCAGGTAAGTAACTGACATCCTGAATAAAAGTCATGATTAAATATAAATATATTATAGTGTTGTTTCTTTTCTTGTGTCCTGTCAAATTAGCTATTCCTTTGGTTCTTTCAGTTTTAATATCTGAAACAAGACATTACATTGAAGTTAATGGAGGCCTTAAAAATTTTTATCAGAGAGAAGTCAAAATGGAACAGCAAAATCTGCCACCAATCAGACAAAGCAAAGGGACTTTATTTGGAGCCTATTTAACACACTAAATTAATTTAATTCTAGAATATCAAACAGAAATCATAAGATGCGCATGGGAAGTATTCCCAAATCTTAACATATCCCAAACTGTATTGATCCAGATTAACAGATGTATCAAAAAGGGTAACAAATACAAAGTTAGACAATTACTGGCCAGCTAGTTATTTTATGGTGCTTTGATTTATGTTATTTTTATTTGACTTGTTCCATCTGCAAATGGATGTCACTAGATAAAAATAAACTTAAATTAAAATTTAATTACTGTCTTAGATGAAAATTCTCTCCTGAATATGACACTGAAGTCTGTTTTAAACTATTCATGATTGCTCTGATGCTTTGTAAACTCTAAGGACAGGGCAGATCAAGCTGCAGCGAGTCCTGCTCAGTCACAGCAGACCTGAGAGTAACCTAAAACCTTTCCAACTCAGTTCAACTTGAGAACACGGCTGACAGAAATGCCTAGTTTCTTTTTTACGAGAATAACTGCACTAGTTTTCTGAAATAATTTATATTAGAAAGTAATTCAGGGCTCTCCAGCACTGCTCTCTTTGAACACCTGGGCAGGCTGGAGAAGCAACCGCTTCTTGACCTGATCCCAACCCTCCCCTTTCAGCTGGAAATCCAGAAGTCACTCCACATCCAAAACATGGATGTGGCAGAGCAGCACAATTTTGAATTCACTTTATAGTGTTTTTATTGATGTTTTTGTTCGTATTCATTGGCAACCTCCCCTCACCAGATGTGCTGCAAAAACCCTGGCGCAGTTTCTCCTGTCCCACGGTGGGTGCAGACCTAACACAGAGTTGACCTGCTCCCCTGAACAGATGCCAGCCATGGTGCCCCTGAACAACACAGGCATCTACATATGCACTATCAGCCCCCAGAAAAAGAGGATAAAGGTCTTAAAAAACAGTAACAAAGAACCCCCCATCAAACCATTTCAAACGGTGAATCAACAGTGAGTCACGACAATCCTGGATTCTGAGTAACAGACAACGCTGCAGAGAAAATGAATCCTCCACTTAGTGTGGCCTACAGAAGATACACTAAGAAATAATCATAATAAACAGAGACTTGACCCTGTTCACAGGTTGAGTGCATTAGTGATTTCTCAAAGTTTGTGGGTTTCTTTTTTTTTGATTCCCCAGTCCAAAAAAACCCCTTACTCATCATGGATATTTCCAAAAACTGTTGAAGTGCTCACCTTACCCATAATTTCCCAACGAGTGCTTGTTAGTAAGGGGCATCTACTATTAAGAGAGATGCTGTTAAGGGGGGACAGATGCAAATTCCCCCCCCCCCCCCGATGCCACAGGCTGGGCAGAGCACTCCCACTGATATTCAGAGTAGAAGTGTGGGCACACACGTGTTATCATTACAATTAGGTTCTCCTAGGAAGAGTGAGATTACTTTTGTCCTTTGCAGACCCCACCTCCCTTTGCGGACTTGAAATTCTTTTCTCTAAGACAGGATGGTGGTTCTGCCTCTCTCCTCCATCAGAAACTCTGTTTCTATTTCTGGTAGCTCTTGCTGCTGAGGGAGAGCCAGTTCTGCCCATCCCTGTGGTGGTGACACAGCTTGGTTATCTGCCTCCTTGACTCACTTGCCCATCAACATGCAGTTTCAAGCAGTGGCTCAAATCTGCTTCAAACAAATGACCCCGAAATGAGGACAAATTTACACAAAGATGCCTTCATGCAATTAACTAAGAGACAAAATTTATTTCTACAGTAAAATAACAGCTTGTTTTCTCATCCGGTGTCACAATGTTTATTCCATACTAAAGCCGAGAAAAATGTTGTGTAACTAAGAAACAAAGCCCAAGTATTCATCTGTGCTTATCAGTCATCCAAACAGGCCAAAAAAAAAATTAAACTGTGGCCTATGTGAAATATAAACCTTTATTTGGGGGCAAGACAGCGAGAATGGAACAAGGAGATCGGTATTTTCCATTCAACAAGCACAACATTTCCCAACTTTGTAGAGTGAGTGTCTGAGGACAAGCTAAAGCTTTCAACTTATTTCAAAAGATCTCAATCCTAAATCCAAATAATAAGGCACTTCACCTCTTAAAATCCATTTCAGAGAACTGGCATCCAAAACCAACAATAACTTTAAGACCTAGACATAGTTGCAGATAAGCTCTTGGTAAAACCCTGGAGCCAAAAGGAGACACACAACTGAACACCATCCAACCAGACTGACTTAGTCCCCCTCAGTTCAACTGCCTTAAATGTGTGTGAACATTGGCCCGAAACCTTTCTTCCAATGTTGCCATTTTGGAGATTTGCAACTCCAGGCGTTGCAACCCCCTCCACCTCTTCTTATTTGAGAGATAAAAGGTATCAGTTTAAAACACAATGGAATTTTCAGGGAATACACCTACGCTCATTCCCAGCTGTATGCACCCCATATTCAAGATCATCAGAAAGTGCCAACACGGCTTTTGTCTTCACACAGGCTCTAACACGGCAGCATAGAAAGCAGCTTCTTCCACCCATGAAATCCCAACAAACACTTTCCTTGATACAGAAATAAAGTTTAAGTGTCAAAGGATGAAGATACGAATCTCCAAAGGCAATACCTTTACTTAGGCAAGAGTTACTTTGATGAAGACACATGTATTGACAGAGTTTCACTTTGTTATTTTAGAACTATTCTGGAATTATCTTAATGATGAAGCTGTGGATTTACCTGTTACAGGCTGTTCAAGTTGCTGCACTTACATGTTCATGGGGGCTATTACAGCACTGCATTTCTGTCCAGCTCATTTTCAACAGTCAGCTTGAGGAGAGGGTTGGAGGTTGTGCTTTCATTCCGTCTCTGATCATCAGTGGCGCAGGGCGAGATGCTGAATCTGACTCAATGTCTGAGTCCAGAAAAACTTTGTGCAAAAACACAGGAAAAATGACAACACAAAAGGCTGAAAAAGTTCTGAAGCATCAGGATACGGAACCACAAACCAGGTTCAAACTTGAAGGAAGGGAACTTCCTGCCCACAAATTGTAAAACTGGTATCCTTAAAGCAGTATCGCTGGCACAAATTGGAAAGTTCAAATGTCAGGAGCAGGTATGAACTCAGTTTTCACTACACACCATATTTTTATGCTTGCATCTTGTAGTAAATCCCAGTGTTGTCTCCCACCTCTGATACCTTCCTCGCTAATTTCAACGTACAATGTAATCCAATTTCTTCCCCAGGACGCCTCTGGAGCAACGATTAGCTTGAGAAATAACATTTCACAAGGAACGTATATAGACTGCAACTAATTCCTACCGATGCAGAGGCTAATTAACAAGAATCTAATTAATAATTTGGCTGGATTTAATCCATACAGTGAACTGGCAACATACACCAGAGAAAAGAGGCACAGAGTGCCAGGATATACTTGGGGAAGAAATCGCACATGTCAGGCACTTTTTTTTTTTTCCAGAGTGGTTCACAGATATTTTAAATGCTGCCCAGCCATCCTTAACCTTTGGGCTCATCTACTTTTCATCTCCCCTCCAGGCTTCTTTCCTGCTCCCTCTCACGCTGTGTCCGTCCTGCACAGACGATACAAATTACTTTGGCTATTCCAGTTTTCAGCTCCAAGATTAAAATGCCCCCTCCCTTCACACATGAACAACATTCTTCTAACAAACACAAGATTCTGCAAGTTTTGCCTCTCACTGTTATTGAACGTCCTCGAGCATCAAGTGCAGCAACAGAGCATGAAAGGGAAAGGAAGTTTCCTTAGTAACACCATTTTTATTGCCAAGTTCCATTTACAAAGAAAGGTCTATTCTTCATCCTTGTCCAGGTTTGCAATAGCCACGACACATGACCAATGCCAGCAAATACAGACTCAGCTACAGAAATCTGGATTTCAGAAACATATACAATATTTTCTAATTCCACTCCCTTTCCAGACACTTATTTACATTCTTCTTTAAATTAACATAAGATATCGTCACATTTACTCCAACTGTCTAACATAACTTATATTAAATAATTAATACTTATTGCCTGTAGAAAGTAATTTCAGAATTCTGTTCACCCCATTTTTGGGCTTTTTTTCCGTGTAAATGTAAGTGCATGTTCAGGACTTGGGTTTTTTTCTCAAATGAAGTACATTTCAGACACAACTTTATTGAAACATATTTCATAGGAGGACAGTCCGTGTTCATGAAATGTTTTATGTAGCGTTTAAATCCCAGGTACATTCATTCTTCTAGAAAAATACGTTTCTCCCTCTTCGCACTTCAAACAATCAAACTTACCAAACAGCTCAAAATGAAAGAAAAAGTTTGCAACAAAAATGTCAACACAGCTATCCACAAGTGGAGATGCCTAAAGTTATCTTCTGCAGTTTACAGTGCTTCCAGCAGGTTCCCTGGAATTGTGACAATGTGTTATTCAGTGCTAGCCCTGGGCAAAACAAAGCTCCCAGAAATTCTAATAGTCTATAAATTTGCACACTTGAATCTATTCTCAGTCTTCGTAAAAAATTATCTTCGTGTTCATTGTAAATATTTCTGCCACAAAACCTCAGACCCTCCCATCTCCTCATACGTATTGAAGTTATCACATTGCAACTACTGTACGTCTTAAACTCAGTTTAGTATGAGCACCCATAACCAAAAGTAATGGGAAACAACATAAAAATTTGAATGTATCTTCAGATTATGGTCTTAAAAGACTCCTGCTTAAGCCCTCTTTTAAAATAAATACACTCCACATTTTATGACAAGACAGTTCCAACAATGACTCAAGTTTTTCCTTTTCTCATTAAGAACCAATGAATTCAAGTTAGCAAAACAATAAACCAGACACCACCACAGTGCACATTTATTAGACAACCAAAATTCAGCTTTACATTTATAATACATTAACAAACACAAAATATACATTGCAAAAGAAACCAAATCCAAGCAATGCGCAAATCTAGAAACGGTGGGAGATCAAAATAGGGACAATTCTGTACAAATGTAATATAAAAATATGTTTCCATATGAAAGACCCTTCTGTTTGAGACTCAGCCAAGAACTGCATCTCCTATGTCTTTGTTGCTGCTCAAAAAATCCTGAGCAGCAGGAAAAGCCCCCAAGCACTTCCCCCCTCCCAGCCCCTAAAAACATCCCACTCTAGCAAGCCCTGCCTGGACCACGACCTGCTTTTCAGAATCCACTAGGAGACAGTAAGAGTTATTACATTTGTTTCTAATTCATGCTGCAAATGTTGGGAAAGGTCAAGAGCACCAGAACAGGCAAGCACAGCAGAACTATTCCAAAGGTTTCGAGATAACAGAAGAGCAGTGCCCAGTTAGTGATACCCCAGGGTAGGCCAGGGATGGTTACCCAGTGACACACCAAAAAAACTCTTTCAAGAAGAATGACAGTAGCAGTTAGGAAGAGAATTTCCAACATATATTTGGATGGCTAACATTAGGCTGTCTGGAAGTAGGAGACTCATCAAGGA
This sequence comes from Oxyruncus cristatus, assembly GCA_013399855.1. Classification (NCBI taxonomy): domain Eukaryota; kingdom Metazoa; phylum Chordata; class Aves; order Passeriformes; family Cotingidae; genus Oxyruncus; species Oxyruncus cristatus. Next base: position 606,811 of record VXAY01005595.1, read on the forward strand.
GACTCATTATCTTCAGAGGCAAAAGGCCTCGACCTCCCTGCCCCCAGCTGATGACTCTGCAAACCACTGATTTGCACTAAACCCCTCACTTTGTGCTTTTGAAAGCAACTCCCTGTTCGGCTTTAGCTGGGTAGTGGAGACAACATCAGAATGTTTAGGCTGGTGGGGTTTTTTGACCACTATGACCTTACTGCTCCTGAGGCTGTTCTGGAGTTCCCTGGAATGTGCAGTGTTTACTTTTATGAAGTGGCTTTGTACTCATACACACAGTTTGACCTGCTTGTCTGATACATTACCTATGTCTTCAAGCATATTTATTTTACCACTAGTGAAGTGACACTCAATTACAGGGCAATTACTGAATTCCTGGATTGCTTAATCACCCCAAGCCACTTTCAGTAACTGGAAATTACAGCCACTCACACATTACTGCTTAATTAGAAAATAAAATCACAGTAATTTCAATCCTGAAGATTGTAAATGCTGCCATGAACAAACCATTTTAACTATCACTTCTCAAATTCTACAAACCTAGATACTTCAAGGAACATTATTTCCCCCTGTATTCTGTCTCTATTGGGTAAAGCTTTTATATGACTCACTGGACATTGACTTAAACTCTTAATACAGATCTGTATCTGAGCCTTAAATCCTGGATCTGGAAGAAGATTTTTTTTTTTTTAAATGTCACATACCTGTCTGTCTTTTAGCAACAATACTGCAAAAGAATAAATGACCTCTGCAAGATATTCCCAATTCTTCCTCGCCAAATGACTTCAAGTAAAATTCCGACTGTGTTGTGAAGAGAACATTGAGGAGCTTCTTCAACAGGTGTAATTTTACATATTTCTTTTTTTTTTAAGCTCAGTTTAATTTAAGGAAGTGTAGTCAGAATTTTAGTTTATCATGATTAGCAGTGGAGAACACAAATGAGCTCAGCCCTTACAGTGCATATAATTCATGACTTCACAGACAAAGCACAGCTTTTTGTAGTAATATATGTGACCACATTTCTAATGAATTTGCTTTAATACACCCAGCTTGTGAAATGAAGTGCAGGAAGCTTGACCTTTGGTTTTGTTCTATATCAAAGAATTTCAGCAAAACCATTAATTTCCACACCCCAGTTTCACACTGCAAGCAGACACCAGAACTGGTGCTTCCTCCCTCCCTTTCCTCACCAAATCACCAAGTGTCTGCTGCAACTACTCCCTTCACGAATGAAAAGCTCAGGTCTGGGTCACTGCTGTACACTGGGTGACAAAAAAGCAAAGGGGAGCAGCAAGAATCAGTGAGGGCAACACATAGTTCTGTTAAACAAGTAATGGCTTGGTAAAATTTAATAAAATAAGACACACAGACCATAAAATAGCAAAGTAATATTCACTGTGCCCTGGCTTTTTTGGCTTCTCAAAAGGAAGAGAATAATAAGAATTGTGTTATGCTGACAGAACATGGCTGAAGAGCCATAGCTCCTACAAACACATAGTGAGAATTTAGCGTATCTCCAGAATTTCGGTATTTTGCTCTGGAACATTGCTGCATTTGGAGTGATTCTGTCTCCCTCTGCAGTATTACACAGAAAGAGTGGGGTTTTTGAATGACCAGATGTTTGGCTGCTGCTCTCACCTGCAGGTTGGTATTTGGGTTTGGTTGGAGAGTGATGTTACTCAAATAAACTTTTTTTTTTTTTTTTTTAAGAAAAAAAATTACATTTGTGGCTGATGTGCTAGTGCCTTCCTGGTTGAGTTTCCTTTTCACAGTGAAAGGAGGATAAAGAAACAGCCTAAGGAAACAGATTCTGATGAGTGAGAGATAGACATGATACTCTTCAAAGAACTGTAGATGAGCATTATACTTGCAGAGCTTAAAAATAGCTGGTGGCAGATTATTTAGGCATCTCCAGACTTTCTACATTCTGAAGTCCCCTAATGCAGCACAAAGCACAGAAAATTGTATATGCCTTAACATCCAAGTCAAAAATCAATTGCTTCTGTGGCAGAATCCCCATCCAGACCCAGCTGAAGTGAAACACCCCAACATTGGTAAAGCTGCTGCAGTCAGAGCTTTCCTGGTGCAATCCCATCTCTGCAGAGAGCTTTTGACAGAACTGCTCGATGATATCCCACCTACCCCTCAACCAGCAAGGCTCTGCCAGCAGCAGACTAGACAGTAGACCTAGTCTTCTATTTTCCTAATAATAGCATCCATCTCAGTCATTTCCTCTGAAGTTCTCAGGAGATAACTGGTGATGAGATTTAAGAGCCACTCCAAGGCAATGAAAAGCACAAAGTCAGTTTTCTGACCCTTTGTCCCATTTCTTGTGCAGTGTGGCTCAAGGGTGAGACAATGAATACCCATCAAAGAGACTCCTCGTGCATGGCTCTGATCTTCCTAGAACTGAATTTGAAAGGAGATAAATAAAGATCAAGGTTTTCCTGTCTACAAGCAATTCTATTTAAGTGAACTCATTCTGCACAGTGGCATTTTGTGTAATCTAGGTCAAGAGTTTAAGGTTAACAATTAATGTAAAACGCTTTCAAATTAAGGCATTTTTTAATAATGATCTTCAGGATATTACTGGGGCTACAGTGCAATGCTGCAAAATCCTAGACTGCAATCAGTTCAGCTAACAATTTATGTGGTCCTTGTGCCCAAATTGCTACTGATGTCTAGGTTTGTTCAGGTATATACTCATTACCTGCAACAGTGACTGCATGAGTGCAAACTCACCCTAAGCATGTGACAGAAAAACCCCAAAAAGTACTCCAGCCATGCCAAATTCTCATCCAATATCCATAGCTGTGCTAAGGACACAACTCAGAATTCATTCAGAGTTGGGGTCACTCTGGAATGGTCAGAATTATCAGTTAATTCAATTTGAGATGCAAATAGAAAATAGGAAAATTGAAATCAACAAAACTGCAGGCAAAAGTTAACAAGGGGAGGGGAAAAATTACTGGCATTGAGAAGAAGACACCTTATTACATGGTTGGAAAAGGTTATTATGTGAAGGAGGAGATGGAAAAAGTGAGAAAAGTTATACTTGTGGATTAGTCAATCTCATATAAATATAACATTGAAAATCACTGCAAGTATTCCATATGACAGCCAGGAAGAGGTACAATAAACAACTGGGAAGTAGGTAAAAACTTTTCAGATTCAGCCATTTGATAAGAAATCAATGGTAGTGGAGACAGAATGAGGAAACAGATTGCACTGATGACTGAAATCAATACCAGTAAACAGCAGACTTCCCTCTTCGAGAGCCGTAAAGCACTCAGGTATGAACAGACCCACAATGACAATCTGCTCATTTTACTATTAATTTAAATTAACGAAAAAATCTTAAATTCCATTCATGTTAAACTACGTATGAAATCAGCACAGAACATTCCTGACTTTAATCAACACTTTTCCACTACTTTCTGTCAACTTGGTGTCAGGATCTAGGAAGCAAAGTACGCCAAGCACAAAGTCAGAATCACTGTTATGTAGCAATGTTGTTTAACTGGGATATCATCCCAGATAGGAAAAAAAAAAATTAAACAATCCCTTTCCTTTTGTGTTTCAGACTTGCAAAGGAATTCACAGTTAGATATGGTGACCTTTTTCCTATATGACTATGAAAAATTTGAAAACCCTCTTTGGAGTAAAACTGCTTCTGTCTGCTTCTTGAAGTTGTCTTTCAGTAGCAAGGATATCACCATTCCTCAGAGGTGTAGCAACCTGACTGTCAGAAGCAAACAAACAAGCTATAGCAATCTCTTAACATGTTTCATGTTCCTCTGTAGGTGGCTAAGCAAAGACTAAAGTAGTCTCAAAAATCCCTTATGTTAATTTGAATAAGCATTTGTCATTAACTTCAGTCTTTGACCTTCTAGAAAATTGTATCTTGCTTTGAACCAACCCTTGAAATAAATATTACACATGGAAAAAACAATATTGAAGTCTGGAGTGCTATGGAGACAACACTGAAAGTGGCCGAGCCTGCTGGTACCATGCAGACCTCCAAAAGATGAACAAGACCAGGATTAAAAAACAAACCCAACCAAACAAAAATCAACCAAACAAAAAAACAAAACCCCTCCTCCCCCCAAAAAACCCCAAACCAAACACCAAACCAAAAAACACACCCTGACTCAAATGGAAATTTTCCCTCTGTACTACAATATATCATTTTTTCTGGTCAGTGCCATGTCTCCAGTTTGAGAGACGTCATAATACAGCATCATGTAGCTGGGTATCCAAAAATTTCTTCTCTTCCCCATAATACTGTAGACCTTTTACAATTAATTAGTTCCTGTTAGAAAGACAGGAGGTCCTCTGAAATACTTTCATGTTCTTGTATAACAGGAATTGGTAGGAAAGAACCAGTCCAGGTTCAAAAGTTTGGGATTTTTTCCCTCTTCTCCAGTTGAGATATGCTGAGTATCCAATGTTTCCTCTAAAGGCTGCTGACATTCTCACTCACCAGGGGGCCCCTTGTGGACCCAATGGCCGCTCGGGCCTCAAGAAGCATCGGCGCTCCCAGAGAAAAAACAATTCAGAATTTGGTTGCTTTTTCTTCACTGTTTATTACAGTCTGCATGTTGGCTTTAGTCAGAACGTTCTTCCTCAATCTCCTTTACCTTGCAAACTTCATCTTCAGATTGCAAAGAGGGCTGAGGAATGCAGGGGAATGTCCGAATGCTGTGTGGATCCACCGGAGGCACCAGTGTCAGCGACTCTACGCTCAGGGTATCCGTGTTGTCATCTGTAATTAGGGATATTGTGGGCTGCTGGGCAGGAATCAGGCTGGGAGACAGGTTTGCTGTTTCTATGTCACTGGTTTTCCCAGCGTTTTTGCTGGACTTTGAGACAGCTGAAGGAGTTTCATCAGTCAACATCGTCTGACCGGACATGGTCGTCTGAGGATGCTCTGGAGCTGAAGGATCATCTAATAAAAGAAAACACCAAGAACAATCAATATTCAATTTAGTATGTACATTAAGGCAAACAATATACTATTATTCATGACTGTTCAAGAATAATTGGGTGGGAAATGCAGTTCTGTGAAGCACTATGCTTACACATTCACTTTCTAGTAATTAGAAATAAAACAAGATATTATGGAGGCATAACCTAAAATGCCAGTAGGATTCTGTTCACAACCAGACAATTTTAGACATTTAGTGTTAGAATATGCAGCAATATTAGAAATATTCCTAGAGAGAGGAAATTGAGGGGAAGAATAGAAAACCTCTCCAGTATTTAGTATCCACTAAAATGACCAGCTACCCCATGCCAGGAAGATCTTTAGAAATAAAAGAGAAATCCAAAAAGAACCACTGTACAGCTAGCTTTCCCAAAAGGTGGCTTGTTTCTTACAAAAATTTGGAAGTCGTTCTCTCAATTCATTCTCCAGATTGACATTTAAGCGACACCTCAACCACAGAAAGCAGAACTATGGAAGCACAGGAAGGAGGATAATGTGCTTACTGCAACTGAAAGGTGCTGCAAAATAGGCCTGGTTTACACAGGCTTGGCTTACAGGATTTTTTTGTCCTCCTAAGCATGGAGCATACAACACAAAATTGAGAACAAGCATAACATACTGCAGAAAACTGATATGCTACTACACCTTTCCACGCTATGAAAACAACTCCAGCATCAACAACCATTTGTACTGTCCTCTTCCCCCTAAAAATCCAAGTGAACTCTCCAGTAAACTGTTCATTTGGCTCAGGATGGAGAAGGAATGAAGGGGATGAGGTGATACAGCCTTACATGAGCAAGTATGCCCAGAAAAGTAATTTTTTTTTTTCTTTTCAGACTACAACAATAGATGCCATTAAAGTAACAGGTATCCAGCTTCAAGACAGACCAGTTTTAGAGGTTTTGTAAGAAACAGCATGTGTTCAAGTGTACAGGCATCTGCACAAAGTCTACAAGGCAGTGTAGTGAATACAGAAGCTAAGAATTAGGTTCTGGTTTTAATATGCAGTGACCTTAAAAATATTTCCGTTTCAATATGATTCCAATTAATCCTAGAAAAGAACAGAAAGCATGAACATAAGACAAAAAAAAAAAGACCAAAAAAAAAGAAAAAAAGAAGACAAACAAAGCTGAGAATGGAATAGATATCAGTAAGGGATCAGTGTGATAACAGTAAGGTTACTGATTTTTTTACCTTGCTGGTAAGATAAACCCAAACAATGGTGTATTCTCACTTCAGAAACCACTCAAATTTACTTTTTGCTGAATTGGTGGCTAAAGCTTCTTGCTTTAATAAAAACAAAATTTACAGACTGTAAAAAAAGTCTCCTTTTAAATAAAAGGGAGACGACTGGTTATTTTTGAAATATAAGGACAGATTCAAAGTAACTCTGCAGATTCTCTTCAGCTGTCAAGAAGCTTTAGGGAGAATGTAGCGACTGATAACAGAGGAAGTGATGCAAGATTTGCATGGAAAATGAATTGCTAAAACAATGAAATACAGCCTCATTTCTCTGAATTCCAAGCTAAATGCTACCATTTCAGGACGCACAAAATAGTGAGTCTCTTCGTGGTGATTTTACTTCCTGAATTTACAAAACCTTAAAAGGATATCAAATGTTCTTTGCTAACACTACTTTTTATTTTACTTTTACTATAATGTGAACATTCACCAAAATTCAGGATTCAGAAACTTGAGGCGTTCTGATAAATAAAGGTTTCTCAATCAGTGGCATTCTGCTCGGGAATGTTCTATACAGCACATCTCTACTGTGGTTCTGCCATTTCACTTCTGATTCTGCACTTCATTTCTTATATCATTCCTTCCCCTTTCCCAATAAAGTATCAATATATTTTCTCAATACTTTCATTTACTGAAATCATGAAAGACATATGTATTCCTTTGTTATGCTATATTGGCCCCAAATCCTTCCATGTAGATTCTAAATTAATGCTGAAGTGACTCCCTTCTTAATGTCACCAAGAATATTTGAAAAAAGCCTCCACAAAAAAAAAAAAAAAAAAAAAGAAGAGGCATCTGGAGTTAACAAGCCCAAACTTTCCACACAGAAGTCTCAAAAAACATTCAGGAAAAAAAATGATAAAAAATATCCAAAAAATGCTCTCAAGCCCACAGGCTACTTGAGGTGTACACTTGGCTTGAAAATGTGACTACAAGCTTGTGCTAGTAGGTTTTTCACCGTGATTCTCTCCCATATATTTTGGATATAAGCCTAGAGGAAAACAATCCTAGACTACAGACGAAGGAACACAGAGATCCAGCATCTTGGAATGAAAATCTGGTATATAAGAGGCGTTATAATGAAAAAAAAAAAACAAAACAAACAATCCTCATGATGGAAAGACTTTTTTAATTGAATACATGGTTTCAGGACAATAATTACTAATGAGAAAATCTTTGAGGCTCAAAATTTCAAAGCCTTTTGAAGTCATGTTCAACTCAGAGAAGGATGTAAGTAATCTAATACTGGAGAACAACATTTCTATTTCTCTCTCCCCAAGCAAGAGTGTTCTGGCAAAAAATATAAGCCAGATCTGAAACAATACCAAGGAGAGTGCAGCCAGTTTCTTCAAATGGTTGCGATGTTGACATTTAGTTCTAAGAAACCCCTCCCACATACCTCTATACTTAAGCACCAAACAAGATTTGAAAACAGGGTGTCATTTTGCAAGTTTTGGGGTATTATTGGCTCTGTGGATCCAGTGGCTTCAACAGCCTTAGATGTTTTTCAGCACTTCTGTAATGCTACAAGGATTATCAGCAAAAAAATCCACACCAAATCTCCCAACTTCTGTCATATTAACTTATGTTTAGAAGAATTATTAGTGAAAAAAGACAGACTAGAACAGAAAAAGGAAAGAATGAATATCATCTACAGAGAAGTGTTCTAATCTGTACAGCAACATAATATGAAAGGATAATGAAAACATAAATTACCAGACATTAAATGAAAAGATGCAAATTAAATCTATAAAGATGAAAAAGGGTGTTTACATAACATTAACAGAGTAAAGTATCTTCACGCCATGACAGTAAAAAAAAGAAATTAGATACAAGTTAAAGCAGGTTATATAAAAAAGTAGGTCATCTGAAGTGTATTTCCATCTTTTTTGCATGTGCTTCCCTTCCTCAGGCAATTAAACACTCCATGAAGTCATCTGCCCGAGTTTGATGATCACAGAAGTATTAAGCTCGTGCCATCAGAGTCCAAGGGCACTTGGCCATTCAGTTATGCTGAAGGCCTGTCCATTTTACCTGAGCTATAAATAGATTCCCTGCTGGCGGCCAAGTACCTGCACTACTGTCCATCCAGAGCCTGTGCTTATTCAGTGTCACTACAGCCAGGGCTGCCCTGTGCAAATGAAGACATGGCTGCTTTGAAGCTGGAGGCTTGATAGCAGAATTTCCACCTTTGGCAAGAGAGCCAAGAGACGTGGGAGAAACTGCAGGTAAGGCTTTCAGAAACGGCTGAACATCACTTTACAATTCTCCCAAAACAAAGTGCGGAGACAAAAATCACGATGCTTGCTTTCTCCACTTTCCTACCTCACTGTCACTGCTGTCAGCAAGGAAACCAAGTAAGGTCTAGTAAGTGTTATGGGCTTGTGAAAGCTTATGGAGGAACCTGCCTGAGTGGGTATTGCGGGAGTTTCTGCTGCAGCTGCTGCTTGAAGACCTAAACCCAGTGTCCGCCGTGACTGTCAGCCTCCGACAGACTAAACACCCGCCGGCGTCCTTTCCTGCCAGACCTTACTAGAGGAAAACACAGCGATATATCATACATAGGCTTTAACAGGGACACAAGGAAGGGCAACTGGAATGAAGACAAAGGATAAATGTTAGAGCAGCAACAAGAATAAGTGACAAGGACGCATCCGGAACTGCTGGTATCTTGGAGACAATCTGACACCGCACCAAGAACTTTCTAAGTTTGGGAAATACTTCTGGAGCTGGAAGTATTCATTCTTTAGGAATAAATAAGTTTAACTGAATTTAATTTCTGCTTCCCTGTCTGAAAAGGTTCACAATGCAGTTTGGGCTGTGTCTGGCAACACCAGCAGCACTTACACCAAGGAGGGACTGGCAGGCATTTATTTGCATTCCAATCTCCTCACATGCTTTGGAAATCTCGAGAGAAGTTATTTATCACAAATTCTGGTGACATAGAATTATTCTCCTTTTCCCTGGCCATAAATTACATGAGGTGCAGCACTGTGCAGGTGACAACACTGCAGACCATTCAGCCCTGCAATTCTATCATCTCAATAAATTATAATGATTATAATAAAGCTAAACACAGTGTTCTAAAAGATAGCAGCAGTTCAGATGATGATGCTTGGTGCATAGAAAGTTCCTAGAAAAGAAACTTTCTAAGAACAAAAGTACTTCCTCAGCTAGTTAAAAAAATTACTAGCATCATAGATCAGGAGATCAAACCACATTTACATTACTGATTATAGAGGGAAGAGACAGGGATGGTTTCAATAAGATGGGAGGCTCTGCTCTTACACGTTCTCCATGCTTCATTAACCATCCTCTCCTTGGAATAAAAGTTTAATTTTACAGACTGGAATCCAATATATTCTCTGCAACAAGGGACAGCTCTTTGTACCTATTTTAGGTGTTTTATCATCAGTATCTGCCAGAAGTGTGAAATACAGTGTAAGTGGCACAGAAGATCAGTGCCTTGTGAAGTCCTCCATATCCATTGCTCCAATGTAAACATTTTCCTAAGTACTGAAGCCAATTGCTTTTTAAAGTTAAGACAACTTAAAAAGTAATAAAATACAGTGTAGATGACAGTAACACATTTGTAATTCTGGAAGGCTGCTAACTTACAGTAAAGAGAACTTCTATATCTAATCTTTGGCATATATAAAAATAAGCATTTTAAAGGAGAGCTCGGTTCCAGCAAGGTTAGCCAAGACATGACTGCATTCTAAGCTCTGAAACTTGATGACTAAAATCTGCTTAGAAAGAGAACATTTCTACTTTATGCATAGCAACACTTCAAAAGGACATGTTCATTAAAAAAAATCAATCATGTAAATACAAAGAAAAAACCCAAATCAACAGCATTTGCAGAACCTGATATTGCCTTTTCTGTTCTCATCTATCACTGTTTTATGTTAAAATTGGAGAGTATGTTCCAAATCTTATTTCCTGAAACAACTCTGCGAAGATTTACAAGTACCATCTCAAATATATCAAACCCTGCACAGTTTAAATCAATAGCAACTGTCAACAGACAGTAGTTCAGGACACTATGATCACAAGTTTACAGTAGAAAAATCTGTGTGGTTTAAAACGTTGCTCTTAAGGAAGGTAGTTGAGGTAGTTTCCTTGAAGTCCACATACCCATCTCCCCTTTATCTTGTCTGGCCTTCTTGACTGAAGTTCCTGAGCAGCTCAGCATGTTCTTCATGCTCAAGCACACCAGCAGTTGCCAGAACAAACAGGGGAGCAGGGAAGGAGGGAGGGACAGAGAGCTCATACATGTGCTTGTGTGAGTGTGTTTAAAATGGAATAGGAAATGAGACGGGAGATTCAAATGTGACAGACGGTGGCAGCATTCAAGTGCTACCTTGGGACATAAAACAGCTCTTGGTAACTGCTTGCTGCTTGTTACTTCCTCCTCTAAGGGGCCACTTCACATCTTGCAAGCCTCCTCTTCTGCTTACAGCCACATAAGGCAGGCTAGTTCCAACTGTCCTCAAATGGTTAAGGGAAAATCACTGTGTTTTGCACTGAAGTGGGTGATTACCAACAATTGTTTCCATATCCCAGCTGAGTGGTCAGTAAGGTCTGATACAACACACAGTGATGACACTGTCACTTATTTCAGCAGAGTACTTCTGTTCACGCAGAAGCCTATCTGGACATGCCAAAGAGATCATCTCTTTCCTGACTGCGTTCCTGGCAAGTTTCCAGTACAGACCTCAATTACATATAAATAGTATAAAAGGGAGAACATTAATTACAAATTTGCAGTAAACCAGAGCAGAAACACTGCTCCCAGGAATAGACAACAGTAATAGATCAATAGATCTGACACCGAAGATTAGCAAAAAGCGCCAACAGAGTTCCTTGGGTTGGGGAAAACCCTCCCCACATCCCAATCCCCAAAAGACCCAGCTCCAGGGATTTCAGAATTCTCTCTAGTCTATACTAAGGACATTGAAACACCATCACCTCCCCCCTTCAGCTAAAGCTATTTAAAACATTATTCATTATTGGCTGCAACTACACCAGTAGTTTAGTACAGACCTTTGAAGAATCATGCACACTTACTGCTTTGGTTTGATTTTAGGAACTGTTTCTGTGCATTAATGAGATTCTTTCACATGGAAACCAAACTATAACATATGCTTCAACCATGGGCCAAATACACTTCAAATATTAATAGCAATGTATGCCTGAACTAATAACTGGTCCTTTAGACAATCACACACATGGCAGGGATTCTTGGTCCTAAAGGTCAGAGTAAGTATGGTCCACAGCAAAATCCCTGAGCCACCTGTGCATTATCCTGCTGCAACAAACTACCTGCTCAGGCACCTACAGTCACTGTCTTCCTCTTTGTTACTGCCCCCTGAGCAGAACAACATCCAGGAGCTGAGCTCCAAAGTCATCCCTGCAGCAGGTTAGTGAAGCTGCTGACCCCAGACTGAAGGAGCACATTCTCATGTTCACCTCCTCTGACTTTACTGAAAGTCACTGTGCTCATGGTGGTGGGGCACAGAACTGTATCCTCACAGATACATCTGCTAAAGCACCTGCATCAGTGTGCCCAGATCCTGGGCAAAAAAAATCAAACCTCACCCAAAGACTGTTTTCTTGCATGGCACGTGGCATTTTGCACACCCCTGCTGATTAATTCACAGTGAAGGTCAAGGTGGGCAGTTCACGCAATGTAACCAGTAAAGGGCACACTGAAACCCTTCCTCTTGGGTTGGTTTGTTTGTTTTGTGTTGGGTTTTTTTTGGTTTTGGGGAGGGTAGGGAAGAGTTTGATTAGAGTTTTTTGTTATTGTTTTAATTTTTTTTTTGGAAACAAAACTCAGCCTCCTGTCATCAGGCTTTTAAACTGCAGGAAAAACAGAATTTTATGTTATACAAATGGCAACAGTGTGTAGTTAGACTGTAATTTTGGTAACTACAGTCTGTGATTATTCTTCGATTAAGTACTATCTTTTTATGCTTGATGAGTAATTATGTGTTCTGGATCTAAGCATTTTTTCATAGAAGTCAGATTATATGCACTTGAAAGACCTCAGTACAGTCTTGCTTAATATTTCTGTGAGCTGGCATGTTGCTTACAACAACAAAAATAATTTAGATTCTTTATTTTCATTTCCTTTACCATGGTTTTCTCTTAGCCACTTTTGGCAAGAACTTGCAGCTACATTTCTCTGATTACAGATGATTTAAATACAGCAAGATTATTGCATGTGAGCCTTTTCACACTGCTAAGGAGAAAAGGTCATCAAACAAATGTTTTCTTGTAGTGCCAATCCATACTGAGAGTTCTGACAAATGAATGATAGCACCTCTCGTGTCTGGGTGCTGAATGCTTTACATATTTACTGTTCACGAACTTCATAAGCACCCTTTCCTCACCCTCTCCAGCAGTATTTCTTGCAGGGATAGTCACTCTGAACATACAATGCACATTGATCTGCTGACACTGTTCAGTGAAGGCTACAGAACACACTAAATGCCTAACAAAGGTTGCATCATTTCCTGTAGGACTGCAACAAAGTTTAGATCTACCTGGGGCTTCCAAAATGGTATGTCTTGGAAGACATCCCTCTCAAGGAGTGATCAATATTAGAAGTGACCAGTAAAATGAGGGGGTTGCTTGAAAAGGTCTTGAGAATCAGGTTCCCTCTTTTGATTTACAACCAAATGAGGCAGAGGGGATCAGTTCTAGCACAAAAGCAGCTCAGCATGCACCCTTCAGCATTTACTTCTTGGTTAGTCTCCAGCCTGAGGCTTTACCTCACACATAATTTGCACTTAGAACAGACAAGGTTCTAACATTACAAGGTTCTCTACAATTACCATCCAAAAAGGAGGAATGAAGGTGTCCTAACACAACAAGAAGTCCCAGTTTAAAACATACCCACTAAATATATTGACCAGTGCAAACAAATGGGGGTCACATTTGTGAAAGTTCACTGTCACTATTTGTATTGCAGCCTCTTCTGAACCAATGGAACAGCCTCCTGAAAGGTGGTGGTGTTCAGCCACAAGAGTGTTATTGCCAAAGCTTTACAATATTAACATCCTAAATAACTATTTTTCAAATATTTCATATTTGGCTCATTGCTACAAATTAACATGAGCATCAGAAAAACATGCAAAAGCAAATGTCACCCAGTTCAAAAAAGATGGAGATCAACTTAGCCACTAAGGTGAAAGGCTAACAGTTTAGATTACAAATTCATGCAAAGCAATACTTCAGTTAACACAAGCAAAACAAACCGTCAACAAAACCCCCCCCATGACATTCTAAACTGTATGTTCTAGGAGAGAAGACAGACAAACAGGACATTGTTTCACCAGTACTTAAAATCACTAGTGAAAGATGCCAAGTATTTATTAGAGTTCTAGAAAGCTGAAGAGATCATTAAAATTTGCACCACAATTTACTTTTAACTGGCTTAGTTGAACGATCAAGTGATCTGAAACCATAAAGCCCCACTGTTTTTAATCCAATAACACAGTAACTTAATTTTACAATAAACTACTCTATATCCCTTAGTGCCTAGGCTGAAAATGGTGTTTGAATACCTGAGGGGCTCTGTGCAGCAGAAGGGGTGGATGTCGAGCTTGCAGTCACTGAATCACAGCGCCCCGTGCTCCCACTGCCACTGGAAGGGGATGGTGAGGAGAGTGGGGAGGGATTGTGCTGATTGATACACTGCGCTACAGCAAAGCCTGCAAAACAGCACAGTGAAGTTTACAAGTTAATTATTACCTTGAAAGAGTTAACCTACTGAAGAAATTGGTGAAAGGTAAGAGCAAATACTGTATCAAAGTGGTGCCGATTTCATGTAGTGACCCAGACGACCCACTGAAAGATATGACAACTGAGGAAAATGCTGTGAGCAGCAACACACTGCTAGGTGTTAGTGCTAGCACTACTGATAGGTTGTGCTACAAGTGGAAAAAAAACCCCAAAACACAATAAAGATAGCACAGAAAAAAGCTAACAAATATCAGTCCTGTTAATAACCTGACTTGATCTGCACTCCCACCTTTCCCATGCTTACACTCTATAACTCAAAGCCACTTGCACAAGCACAATGCTATCTGAATTTCTGTAGTACTTGCATCATAGTTCTAGATATGAGAATGCCACTTTTACCAAGCTTTTTTCTCATTTTAAGTTACAATTCATTACGTCAAAGATGAACACCGGTTGAAAGAATTAAACAACCACCAGTGCAGCAGCCATCTATTTTAGTGAAAAACAAAACAGTTTGGTGAGGAGCTAATTATCTCATATATGTAAATAAATTCATGTATTTTATTTCAGAAGCCAACCCGATTGATCTTCTACAATCACTTAGATAAGTTAAACTGAGGTCACACAGAGTGACGCCTGACAGTCTGCAAAAAGTTAACCACAAACTGACCTACCTTAAACATGAAAGACTTCTATAGCACTGGCCCTGAGAGTTGTAGCTTTTAATCACAGAAAATGTACATTAGGTTTCTCATACACCCTTCACATTGTGAAATACCAGTTAGAATTGGGGAACAAGGAATAATCAGTGGACTCTTGACCACAGAAGTGAGGCGAAGCCAACTGTTAAAGTGAATGAAATTTGTTCTAAGAACAGCTACTATAGCTGTTCTACTAAAGCTACCACTGGTATAGAAGTGCTTACAGCAAGATATTTTTCTTCCCTTACAACCAACCCAAGGCATTCTATATCCACAAAATGTTTGCACTTCAAGGGCGGAAAAATCTTCCATCCTCACCAAACTAGCAGAATACAGATAACAAGGTCTGCCCTGACTATCACAGGGAAAGCTGGTCTGATTCAGCCGGACTGCCTGCCCAAACTTCTGCAGAACAGCACTCAGGGATTCACGTCCTTACAAGGGAGCATTTGCTTCAAAAATGATCTTAACATAGTTTCTCTCCCAATACAGTTGCAGAGGAAGGATTTGAAGTTAACAGGAAGTTAATTTAGACAGGAGGGAAAGGTAAGCCTAAATCATTCAAAATACTGTAACTCGGAAACTACTATCAAGAACAGATTTGCTAATCAGGAAACTCCTTCAGGAAATACTTGCAAAGAGAAGAGGAGCAGAATTAATCATAGCTACAGGAAATAAAATTAACTTAGAAGGTCCTAGAGGTGTCTTTGTCACTACCTTATAACTCCCAAGTTATGATTGAGGTTAGTAATGAACAGAAATACTTCCTTTCCAGTAATCATGATTCTGCTTCATCATAACTTTCTATTAGAGACCCAGCAAGGTATTACTGTAAAGATGTGCCTTCCCAGTTCCTTGAAGATCTTATTTTCATAATCACAATGTTTCATAGGGCTGTGTTCTCTTTCCTAAAACATGTATCAACAGCTATCCTTCTACTGCATTTTACATAACAGCAGCAAAATTTCATGCCAAAACCTGAAATAGCTTCTTAGCTTTTCTTTAAAGGAACTTCTCCTTAAGCAATTAATTCAAATCTTCCTGTAAAAAGCTTACTTACTGTCTTATAAAAGTTTTCATGTGAAAGACAGCCTTAACCATATATTCTCCTAAGGATAAAAATGGAGGTGAGGAAAAGGGGAAAGGGCACTGGTGGCAGAAAAGAGGAAGAGCAAAAAAACCAACCAAACAAACAAAAAACCCCCTGAGATATAGAAATAAAATCTTGGCCAAGAAAGTAGTAGCTGTTTTCTCATTGCAAACCATATCCTCATTGCCCCAGTGTCTTCTGGGGCAATTTCTTACCTTTCTGTTCCTCTGTGCATTGTTATCTCATTACAAATTCTCTTACCATAATTAACTATTCTAATCTGATGTTCCAACAGTAGCTTTATACAGAATTCTTGCCTGTATTTGTTTTTTTCATTTAAAGGGTTAAAAAGCTATAAAAGATGATTTTTTCCTTCAGATTTTAAAATGAAGATGGTTATAGTTTGCTAGCCATGGCTAATGTTAGTGAGAGTTTTTTTTCAACTTCTCCCCTCAAAATCATATCATCATCATCATATACTAAGGTATTAACAATGGATAAAATAGTAAGAGATATCTATTGATTCCTTTTGCTTTTCAAAATAAATTTACTCAGTAGGTAAGCTACCACACTTGTTAAAATATTTAGATGTACCTTTTGCTGGAAATCATTAAGATTTCCCTTAAGACACACTGGGAACATAAATCTCAGAATAGAGCTGATACTTGAAACTAATACTTGAATTTGCTTGGAGAGGAAGTCATTATTTATTTACTTTGAGTAGAAGACCTATGTTCACAGGGCCCCTACCAAACCTGCTGGTTTCTTTGAAAACAATATAATTATTTACATAGAGTGCTTCAAAAGTATCATATTCATACACAGATGGTGAACAGTCCAGCCAGCTAAACTATCCCTAAAATGCTGTAACATTCTAGCAAAGCCATTAACTTAAAATAGACCCTGAAGTATATTCATAGCCATGACTTCATGAGGATAAAGTTGATCAAGTGAAGGCTTTTGCTTATGTTGTTCTCTGATAAGAATTGCCCAATTTATCAGCCAGCTGGGTGGGATGATTCCAGCTTCTTACTGCCTTTGGATAACACTCTATAAACGGTACAAGTTAACAGGGATGTTCTGGAGCATGGTCTGTTATATTCCCATCACCTTTCACGGGGCTTGCATGAAATCTGGTTCTAAGCTACAATAATCCTCACCCTCTTCCCCCCAGATACCAAGAAGCACTTTCAAAAACATTTTGACTTTGGACCACGAAAGAATAAAGAAAAACAAAGCACAGTTTGCCTACAATAAGGTAACTGCACACTCTCGAGTGAAATATGGAGAGCTCTATGTATGCACTGTGACAGAAACTGAACCAGACCAGACTAAAATATGTGTTCTTGGAAATTCTGAATTCATTGACGAGAGGGATTAGGGAACTGATTCAACAGCTGAATTAAAATCCTCCACAGACCAAAATTTGCAGGAGAGCTGAAAACATTATTGTTAATATCTTAAAAACTGCACTGGGTGTACAGCACTGACAGCTGACATGGTTCTAATAAAAGTAATAAATAATCTTCTAAAAATATTGCCAAAAACATAGTTCTCCTTTAAATCTACAAAGGACATCATCACCAAGAGAAAGCATAATTTGTTTTTTAAAAGTACAATCAAATTAACTGAGTGTATGAGCTTTGCACAACTCTTAAGCACCAGATGAGGCTGTAGCATTAAGAAATGAACACATGAAGCCAGAAATTTAACTGTAACTTCTTCAGTAGTTGTTTTAAAAGGCAAAAAAAAAAAAATATATTCCTCTTGAAGTAAAAGTCACTGTGGGTCTCATTAAGGGATAAGCACAAACAGATTCCTGTGAAAATCTCTCAGAACTAGGAAACCTCATTAGTCCATGAGCAAGAAAGAGGCATTTGATATTTCTTTTGTAATCAGATGTAAACTAGGATATGAATCCATTTTTTATTATATTACTGGCTGTCATAAAATGCACTTCAAAGATGCTACACTTGAAATACTTCATGTTCTGTGCCTCATTTCTCCGCTTTGTACCAAATAAAAGCTTCAGAATACTTTTTCCTCTGGATTTGCAAGTGGAAGTCTCCACTTCCTGGAATTCAAAGGAAGTATGTGTTTGTTTGAACAAACCACCACATTGCACCACCTCCAATATCCCCCCCTCAAATTAGCAGATGAAGTCACTTGTTAGGAACACAAGGGCACGTGTCTTGGAGAAAGTTGAAGCAGTAACCCTGGGGCACCTTTCCAACCACACCTTTTCCATGGAAGTCATGTCAAATAAGGAAATACACTCCCATGACACAACATACGCTTGTCTTTTGAGAAACCTGACTGGTAATATCTATGGTTTTATCATTTCTGTTCCCCACTCAGGACTCAGGAAAACTGAACCCCAATTCAGTCTCAAGGCAGTTAAACATCCGTGGTGTAAGTAGAGCATTTGAATTTTGAACACTGGATCACATTTACAGAGAAACGCTGACTTCTGTGAAAGGATTGGCAGCAAGTGGGGCAAGGACATTGTATCTTTTTGTATAAAACAGCACAAATAAGTACTTTCAAGCAGTATGAAATTCAACTTTAAAATGACTCAAAATGAGAAAATTTCACCATCTGGAAAAGAAAGTCTTCAGAGAAGTCGGTGTGTGAAACAGAAAATAAGAGACAAAAAAGCAAAGAGTTCATTGTTTTAGAATCATTCCTTTAATCCCAATTCCAAGCTAATGTTTTAGGAGAAGCTGTGGCTCTCTTCTCTCTTGCTGGCTCTAAGGTAAATGAAGCAGTTCACAGTATTCTGGTTATTTTTACAATCTGGCACGAAAACCATCACAACCAAACTAAAGGAGGAAATACGCACAAATGACAGATGTGTTGCATAAATACTGAGTATGCAAAACAGGATTTAAACTAACTCAATTTGTGAAGGAAGGCAAAGTATTAAGATATTCCCAGCACATTTGGGGAAGCTGCCATGAAGCATTGCTCACAACATACCCAGAACACACGCCTAGGTATTACTTATTTCTCGAGGACTAAATTTTTCCATAAGCCTCACGCTGGACTTGTGTGTTCAGGAACATATTACAGTCAGCTTTTCACTGCTTATAGAAATTACAACACAGTTTTTGTCAGTGAAATGCTCATCTCACCTGGGACTTTGTCAACAGATGCAAAGACAGAGCGCTGCACTGTGGGGTCGCTGCTGCCACGGCGGGACTGGTCGTAGAATCTAAAGGGAAGGTGTTGGGCTGTAGCTCCAGAGCTGTGTCCAAAACCCATAACTTCAGTTGAAGGCTGAACAGGAAGATCCAGGAGAGCTATGTTTAATCACAATTGATAATTTTCGTTACTCAAAAATACATAAAAGGAAGAGGAGGTGAAAATAAAATTGATCGTTTGTTCAGGATCTTAAGACTAAAGCAGATTTTTAAAGTGACTTGTCTGCATTTGCCTCTGAATTATGGTTACAGTTGCACTGGAAAACAAGAAACACAACACTTCTGGCCACCTGTTCTACCATTGCTGTCCACATTGCATTCACAGTAAGGAAACCCCAGAATACAGTGGAGGGATAAAAAATCCAGGACTGCAGGAAGCTTCCTGCACTAAATAAGCCACAGGAGTTACTAAAACTAAAAAACCCTTTTGTTTTTCCCTGTACAAATAAATTAGTTACAACTGAACACTGCAGAAAGCCACTGAAAGACAGAATATGCTTTAAACTGGCAAAAAAATGCCTCTGCATTACCATTCAACTAAAAATTTTTAACATCAAATAGATCAGTATTAGCCTCAGACTTGCTTTAAATTTTTTTATGTGAAGCGAGCCATAAAAGTATGACATATCCACTTTGTAAACTCAAAGTCTTTATTAGCTTCCTGCAGATTCATAATAATTTTAAAGCATCTATAATTAGAATAGTTCTCTGGTCAACTCAATGGTTTTAATACCAGCTACGACTTTGCTTTTCACAGCTCTGATTAGTTCATTATTGCTTTTGGACTATTGAAGTATGCTAGATAACTGGGCTCCTTTTTATTTGCACACTTCTTTTCCTTCCTCTACTTAAGAGCTTCTTTTTCTATATTCACCACTTCACTCAGTTTACTGGTAAGCTTCAATTTACTCTTTGCTCATTTAATATTCCAGTAATATTTGAATCACTGCTATTTCCTCAAAATTAACTCCTTCCTTCATGTCTTCACATGCGTTGCCTCCAAGCACAGGAATCTAGTGCTGATATGCCACTCAACATTTTGGATTGCTCATCATCACCACATCCAAGCATTATCATCAAGGCCATCAGGACACCATCCAACTCCAGCAAACTGAGCTCCAATGCAGTCCTGGGGCAGCAGAACATCTGCTTTCTATTGGAATTCTGAATCACTGAACCACATTTGAAGAGAAACGCTGAGTTTTGTACAATAACTGGCTGCTAATGGCAACAAGACAGGATTCCTTTTTCATCCCTTCCTGCACTGTCTGTCATAACTATGAAACCCCATATTTCACTCCAACAAAATCTATCACTTGGAAACTCAACACTGCTTCACAGCTTTCTGTGGCCGCCGCTTTTTAAGGTTTCTGTACCTCATCCTCGTGTTACAGAGGGCTTTGCCACGCCACACGAGCCTCGTTCCCAGAACCATTTCACAGTGACCACTCACCTGCTATCCTCTGCATTTTCATGCGCCGGGCCTGGATGCGGCCCTTTGCCAGGCGCTGCTTCGCAATGATGCAGCGGATGTGATCCGAAAAAATGAACGTGGCCTGAAGGATGGGGAAGGGCTTGGAATGAGGGCTTGAGGCAGGCTTGTGAATGATTATGTTCAGAGCTCTACTGTCATCTTCTACTCCCGTCACCTGCATGTCCTAAAGAGAAACACAAGCCAAGTAGTTAAGGAAAAAGCAAGCTTTTTTAAAACTACAGATTAAGTATCCAAATTAAAAGAAAACACTACAAATGTTCCATTAAAGCTCTTACAAAGACAGTTTCCATGGTAAAAAAACCAACAAAACAAAACCAAAACAGACTCTGCAATTTGTACAACCTTGGATTTACTCCTTCAGAATTTGGTGTTCAGAGAGATTCAGTCAATTTAAAATTCAGTTAAATTATTTGAACACAGCAAATTTCCAAGAGATAAAAACAAGGCAAGGGGACATAAAGGAGAGAAACTTCCTAAAGCTTTTGAAACCAATTAGATAAGTACAGATCATTTTGAAGTTGCAACTTGTCACCTTCCCTACTCCTGTAGGAAGATCAGAACACTTGGAGAGTTCATTACTGTGCTACTTGAGCAAAGTGCTTGGGACTCAACCCTATTGGGAAATGACTTTAGTGTTCAAATGAACACAGGCCAAAATATACTAGGGAAGTCTCCTCATCTGCAAGTATGTCTCTAGTAAGCTGTGTAAACTTCTTTGGAAAATCAGAAATGTTTTAAAAGGCAGGAAGAAGAAAAAAAGATTAGTAACTGAAGAAGCGAGTGAGCATTGTACAGAGTTTAAATATGAAAGCTAATATCAGTATTACTATTTATCCAACACAAAATGTAGATTTTCAGGTGAGAAAAAGTAACTACCTACACTACAGCTTCTCTTACCTGCAAAAGGCCTGCAAACTTTACTACTCCCCATCCAAGTCTGGCAATATCTGGTTCAACCAAACTCATCTGGTAAATATCCACGGCCAGGAATCTTTGAACTTGACCACCATCCTTTGTTATCACTGTACAAGCAATTAGATCACTGTTATCTGAAGGAAGAAAGGAAGGTAAAAGGTTATTTAGTCACTGAAGTCGAGGATTCTGGGGATTGGGTGTTTTACATTACATAAAATGTTAATATATAAAAGCATAATCATTTTGACAACACATGGTTAAAGCTTCTGTTTGCTTTTTTAAGTAGAATTTTTAATTTCCCTGTAATATTTATAGTTACATAGGAAGGACAAGTTAGAATTTAACAACAGTGGTTCACACATCTGGTAAGTTACATATAAGATGGGTACTATATACACCTTGCTTTCTCTTACCACCTTCATTATCTTTCAGTAACAAAGGTCCCATCATCTCAGGAGTGAAATTGCAACAGTGCTGCTGTCTCTCACTAAGTGGAAGTCTCAAAAAGTTTTGTTGGAAGACCACAGACAGTCCTGCACCACTGCAGGCAATTATTTCTACCTTGTTAGAAACTCTGGCTCCTGACACAAGTGACACGAGTTACATTCGCACAGATCTGAAATCTGATGTTCTGACTGCTGGAAGCCCTTCAACTTCAAGATTACATGGACTCTCCAGGCAAACTGTAGCAGGCTTTTGCCAACATTTGTTAATTGAGGTGACTTTTTTCCTTTACTCATGCATTTTATTCACTTATATTGAACAAACAAACCCTTTCTTTACCATTACTCTGGGACCCCTCCAACAAGCCCCCGAACAAATCCTCCTGTATCTCTCACTGCCCCTGTTCCAGTTCAAACCCATCGTGCTTGAAAAGGGATTCAAGCACCTTCTTTACACCACCTGGAATCTACCAGGCACCCCTTAAAACTGACACAACTTCTAGTAGACCTTTGCTAATCTTGACTTGCTTTTTCCTTTGCTTCAAACTGATACTTTAATTCATACACTTGATAGACGCAGGTCTTTTTCCACTCTCTCATCTAGTACAATTTATAGCAAGTAAAGTATTCTGAACACTATATAAAACAGTAGAACTTAAATTTACTCATCCAAACATCTAACCAAGTATTTAACACCATATTTCAGACTACAAACATTTGCAGGATAGATAGAAAAGCTACAAGTGGAAGCTTCTCACAGTGGGAGGTCATACAACTACAGGTAACAGCCATAAATTACGGTTGGGAGGTGGAAGAAATTCCTTTGTGCATTACACAGCACAGCAGGTTACCCAGAGAGGCGGGGGAATTTATAATCACCAAAGGTTTCCAAGTTTCAGAAAAACAAAACCAACAATCCTGCCCAAACCAACCTCCTCTTCACCCCCAGAAAAACCACCACACCACGAAGGAGAGGTCCCTTCCAACTAACATTTCTCCGAGTCTACAAATTACCCTTTACCAGCAGGACCCATTCAAAATTGATTGGGTGATAGGAGATGAAAAATGGAACCCTAACACAATTAAAAGAGGATAATTAATGCTAATCCAGTGTGAATTTACTGTGAGCTTTTGAAATTTGAGAAAACAAGTTTAATCAATAAGTTCAATACATACAGGACGTGATTCAGTTACACGAGGATTGATTGCTATTACCTTCTCACAGCCCTAGAAGGCTCAAGAAATCCATACAGGATTGGCAAATATTACTCTAGGAGCCTGTGGAAGATTTACTCCTGTTTAGAGAAGCAGCTGAGACACCAGGCAGAAAATCATAGAGATCTAAAATGGCAAAGCGGGCAAGTGAATCCCACTGAATATTATTGTACCAATGGCATTCTAAAACCCTGAACAATAAAAGACAAGCCACAGAAACAAAATAAACCAAGAAAATCCATGTAAGTATTTATAGCGCAACAGGAAGCAGTTTAAAATACTTAAATTACTGCTGTACAAATTCAACTGCCTGACTACAAAAATGTACTTCAGGTAAAGAACTCAAGGGGCAGAAGTTGTTTTCCGGAGCTGAAAAAGTTTTCATTTTAGATCTGACGAAAACTTGAAGTAAAACTGTAAAAGTTTATCAAAAAACAGAAGGGAAAATTACTCATTTATTAGGCAACTGTTACAGGAACCCTTTGAGATCCTCTATACAACTGAGTGAAGGCCATTTACATGACTGTTTCTGTCTCATAGCTGCTGAAGGGTCAAAAGCTACATTGTCCTTGATGACAAAAACAGAAGAGAAAGTGTAGTTAAACACATTTCCAGTGAACTGATCTGAGAATACTCACAGCTATACTGTGAAACAGTTACACATCACATAGCTAACACATTTAGATGAAAGTACCAAGCCCAGTAAAATTCAGTTTGAAACTGAAAAATTTGATCTGGGGATTAAAGTGAATCACAGGCTGAAAGGCCATTCAATACCGATGTGAGGTTCAAAGACCTCAGCTGCTTGCAGCAAGATGTACATTAGGGGAAAACAGCTGACAGTGCTCATGCAATACTTACCTGAAAAGACTGCATTACATGAATTCTTTACTAATATAACAGCTACTTGAGGAGATGGTCTAAATGTACCTGATCTGTCTCAGGGCTTGATCTTTAATGATTTTATAATTTACTGTCAACACAATTCCAGAAATCATCTGCAGGCTCATTAAAAGCTCTTACAGAAAACTTGGTGGCCCAAGATAAGCATTAGGCTGCAGAGAGTTAATGCACCACCTCCCACTTGACAAGAAGAACCTTTCCCAACAGCACATAGCCCATTAGGTATGATATTCTGCTTTACTGCTTACTAAGAACGCAACAAATCAAGGACCCACCTAGATGTTCCCACAAAGGACATGTAGTTGAGATTAGAGGATCTGTCCCTGCTCAAACACCTGCACCACATTTTGGCTTCCTCTCTTTTCCTCAAATATGACAATGGGTTGCACTGGGCAACTTTCAGCCTTCCAGCCTCAGTTATTCCATCATAAACTTTTCTCAAACATTTTTTTAGAAATACTGGCTGCTTTTTTAGAGCCTTGGATATTTGGTAGAGACTGAGTGAACAAGGAGACTTAAGTATAATGTGACTCATTTTCAGTTTCAGCAAAGAAATAACAGCTTTAAATGTATCATCATTTACCTCTTGGCCATGATATTCAAAACATTGCCACCAAGAGAATGCTCTTACCAGGCTGAAACCAAGCATTGAGGCTGTTAATTTGAGCTGCTGGTGAACTTCACACAGCAAGCTGCTGACTAAGATTAAAAAGACACCTGCATGAGACACCTACAGCCTCACATGCAGTCTGAGGCAGGCAGTTATCACACCACATGTGAGTGATTCACAACTATTTACAGTAGAAAAACAACACTGAAAAGTAATAGATATCATTCTGGTGGCAGCACACACAGCAATATGGAATGAACCTTCTGTGGTTATTATAATAATAACCTGCAATAATCTGTGAACCTGATTATCAACACATAGGTTTATACTTAGTCAACCTTGTACTACACCTAAAGGTTTACAATGAACATATGCCCATGAAAACATTAAAATGTTTCTTTACAAGACACTTTAATCTTTCTCATCCAGCCCCCATAAAACACCAGCATTGCATTCAGGCAAAAGGAAAAAAAAGCCATTTTGATGAGTTTTGCAGGACTTTTCAAAATCCAAACAGTAGCTGAAACCATTACGGGATCATGTTAACCTCTACTTGACACTATTTGTATATAAACAACCATAACCACTGGAGGCATCTTAATGTTCAGAAGAATTTTTAAAGACTTGTGATAATACAGATTGAGGAAAATTTGTTACATCAACAATATCTCCAAAGTGATAATTAAAAAATGGCACACAAGTAGAATTTTTTAGGTCTCATTTTGCCCCACTGCTAAGTCTCCTGCCAAGATATGGCATCTATGCAATGATGTGTGTCCTGAATGCTTTATGCCAAAATGCTGATATTCTCCTGTTTCTCTCTCTTGGGCAACACAAAAGACTTGAACCAGAAAACACATTTTTATATTACAACACAGACTAGGACTTCACCACTGTACTACCTCAATTCAGGTAGTTTAGGCAGCAGTAGCAGTAATAAGCAGTTTAGAGGGGGAGGAAAAAAAAGTCAGCAATTTCTCCATGTCAGACTATTTGGGAAATTGAGGGACTACTTACTCAAATCAAGAACATCATCTGTCTTTATCAGATCTCCCTCCCTCGTGAGTGGTAACTGAGTTTCTGGCTCGTCTCGCAAGTGCAGTGACAGCGAACGGAGCATAAAGAAAACTCTGATTGCCTTGAGAAATTAAAGAAAAGAATATTATAATATTGCTACACCCAGTACTACATATTTTAACAGAATCTTACAAACGTATCCTGGCTTTTACAACCCCCTCACTGTTCTCACACAGTAAACCTACATTTTAAATTGAAGAAGTAGAATGTAATCTCAAACTTAGGTAGAAAAATATACAAAAGAAGTTGAAATGTGCAATTTTTAATGAAGTAGAAGCAGCAGAGCTTTTTTGGCACTGACACACACACATTGTGATTGACAGGTAATTTTTTCTTTAATCATTATTTTAAGACTGATGGTATTTGCAATACCTATATGCCACAAACACCTACACAAGCAGCCTTCAGAGACTGTCAAATTTTGAACTTAAACCAGTGATAACTCTTCTGGCCAAGCCTAGCTAAGATGTCTGCAAGTCAGAGAGAAAACAGTGGGGATTTCTGCATTTTAATTTGCTCTGTTCATCAAACTAGCCACATATAATACAACATTCTCAGAGCACTTGATTTATATTCTCAGAAGGTCTATACCAGGGCAAAGCGTTCTGAAAGCTGCACCAGGCCCAAGAAACTTTCAACTACTGCTCTATGAAATTAATAAGCTAGTTTTGATTTATAAATTCATGACAGATGGTATGCAAAGACCAGAAGTGTCAAAGAACAATCATCATTTTATTAGCCACATTTTGAAAGGCACCATTTATAATCCTCTTCTCCTACAAGAACTGTATTTTCAGTATAGTAAATGAAAAATCGTTTTTTATTACTTCCGGTGTTTTGTTTTTTAAGAGTTTCCTACACAGTAATCCTGTGGCATACTGTAAATTAACTGCTGCCTTACAGTAAAAGCACTGAATTCATGAACAGCTGCAATGCCCAGAAACTCCCAGATTGCAGGAAGTATTAGGAAAAACAAATCTCAAGTGCTTTAAGGGAAAACCCTTCACCCCTCTATTTTTAAAATGAACAGAACTGTGGCTCCTGTGAACCAGCAGTGTGAGTGCTTGGCCAGCCACTATCCTGGCAGTGCTTTCAGAAACTTCTGGCACAGCAGGGGTGAAGAGAGGGAAGTCATGTACCCGGCTCTTCCATGAAATGACAAAGCAGATGAATCTGGCATGCTGTTGAAATCTAACAGGGCAATATGATTATGTGAAGCAAAGGATGTCAAGGGTGTCTAAAAAAATACGATATTAAAACTGGCTTATTCATAAGTCACTTTGTAATGGGAGATCTCTCCCCTTTAGGCAGATTGCATTCTAATGGACTGTGGATTTACTGAAATTATGTGCTATTACTATAGAGCAGTTTTACTACCAGGTGCTTCAAGAAAAATTCACAATACTGGGTTTAAAATTTTTCAAATTCATTCAAGAATAGGACTATTTTTGGTAACCCAAAAGTCAAACCCAACAAGGTGTTTTTTGTTTGTTCTGCATTTTTTGCTCTTGTTTTTTTTTTGTTTGGTTTTTTTTTTAATTTAAGGGGCAGCCATCCCTCAGCCTGCTTTCACTTATTTTTCCCTTCAGTTCTCTTCCTCCTAGACAGCTTTAATTTTTGTCGCATACATTCCCTACAAAACAAATATCACTCGTCTCCAAACATGTAACCACATTTACTGCAGAATAATGTACAGGAGTAGGAAAGAAAATTAGAACTTTAGCCTTTGCAAGAAAAAAAATTCAAAAGCAAGAACATCAGATGAAAAGGGAATTACACTGTGCTTCCTACAATATTGACAGCACTCAGTTTGTTTGCAATATCAATATAAATCCTAAAGCATGTGAGCTGGGCCTTCCTATAACAGTTTATTGCCACTTAGAGACTTTCCACAGAGAAGTGAGAGCCTAAAAAGACCTGATCTCTAACAGCTAAGAACCCACAATATAATCAAAGTAAGGGACTTGCCAGAGAAATAAAACTCAAGAATTTTTTTTTGAACTATGACACAGGATGCTCAGAATGAAATCTCTATTCATTTGAAACTGTCAGCAAAACCCCAGCAGCTGCAGTGGCAGCAGCAATGTCACAAAATGTACCTCAAGTTCAGCATAGTGTTATGGCACTTCAGTAAAGCAAGGGAGCCCAACTGGAAGGAAGTAGCCGAGGAACTGAGAAAATGCTAAAACTTGTAGAGCAATGCGAGTGGGGAAGGAGGATCAACAAGGAAGCATTGTGGGACTTCTTGTGGATGATAAAAGCCCCTTTCATCCCAAACGCTCTACAGGAATATTTGCATTGGTTTTTCAATTTCCACTAACAGAAGTTAAGCTATTCCTTACTGAGCACATGAAAACCATGGAACAGTCAGTTTCCATTAATGTGCATTTCTAAGTATCCTTCTGTTCAATGCCTCAGAGAGAATTCCAGGAAGCATTTTTGCTTTCTAAGAATACGTTTCAAAATAATTCGCTGCATTTTATCAGACAACTTGCGGTGATAACAAAAGCTGTGTGGCTTACAATAAGTAATGAAAACAAACCTTTTCAGAAGATTCCTGGAAAAATGTTTTAGTTTTTTTTTTTTTTCCTTCAAGGGTACTTGAAGACATGTACATATACACTTACGTAAATGCAGAGAAACCCCAAGAACAGCACTTTTCAAATAATGACATTGTGCAGTAATATCTCTCTAAGACTTACTGGCACTGCAAGGTTTACAGGACACTGCCAGATAAGGGCCAAGAACTGATTAACCTAAGAAGGGTGATAATGATGTTGTCATTCAGGTCAGTATTACCTCTACAGATTATGTCAGACCTAAAAATAGATATTTTGCTATTTTTCTCCTCATTCTCAAGATCTCTATCATTAATTGCTTTGGCAAGATGAACTCTGGAGTAGAATTAAACTTTTTGCTATGTGTAGAAACATGAGCAATATGAAGCCAGGCAGCCTTCCACTGGATATTCCCACCACAGGAATATAATTGAAAGACAGATGGAGATATCAGATCACAAAAGGAAGCTGACAATATATTAATGAGTGTCATCAAAATGCCTTTGTGTGTAAATGTGTGTATGACCTGAAAAATTAAAACCCCAGCGCAAGGACATGTTGTGTTGACTAGACACAAGAAATCATCCAGAAAAAGTCTCTCCACTGGGACAGGTAATTATTTTATACTCTGCACAGGTCTGTCTTCACCATGTCTTTCTGATTTTATGGATGAAGCTTCCAACCAAGCAGTTTTCAAGGAAAAATGTTATTTGTAGTTCTAGAATTGTCCAAGGACTTTGGTATCATTTTGCCATGAACAAATGTAAGAAAAACAGTCCTACTCACTCTTCGTGTTCTTTCCACATCTCCACAAGGCAATCTTTTCACAAAATCAATACCAGTCAGTGGCGTCCCCGTTGGAGGCAGTAAGATTGAGGCATCCATCATCAAGTATTCTACATTCATGGGTTTAATCTATAAAAGTATTTTAACATTGATTACCACACAGAACAATAAGCATTTCCCTCTTTACTTTCAAATACAACTCACTGTTGCATATTCTAGAGTTCTGAGAAATTTTAGTAGCATCAGTCTTACTTTAAGCTCCTTACAAGCAATCTCTGTTTTATATCTGTTCATCATTTCCTCACACACTGTTGAGGTTTCCATACTGATAGAACAGAGGGAAAGCTCCAAAAGATTACTGAAGAAAAGGTATTTCCCGAATACTAAAAACCAAATTGGTCAGGTTTGCTTTTAAGTTTTGACTTCAATTTGTGATTACTTCAATCACAAGAGTTTCCTGTAACTTTTCTCTCCGTGAACAACTTTCTAGTTGCTAATAATGCAGCAACTTTCAAAGTTAAATGTTTCACTAAAAAATTCTATTAGTTAGGCTGGTAAGGTATGTATAAGATGCTTCCCATATTAAAAGACTTATTACAAGACACCAACTGTATGCTGTGCTTTTTCAAAGAGACAACAAGCAGCTGCTCATTAAATCCCTGACCACTGGGAAAAACCCTGTAACTGAGTACCCAAAGCATTTTTATCTGAACTCTAACCTAAGAATTGAAACAGATAATTACTTTTAAAACACAATTACAGGTTAAATATGAACTGAGATCAATCTTAGTAATCCATTAACACGGTCACAGGCAGTACCTTTCCTAGAGCCAAGGCCCCAGTGTTTGCTTGCTCCAACCCTGTTTTCCATTGGTAAATAAAGTGACACCATCAAAACTGAGACCTTGCTGGGATTCAGGCAGATATAGGAAGATTTTCATATTGTTTAGTAATCAGGGAAAAAATAAATCCAGTGTCCCATTTAGCAGGATAAAATAAATCTTGTATACTCCATCTCAGAAAGTAATGGGCTTTTGTGAAATTTCACATAAACAATTTATGTAAGTAGAGACACAACTCATTAGAGACAAAAACACCACCCACATTTTGTTATATTTTGTTATTCGTTATTATAGACCCCGGTGATCTCAGTAACTATCAGTAACTGTTCCTGCTCCTGTGCTGTATCTGGGTTTGAGGATTTGGCAGAACGGGTGTCACTTACTGTCATACTCCGGTATTCATCTTCAAACATATCCAGAAAAATTTCTTCTCCCTTCCAAAAGCAAGAAAATGGACACACCATGAAACCTGGAGCCGTGTTGGTTTGGTTTGGTTATGTAGAGGGTGTCTGTGACGGGGAGGCCTCTGCAGGACACTGCTGAGTCCCACAGCAACACTGATGGGGAAACACATGAACAGGGAGAGTGGTTCCTCTGCAGCCCCTGGAGAGGACCATGGGGATCACACAGCCACAGTGCAGCAGGATGATGTGCCCTGAAAGAGCTGCAGTCTGTGCGGAACCCACACATTATTTTCCTGCAGCCCCTGGAGGAGGGGACCCACACTGGGGCAGGGGAGAGTGTGAGGAAGAAGAGGCAGCAAGGGATGAACTGTCATGGCCTGACATCAAACCCCTATTTCCCATTGCCCCTACACCACTCAGCAGGGGGAGTGGAGCTGAGCCTGGGAAAAGGGAGGGGTGGTGGGGGGGAGCTGTTTGTTTTTATTTTTAAATTTAAATGTCTTTGTTTCTCACTCTCCAAATTTATTTTTATTGGAAATAAATTCATTTTTGCCAAGTTGGCTCTGTTTCACCCATGACCGTAATTAGCAAGTGACCTCTCTGTTCTTTATCTTTACAGCAAGATATTCTCTTCTCTTTCCATCCTGTTGAGGAAGGGCAGTGAAAGAGCAGCTTTCACCCTCGAGAAGCCAACCAAGGTCAACCCACAATAGGTGACTTATTTTTTGGAAGCCATATTGAACAAACAGTCTTCAAAAGAATTCTGACAAAAACAGGAAGATATTTCAGACACTTTAAATCTCTAATGGATTTACTGCTCCTTATATGGAAGTTAACACTTAGATCTTATCATTTTAATTCTTTCACTGTTTACAACACACACACAAAAAAAAAAAAAGGCAAAAAGCTGCAAAGGTCTCCAATAAGAAAAAAAAGATTAAGTATCAGCATTTCAGATAAGATACAAACAAAAAGTAATGTCACAACCAAACACATTCCATACTAGTGCCAATGACAAAATCCCAAGAATCATGTTCTAACTGTGTGGCTCAGTTCCATGAAACACATAACTGAAGCAACAAAGGGGCATGACTGCTAACTTGACCTCCAACATAAACCCCGAGCCTCCTAACAGCCCTTTTGTGACATATGTCAGTGTGCCATGGGAAGGGCAGGAAAGGAGAGGAATCCCCCAACAAAACACTTCCTTTTCTGTCACAAATTTGGAGTTGTCATCTTAAAAAAAGTGCTGCCTTCTGGGCTGCAGACTTGCTTCTAGTTCCACGTGATGCAAAGGACTTTCTCTCACAGCATTTTGCATATTTACCTTATAGAAACGACGAAGGAGATGAACACTTTCTTCCCTTGCACCCTGGAAAAGATAAAATGTTTTTCAGGGAGTACATACACAATTTCCTTATTAATCACATTAAAAAATTCACCCAAAAACTCATATGGAAGAGACTGTCTATTAATTTCCCCACACACACTCTCTTCATCCCAGAATTTGACAGAATACATTTTGAACTTATGAAAATACAGCTTATGTGAGCTTATTAGTTTCAAAAGAACTTTTCTTTACATTACTGAGGTGGACAACATACAAATTTCAGAGAGAAAATTAAGCCTAACACTGTTTGGGAAGTTACAAGTTTAAATAGCATGATAACAGCAAAGCTGGGGACAGAACATAGGTTTTGATTCTTCTGCACAGAGTCATCAATGCAAAGATGTTCTAGAAGCTCAAATTTCACATATTGGCTTATTACAATCAGAAAAGAAACAAATTCATTCAACTAAACTACAAGACTCAAAGACCAGTAATGCTGTGACTGGAAATTTGAAAGAAAATACTCACCTCAAGACAAGCAAGGTGAACATCTTTTATGATGCTGCCATTTTTAGAAAACACAAGCTGCTTCAGCAACAGGCACCCAAGTTCTAAAGTAGCCAAACGGATTTTTGCATCTATGAAAAGAAAATTTCAATGCACGAAACAGCAGTTTAATTATTGTTCTTCTCATTATCTGATGTTCTTAAATATTTTTACTTTTTCCCCAGTTGCCAAACTTTGCTCCCCTGTCACACGCACCCTATCTGACAAGCATGAGTGCTGATGCTGGCTTACAATGCTGATGGCTTAAAAAGAAAAAGAACTGGAACAGTCATTTAAAGCAGAAGAAAATTTAGAGCAGAACCATGCAATACAAAGGCAAGAAAGATTGCCTTCTTTGGAAAAATAAGACAAACCCAGTGCCTTTATTAATCTGCAACACAGGTTGAACTGCCCTAAAATTACAAAAGGATCAGAGACATTTGGCATGGATAAAGTTACAAGGTGAAAGGCAGCTTTGTATGTAGCATACTAATAAGGTATAGCTTTTCCCTAAAAGAAGTTCCAAGTCTAAAGATTCAGACAGCCTGGATCTGAGAATCTAGAGAAGTCAGAGTGAAAGAATGCACTGAGATTTTAAGCTTACCGTCAGAAGGATTTTAAAAAAAGATATTGGAAATTATGTACAGTCTGTGCTCAGTGATCTACACTAAGGCAATATACCCAAGAGCCAGACTGACATCTCAGCTTTTGACTCCAACTCCGGTTCTACCACTTCCAAAGTTAGCACTATGCTGCCAGAAACTAAAGATACAAAGGTCAGTACCCCCCCCAAAAAGAGAAAAGATGTTCTACACAGCATTTAGCAAGTGTAATAAAAATCCAGTATTTCCACTCCTCCTCAGTACTTCCCTCCCCAGACAAGCCTTTACTTAAATAAATGCATTTCCTCATCTTGCACTCTTTCCTGCTGCTGTATGTGTAAACTCTTCATATATAAAGATGTTTTTAATCTCTGACTGGCACATGAGCACAAGTTAATACTCTTGGATCAGTCTTGCAAGTCAAACAAACATTAGATTTTATTCTGCAAACAATCAGGAATTTGATAATGTGTCAGTTTCAGGGGAAAACCAGTTCCACTCATTTGAAGTTTTAAGGGGGGAAGTGCAGGGAGAAGAGGTGTGGCTTGAACAAAAGTCATGTTTCCATGGAACGGGTCACTGAGCATTGTAATCCTCATTTCACAAATAAAAAACCAAAACAAACAAAAAAACCAAACAAACAAAAAAAAACAACTGAAGGAAAAAACCCCCATTTTCTGCAAAACAGTTTAGAACTGAAAATACAACCTGAGATTTAAAAAAAAAAAAATCCTACATTAACGCAAAATCACTCCATTTTTGTTTATTCAAACCAAGGAAAAACCCAATAGTTGTCTTTTACAAACCATCTGTGCATACTGCTCATCAAAGAGCAGGCTAAACAGTCATGTTCCCCTCAGAGAGAAGAGCCCAGATGGCTTTTTTCCAGCTTCAAGAATTTCAGCTTGGAAGGAAAACAAATACTGGAAAGGCAATACCTGGTTGTGCAGCATAATTCATTATCCTGATGAGTCTTTCTGCAAGTACATGGTTATATGAGTTTCTCTCTTCAGCATGTTGAGCTGGAAGCTGAATTCTCTCCAGCTTGACTGGGTCAATTCCTTTCATGGGTGTGAAGGAAGAAAGGCAAATTAGAAAACAGGAGTATGTCTTGAGGTAAGTATTTAATAGATCACAGTAGTTTTCTCAGAAGATAATAATTAGCAATATGAAACTAGGCAAGTTCACTTTGAATTAATATTACAAGGAGGAACAATAGAAAGACTTGAAGACATTGATGAATCACTGAAAATTCTCAGCCTTAAACAGAGCATTTAAATCCCAAAGTGGTTGGTGAAATTCAAATTATTTTGCTGTTTCTGAAATTCTCAGACTGTTTGTTTGCATCTATATCAAATCAAAGTCAAGCCATACATCTGAAGAGCATAGTGACTAGAGGGAAAAAGATGAAAGCCTGATTTTAAATTCTGCTCTGGTAGTATGTGATCTGTTCATAAATGTTTAAAAAAAAAAGAGAATTTTATTTTGTAACTGATTGAGTACCCTCCCCCATGCAAATCAGATTCCCCCTGACTTGTTATATAAGGAAATTACTCCCATTTTTCTTCAACATATTCCTCTAAAACATCAAGATATTTCTCAGAATAGACTGGTTACTGTAATTAGGACAATACACAGTTATGGATTGCTGGGGATCTCCCTGCCCTGTTCTAAAGAATGGTAATAAACAATCTCATAAAAGAGAAGATGATTATATTGAGGTTTACAGTTTCTTCCAATCCTGGCCTTGCAGTTAACTCTATATAACAGCACTTACCTTTGTTGTGTGACATTGCATATAAAAGACAGAGTACAAAGAGGGCATAGTAATCATCTTCAGGACAGTCCAGTGCATTATAGACCATATCAAGAAAAGGCCTGTGGAGAGGAGTAATTTAAAAAAGAGAAAAATGCTTAAGAAAAAAACGTATCTGTAGAAAAATGGGTAACTATCTTATTCTACATGTAGCTAATGGAAGAGGAAAATTTACAGTAATGCACATTTTCAGGCATCAAAAACATTTGTTACTGAGTACTCAGATTATAGCCATGCCTTGTATTTACAATCTGCCAATAATTCTGATGTTTTAACAGGATTTGTTACATAATACTTTTCCAGGAATTGATTGTTCAAACGTTTACTGGTTGTTTGTGGTACATTTAGTACATATTGTAAGGCTTGTTCTAAGTGTGCACGTAAGTAACTTCAAGGAATTGCTCTCACTGTTGCACAAAAGAAACAGAAAACCTCCAAACCCATGTACTAGACAGAATTGAAAAGTTCTATTGCAAGCAAGCATTTTCCACCAGAAGTTTGGAGGAAGCCAGACTGTTCTAAAACGATCAACCATTTTACCATCCAACAGTTAGAGGAAAAAAAAAATTAACAAGCAGGGAACATTTGAATGAAAAAAAGAAAGCTTCGGATTGCAGATAAGCTTTGTTTTCCTGAGTTTAAGCACGTGTGACCTATGACACTTCTGCAGGAAGTTACCAAGTGCCAAGTTCACCCTTTACCTGTACCCTGAAGAGACCACAAAAGTCAATGTAATCCAGAAGCCGTTTGGACAGATCAGATATGGCTGAGATTCTGCTGATATGAGCACAAGCCTGACTGCAAGGCAGCTTGGCTTCTTGTCTTAAGCTGGCTTGCATCCAATCAGTTGCACCAGTTCAAAGCACAAGTGAAAATTCAATATATTTTCACAACTGGTCCAGACAAACAAACAATACATCAGGGAAGCGTCACAGTCACCAGAAGACGACAATCTAGAACCCTGAGTAAAAAGGGTTAATTCCCGACCTTTTGAAGTATTTTTTTAACAGGGAAAGGAAAAAACCCCTTACACTACCCAAATTACATTCAAATAAAACACAGTAAAGTAATATCAAAGTCACAAAAACAAATACATTTTCCTGTCTTCAGAGCTAGCAGACAAGCAGCACTCACTACAAACTCATGGTTGTGGTCAGCTGAGGGCCAGCAGGGCTATCAGAGCCCAGAACACAACATACTTCAGTACCTCCTCCAGGCCTGTGGCGCCATCATGGCCACACTTAATGTGCCCCAGTAAAGCCACCAAGTCATAACAAGGGACTTGACCTTCCCGTCAGCTCCACACACATTTCCCCACCATGTTCTCCTTTACTGAAACAAGGCAATGATCAGATTAACAGACCGAGTTGTTCCTCTGCTCAGTTCCTGACACTGCAGCACGTCGCGCATTTCTGAAGCTGCATCGCAATCACCCTCTACTAGAAATGCCACCGAGTTACGGTCCCTCTTTGCCCAAGGTCGACACCCCTCTGTGCCTAAGCCAAATTTCCCACATATTGCAGATCTTAAAAGAAGGTAACTATTCAAGGAAAACCAACCTAAATAATTAGCAATGTTGAAAACAAACCAAGAGGGCCCTCAGGCTTCCTAAAGCCTCATGTCACCCTCAAACTGGGGGCTTTGCACACCACAGGGGGAGTTCAGCTCCAAGGACTAAAGAAAGAGAACCAAGACACCCCGGTTTAAGACATTAAAATACTTAAATACAAGGTAACATGAGGTCTGTTTTCAGACCAACAGACAGTAACTGACCTAAAATGTGACCTATGATATAAAAGTAATATTTAATATAATTTTGTTAAAGCCAATGTTTTAGCAGGTCAAAGCTGCTGAAACATCAGTAGCTGTTCATGTAACACCAATACTGCACGGTATGAAATGATTTCTGTAATCCCTAATGCATTTTTCATTGTTTTACCCCTGCATACTAATTAGATTTGTGAAATTACATTAACTTGAAAAAAAAAAAATTACAGCAGCAAGAGAAATCATTTTCATTCCCAATGCTTCTTCACAGCATCTATCTGCATTACCAGAGTCACAGTCACAATAACCTGAGGCCAAAACAACT
The DNA here is from genome assembly GCA_013399855.1 of Oxyruncus cristatus. Lineage (NCBI taxonomy): Eukaryota > Metazoa > Chordata > Aves > Passeriformes > Cotingidae > Oxyruncus > Oxyruncus cristatus. The sequence goes on from VXAY01005595.1 coordinate 643,411, forward strand.
TCCAAGAATCCCACTCACCAACAGTCCTCAAATAGCCTAAATACACGACAGACCCAGAAAAACTCAGCTGTAAGAAAGTAGCAACCAAAGCCACAACATAGCACAAAGATTTCACATTCTGGAAAAAGGCTTTGCTGCACAGCATATTGTAAAAGAAAGGTAATTTAAAACATGTCTTTAAGCTCAAACTTTCCAGCACTGAGGCCCATCAAAATAAAATTACACCCTAAAATACTTCAGCTGTCTCTTTTATGCTCTTCATAGCAGTAAAAAGGCTAAGGGAAACTGAAAACTTGACTTGGCCTTTCAAGCTTTTAAACTCCCATCTGTGCTGTTTTCCATTTATTTTTCAACAACTATTGGACTATTTTTAAAAAACACTTTTAATAGTGAAGTCTACATTGTAAATATTTTCAAATACAAGTAGTTCTTAACTCTGTAAGCATTGTCTTCCTTTACTAGACTTTTACTACCAACTTGATAGAAGAAGCAGATCAAATGCCATACAAGAGTTCTTCAAATTATTTATTCTTGCGGAGTGTGTCCACAGCTGAAGACCGCAATACACTGGGAATCACTGTCACCACAGTCATGAATGATTATTCCAGTCAGGGAAGGTTCACTTTGGGCATGCCATGAAGTTCACTGCGTTTTCCACTACCACGTGGCACCTTATCCACAACACTCAGCAATTTCAATCAGCGCAGGGCAGAAACTGTACACACTTCAGAAATTTAACTACTGTTTCAATACTACATTTGGCATAGAAGATAACACAAGATCTTCAGCAATGGCAGCTTATCCACTGGTATTTCCAAAAATTCACATTCAAAACTAAGGCCAGAATTGCATGACACAAGGTCTATCCTTCATTTAAAAAATATTTTTAGCTCTGCACATTCTTTGAAGTTGTTTATTTTTAGGAGAGATGCAGGATGCTGTGACCTCATATCTGCAGAACAAGAGAGCCCTGAACTGCAGACATTTGCCAAATGCATCCCATCTACAGATTTTGCACTTTGAGACCTGAGCATCACGGTCCCTTTAGTATTCAATGCAGTCATGGCCAATTTCTTTCTAAAAGCCATTTGGCACATATTTTAGTCAAATTATCAATAATCTAGAACAATGTATTTTAAAGCCAGTTCAAGTCAAGGTTCAATTTCACTTTTACAATGAAATGAAATGTTATCTTTATTAATGAATGTGCTCTAAGGTACATCAAAGCTATAATGGAGACAGAATGAAATTCTGGGAATACCAGGCAGCATTTCCCAAGTTTAAAAATAAATTTAAAATGCTATTAAACACGTGCATTTCCCCAACAGACACATTTGCAATTACTTTTGTGTCAGATACAGCACGTTAGGTTTCTTTTCTTTAAAGTCCTATTAACAGGAACACAAAATTCTTACTGTGAAGGCGTCTTAGGTGTATTTAATACATCCAAGTTTAAATTTTTAAGTCAGGGTGATTTCTGCTCCCAGAAACATTTAAAAACTGTATTTTCAACAGAAGTTTTCAATACCCTTAAGATACACTAATGGATCCTGGAAACTGTACATAGGTTAGAAGGATTTATCTGTAACTACCACTACTAAAATTTTGCCAAATTCAGCCCTGAACTGAGCAGTTGTCCTTGTTTTTTTTCCCTACAGGTACATAGAAAACTGACAAATGTGACCTTAAATATAATTAGGAAAACTTCTTCTGGCTTAATTTAGAGGTTTAGAAAATTCTGGAATGCAAACATTTATAACTTTTCTTGTGTTAATATTTTGTAATTTAACTTGACCAACTTAATGCATCACAACTACCATAAAGGAAAGCACAAACTTTGCAAAGGAACGGGATCATTTGTGAAACTGATGAGCAGAGAGGCTACATCCCCCTTTTCTGTTGATTCCCTTATATGTGATGCAGAAGAACCCTGTAATTTTAACTGGAAGCAGATTTGAAACATCCCTGAAGAGAAGTGAAAGAGTTAAGGGGAGGACAAGGAAGGAAACAATTCAGCAAAATATATGACAGTTCCTTTATACCTGTTCCAGTTTGTTATCTCACTCCCAGAAGCAGCTGCACTCTTTTCTTCATCTGTTGTATTCTGTTCTGTCACAGTAGAGATGGACAGCTCTGACAGCTTACACCTCTCCATGATCACCATCTCTATTTCTAAAAAAACCAAAATATTTTTCAAGTTATCACAAGCTCTTTTGTATTTTCTGTATTTGCCATTAGAAGTGACTGATGCATCTATATATAAGAAGTATAACCACAACCTCAGAAAGGTTAATAAATGAATAGATGTGGGCAAATTTTCTTCCCAGTAAAGAACTTTGTTTACATTTCTTTAAGGAGTTTGATGCTACAAGAAATGTAAACATGTACACGAAATATGTAAAGAAAACAAACATATCATTTTGGCAAATAAACAAGCACCAGGAACCACAAACCACAGGAAGAAAGAGCACAGAACCTCTTTCTGCTAAAAAGATTTCTTTGTGAGGATGCTGGTGAGATTGGGGCATGGGTGGACACCAAGTTTCAAGGAGGGTGTAAAGAGACCTCTACAATTACAGCAAACAGGACACCTGGGCCCCAGTGCTTCAAACCTGACTGTCAGTAGAACCATTAAGACCAAATCCAGCTTTTGCTTAAGAATTTGGACAAAGATGACGACTAAATGCACCAGGGTAAACAGTAGATCATTTCAGATTTTCCTCAAATCATGATAGATAATATACCATCAGTTATTTGACACCATTTAAGGAAAGCCTTCTCAAACAGATTACTTACCTAAACCTAAACTCAACCACGTTTGGACAGGACTGTCAAAGCATATCACTCTTGTTTTCAATTGCTTGCATGCCATTCTCACACATTTTTCTCATTTTATGTCTAACAAATACTAGTTTCTGATGTTTGTTCTTCTAATAGTTACTAACTAGTAAAATAAACAGTTACAATGCACTGCAAGACCACTCATCCTATAAAACCAATTCTTCTTAGGTTTGCATTCCATCAAAAACTCCGAAAATGTACAATTAAAAAAATCTAAGAGTTAAAGATGTTTTCAGATTTGAACTATTTAATACCATCTTCTGCCACATACTGTCTCTTTTAGCACACCTATTAAATTTTATCACTGAAACACTCATAAAATACTCCCAACCATCTCGCACGGGTGAAGTGGCTACAGCATCTGCCTCACACCACAGGAGGAGTCACAACTGTCAAATCCACTTATCCAGTGCCCCGTACCCACCTACACCTTGGTGCAAGGCATGCATTTGGGGTAAGGTCCGAGGGCTACAGGAAGATATGAAAACACTGTCATAGTTTTTAATTAGACTAGAAGTACATGTTCTCACAGAATGATTTAACGTGAAAAAAAAAAATAGAGCCAAAGACTTAAATAAATGTAATAGCGCCATATTTACCTCGTGCAACAGGAGAACAAGTCATGTAACAAATCACAACTAGGTCTATACAGTAAATAAAAGTACCTGTGTTGTAAGCATCATTTTTATTTGCTGGTATACCCACCTTCATTTTCACTGCTTGTTCTTACGCCTTTTGAACTTGCTTCTGTACCTTTAGTTTTATCAAGGTCATCTTGGTTATCTTCAGATCCTCTCTCCTCTTCATCCTCTTCACCAACATTTTTATAGTTGGGTCTTTTTTGCATCCTCTTCTTCCCCTTCTGTTTATTAATTTCAAGAGACCTCTCAAGTGTTTCTGTTGGTTTGATGAAACATCTGATACTTGACTTTGCCTGTAAATTTGAAGAGTGTACACTGACTTACAGCAAGCCATTTTTAACCGTTATTCATAAAGAAACTTCAGTTCATACAAAAGATGGGGTTTAGAATGTAAATTGGCACACTATTTACAAATCTCAAATCCATTTTAAAACACAAAAAAAGCAAGTTGTATCAAATCATCAGTAGCCCACACTACCAAAGTAACATACCCCAAAGACTTACCATTAAAAGTGTGTCATCTTGAGACAAGAAGATACACAACTACCTACTTCATCAGCTAGAAGTTTATTAAATTGTTTTCTCCTTCTTTGAACAGGTGAGATAGACAGTACACATACAATTAAGACAGCTTTTGTAAAAAGGATGAAGGCAGTAACATCCAAAGTGTGCGCTGACAATAGTGTATTAATATGAAATACACCCATTAAATGCCTTTGGCAGTAGCAAGAACAAAACCCACTGCTCTGTGTCACAAGCTTTATTTTGTTTGGTTGGCTTTTTTTTGGTTTTTGTTTGTTTGTTTTGAGTCTTACACTTCCCTCAACATGAAACTAATCCTTGTACCAACTAGGAACAAATGACACCATCACTAACCCTTTTTGGGTCTCCAGACATTGGACATCTACAGAGTCTAGAAAACAAGTTTCATTTGTTAGACTTCATTTACTTGTGTTTTACTCAAAGTTATCACTGGCTTTGGACAAGACAGAAAACAGTATTTAATCAATACCCGATTTGCCTGATTATTAAGTTAATGATTTAAGTGACAAATTTCTCCCAGAAGAAATTAAGTATTTCCAGGAGTACTGTGTTAGGATGGCACAGACAATGTATATGTTGTAGAAAGCGACCAAGACACTGCAAGAAGTTCAGCAACTAGTTCTGCCAGCTGGATTACCAGAGTACAATATAAACATTGATCAGCCAAACCTCTCTGGTACTGAGAAGTGAAACACATGGACTGGGGGCATCCTGCCAGCACAGGTTTATGCTAAACAAGACTGCTACAGAATCTCCATTACCTTTCAGAGCTTAACACTTCAATCACATTAAGCTGACAGTGGCTAAAGGGTTTAAAATTTCAGGGCAAGAGAAAAGAAGACTAGAGTAAACACCAAACTGACTCCCTTCTTTGCCTCAGGTGACTCAAGTACAATAAGCATCGAAGATGAGTGCATTGAAGAGACCTCAGGGAAAAAGTTTGGAAAAATCCCTCCCTTCACTTAATAAGGAACATCTATACGTAAAAAAACAAGAGCTTAGGGACAGAGCAGGGAAGAAACTGTCTACAAGTTAAAAGGCCAAAATGATTCTCTGAGCCTTCTGATGTTTTGTAAAGGTTTTATAGAAATCTTGCATAAGTCACCTTACACTTGGCACTGAAACAAACCACATAATAGGAGGAACTTCCTACAAGACCAGAAAAACCCCATAATATGAAATCTAGTACACATGCCCCCCAGTAGCCTCTCTGATAAATTTTCAGTCTTATCCAGCTGCAACACAGGAAGGTTATAAAACAACCCGGTTACCTTTTATTGGTGGCTTCTGGTCAGAAAGGTTGTAAGGAAAGGGAAGAACACCTTAAGTCCTGTTCTTCAGGGGAATAACAGAAAAGTAGCATGCACGTTGCATAATGCATTTCCCCTTTCTGCATTCCCTTCTTACTTCTGCACTGCTTCCTAGAACCTTGTAGCTACTTTCTTTATGCAGAATGTATGTACTTAACATCCTTGCATTTCTAATGTGTTGTTGGCCTCACGAGCAAAGTAAGACAAGAGACGAGTAGACAGTGACATGCACTGAGTCATGGTCTGCTCCACAGAAAGAAAGAATGCTGGAAAAAAGTCCCTCTACACCTCTATAAACCATCCTAAAATCAGACTTAAAATTAATCTAAATAGTATATGGTTTATTATATAAGTTGATCATACAGCTTGAGGTACTGCTACTTTACAGTTCTTAAACATCTTTCAAGCATATTTTCAATGATGGTTTGTCTTGTGCAATGTGTGCTGGTAAAACAAGGCAGTACCAGTAACACCTTTTACGGGAAGGGGAAAGTAGGTTAGAGGAGAAACATGCACTGGGTAGAACTGGCCCGCATCTGAATTATGCGGGAAAACAGATCTCACAGGAAGTCAGGTAAACCTTGGTGTGATGTCTGACAAAAAGTTTAAATACATTCTGCTGGCTACACATATTCAACTCTTACTGTGAGATAACAGTTTGTGTTTCTTCTGAAAAAAAACAGAAATGCAGAGAAAAAATGTGGAAAAATAAAAGTGTATCTTAATTTGCTATACTTTGAGGTGGAGAACCTGTTCAATGGAGGTCAAGCAATCGTTACTGCCCTGTGATGTTCAGCAGATCTCCATGGGTGGGTTATTGTCAATTCATAAGATATCAGCAGTTATAGCTGCTGGTCATTTTTTCCATAAATTGATTTCAGTAAAAAGCACCACTTGTTCCTGTTGTGACAACTACCACTGCTCTTTGTCCTAAAGCACTCAGGATATTTTGCATTTATACACAGCAATTGCAGCCCTTCTCAGCTTTTGTTTTTCTGAAGTGTTCTTTACTCAGTCTCCTAGGAAGAAGACGTGACTCTGCTTCTCGTAATCTCAGTCCTTACTGTGTACACCACATTCCACCTTAATTCATCTTAATAGGAAGATGAACATAGATACGAGTTTCTACTTACTTCGGGTTTTAGAAACTGTCAGTTACACTTCAACTTAAACATATCAAGACATCTCAGTTACATCCCCAAAACAATGAGCTTGGGAGATTATCAGTGTGGTTATCATGAGAAGTTAGAGCAAAAAGGAAGTAAAAGATAACTTGGGGTCTAACTTACGAATAAACACAATTCTACACTCAGACAAAAAGCAAGTTAAAAACTTATTCATCACTTTTCTCTACTACCTCAAAACAAGTAACTCTAAAGTAACTTCTGAAATAGCTTCCAGTATTCTGTAGAAATTTGCAATTTTTTTGCAACAGCAAACACTACAGTAATAACTTTGCAACGATACTGATACACCTCATGGTCCAAAGAACATCCCCTGAAATGGTTCACAATGCTCAAAAATCAACTTTCTGCTCTATGAAGTCCCATCACAGAGCAACAAGAAACTGCCTCACCTTAACTTGACTATGCCTGCCTATCTACAGCTGACTCACTGCACTGAGCTGTGTATCAGTAGAAAATACCAAGCCATACAGGCAGCAGTTGTTCATACATATTGACAGCTCCTCTCCCTGGAAGCAGGGCATGGATCTCTTCTGCTGGAGATCACCTCCTTCTGCACATAACCAACCTCCACCAGCAGGCCTTCTCACAGTACAGGTTTTCCCCTCCGTGGCTTCACTGACGAATACAGTTTAATTTACTAAAAATTAAAGTTTCCCTCATGGAAGTTTTTCTCCCCATCCAGCACTCTGCAGTTTCTGTAAAAAAGCTCCACTTCCAGCAGTTTCTCTAAGGGTACACTGCAGAAAGCCAATACTCTCCTATTTACTACCTGTTCAGGTAGGCCAGAGCTCCCCATTTACATACTGTGAGGGTACATCTTTAAGGCCAGTAAGAAGAAGCAACCAAAAGAGTATTACAAACATAAAAGATGAGCAGGAGTTTACAGGGAAGCCCCAATGTTTCTGACATTAGTGCAAGCACACAAACACTTGCTATAGGTATTTTGTAACTCTGTACAGTAACTATGACAGGAAAAGAAAAATCTTACTTCTGTAACAACTGGTGCTCCACCCTCTCGCCACAAATTTCCTTGTAACAAAGCTGCTTCTGCACAAGTCACACAGGACATTCAGTGTGCAGCCAGCAGAAGGTCAGACATTTCCCAACGCAAGTAAGGGATTGCTTTATTATCTTAAAGCATTCAGTCAACTCTACTATTCTACTACAGTTTTTTCTAAAATAGATTCTAAATATTAAGGTCAACAGAACAAAATACCAGAAACCCAAAAGCTACCGGATAAGATCTGCCCACACAGCTTCCAATGCACAGAGGGAAGAATTTTGGAAAAACTGGCTTGTGTGATGGAAGAGCTGAAGCATCTGCCCCTTGAGCTATAGACACTGCTGGGAAAGAACATGCATGAGAACCACTCTACTGCTAGTTATAAATTAAACATTTGGTCAGCAATTGCTGGTCAGTCATTAGGGGACATGTTCAAGTTTTAGACAGAACTACAGTCAGAGGCCTCTTAAAGGTCATACCCTCTTCTTACTACTACCCCCAAACCAGGTCTTTAAAAAGTAACAAATAAGCATTTCACAAACTGTGAAACTCACCACAAAAGCGAAAATCTACACGTGACACTTAGAAAACCAGTAACAACAGCATCTAGCAACATCTACACAGGACTCAATGTGAAGGTACAAGGGCAGTGACTGAACGATAGCCCTCCCATCATCTGAGGCTGGTCTCTACTCCCACATGAACGTGGATGCACATTTTCAGAGAGGATCAGCTTTACTGCTAAAACACTTGGAATGTTCAGAGGAAAATCTTCATTTCCTTCTATATCCAAGCACAGAAGACTGGATTACAGAAGTGTCCCATCAAATGATGATCCAACAACAAAAGCCAAAGTCTATCGCTGCTCTTCTCTCCTAAACACAAACACCTGGGCTTACCAGTTTCCAATACCTGATTTCATTTTTCAAAGATTTTCTTTGCCTCTAAAACACTAAAATTAAAGACAGTTGGCCACTTACTGAGTTTTTCTGTATGTCTTGCTCAACCTTAGAAGAAAACACCGAGAGGTCACCATTGAGTATAACCTCAGCCAAGGAGTTCACCAAAGGAGCATAATGTATAATTAGAAAAACCTATTAAAAGAAGAATAGAAAGAAATATCAGACATATTTACAGAATACATACAGTTTCACTCACTGAACAAACTTCTTTGACCTTCTTAAGTGGTATCTTTGGCTTATATGTAAGCCATATAATGAACACCGATTGTTCATTAAATCAACTTTAAAACACAGGAGACCATAATCCTCTTTACAGCTATTTGAACTTTCTCTACCTTTGAAGCCACCTAGTTTTAATAATTGTTCATATTCTTCCCTCCTTCTCAGACACATAAATTCTCTCTCTTTATCAGCTTTGAGATGAAAGGTGTGTGATATTCCAGCAAGGAACTCAAAACTGCTCCAGAAATTTTTTTTAGAAACAACACAAACTGATTATGGTGCATAGCATCCATGGATCTTCCATGACAACAACTGGGTGGATTCCAGGAAGTTCTGTGCTGTGCCCACAATTGCTGTGCAGTGATTGATGAGTAAATGACATGCAATTGGCTGGACTAGATCAGAAGTAGCTTTTCTGGCTCTGAAATTGCAACAAATTAAGGTCTAGCAACAAAGTGGCTACATAAGGCAGGAGTAAGGGCCATAATGCCTGGAACATTAAAGCACTTCTCCAGAAATTTCGGTGCTTTAACAGAGTTATCTGTTTGCACCAACTCCTCTATTTTGAGCCAAGGGTTACAAAAGTGTGGGCCAGGGAACAACTGGCTTCTGGACAGAACCAGCTCAGGTCCAGTCACAATAACCTTCTGCCAGCTTACATCCATTCTCTTCAGAGGACTATCAAAGCTGGATCCCTAAACAGCTGCCAAATTCCCAAATAATTTCTAAGTCATTAAATCCAATCATTGTTTTGACAATATTTAGCTCAATGTTCTCCACAGGTTTTCTGATTAAAGCCAGCACCACTCCAGACCTTCAAAAGGGAAGTGATTATCAGCATGTGGTGCTGACCCATGTAAAACTTTGGAAAGTCTCATCACACTTCCAAAATGCTTTGAAGAACCTCCAAATCACTTGAGCTCCTGCCAATCCAGAGAGTGTTGCTCGACTGTACACAGGCCTGTTTTGGTGTAAGTACATCACATGTTCACTTTGGGAATGAAAAGTCCCAGCAGTGGATTTTCACTTGCCAGCGTGAGTCTCTCAAGCACTTGTCCCTAATATATCAGTAGTGCCTAAAGTGTATCCCTGGTGTTAATAACAGAAATAGTTTGCAAGGTTTGTCAGATCCTCAGTTTTTCAGATCCCACTCCATCGAAGACAGACTCTGGGTTAAAAAAAGGGGAAAAAGATGCATTTCTGCCAGTGGCAGAAATAGCAGCTTGATTTTCTACATCACATCCCATTCTGATACACAGAACTTGTTCTCAGTTCTTTATGACTAGTTCCATTTTCTTTTTTAAAAAGAATGAAGAACATAGACACAAATCTTGAAGTGATACCCAGTCGATGCTTCCACTGAAATCAAAGAGGTTACGAGAGGTCAACTCATACAACCCCGCGATGCAGACCCCTTTAGTTACAAGCAGCTGCCACAGTTTTATCTGTGGGAAATAACTCCCACATCACCACAATTTTTTAGATTTAAATTAAGGAGTACCAAATTATATTATTCTGGAAAAAAATAAATTTAAAAAAAAAAAAAAAATCACACTTTTCAGTAAAGCTCTGAAAAAAAGATGAAATCACGGGCCAGACAATAATAAAAGGACTATGGAAAAACCTTAAGTTCAAAGAAAAATCAATTCTATGAATACAAGTCCAAACTACTTTCAGGGAATGTAATTTAAGAAAACCAGTCTCATAGCAATGCACTGAAGCCTACAGAGAGAAAAGATTCATTTTCTCTACAGTAAAAAAAATCCACTGTGAAACTCATAATTTGAAAATAAGTTCCAGAAAGAAAAGGAGGTGGGACTGGTAAGAATAAGAAATAGCAAGTACTTAATTAGAGATTTAAGCTACGAGCGTAAGGAAATTCAAAATGAGAGAAAGTGAGATTTTGGTAGTGGTGGTTTTTGGGGTTTGGGTTTTCAAAGAGGAAAATTCAGAGCTAAAATCTTCTACAGCTTAGGCAGACTCAAAATGCAATAAAGCATCTATCTAAATTTCACCTGCCACTGCACCAAGTTCTGTCTCAACATGCTGCACAATTGTATGCATCATTTGTCAGGTGGTGACAATCCATAGTCATGGAACACTCCAGAGGTTACCCTGTGCTATGGGAGCCTCACAGGAATGACATTAACTCAACTAAGAACCTATTTTGTCTGCCCATAAAAAGACAACAGATTTTGCTTTTTTTTTTTTTTTTAAATAGAAACTGAAAGATCTTTTGCCAAATTGTCTTTAATGGCTTTGCCAAAAAGACAGTAATTCATAAATCATAACAGTACTGAAAAACTTGTTCTGATACACAACAAATACAGAAAATACTTACAAGAGACAGAAGATAGAGAGAAACTTGGAGACTTATTTTTGGACGCTCTCCACCCTACAGAAAAAGGTTATGAAAAATGTTGCTTTATTTATACAAAGTCAAAGCCATTTGCACTGTTTAATATTTCATTTAAAACGTTTAATATTGCATTATTCCACATTCTGATACAAAATACTCAGAAAGCATCGTTCTTTTAACGTTCACTGCTCGTGAACTATTTCAAATGGAGACTCTCTGAACAAGCACATCCCTTACTGTAATTGTTTAAAAAATTGCTATTAATTACTGTCTTTCATGGTCACTTCAGTAACTTATATTTAAGAGGTGAGCATATGAGAAGTACACTGGTTTTCACTAGGTTACTATTCTTTCAAGAAGTACTTCTCAGTTAACATTCATTAAAATCTCAGCTAAAAATCAGCTATTCAGAAACAGCGAAACATTACCCATATCATAAAAACATGTTCTTGGCAGACACTTCTTAAATCAACTAAATAACATTGGGCAAAAATATCTGAAGCATTAACTTCAGCATAATAACAGTGGGTTTAGAGATCAGTAGTATTGAAAATGTTTCTAAAAATAAATCACCAAATAAATTCATCAGAAGGTAGGAGCAGCCCAATTTTATGACTGCAAATATCTCCAGCCTCATGATAACAGGCATCTGCCTGAAAATAGGAGGACAAACAGATTTTTGTACATGGCATGAGTCAAAATAGCTGAAATGAAAGTAAATGTCAGGAAAGCTCCTGCACTGTATTTCAATGGTCTTATCAACAGCAAGACAAGAGGCTGATTGTTAATTCAATCTTCAGGGCATATGCAACACACTGAATTCATTAACTTGCAAGAAACCTGATCTAATGAAAGCATGCTGAAATTCCAAAGCATTGTGATCTTAAAAAACCCCACTACAGTACAAGAAGAGGGGAAGGGGGAAAAAAAAATAAAAAAAAAAAGAAACCCCAGAACTGAATGGTGAATTGTTTAATTTTTTTTTAAAGACAACTGAATGCAGAAACCTGCACAGGTTTTAAAGAACAGGTTCTATTTCATTAAAAAGTAGCTCTCCACCAAATTTAAAGGCTATGCCTTAAAAATAAATTCAGCTGTATCACATTACAGCACAGCTTCTCTGCAAATTGAAGGATCAAGTATCAAAATCAAAAGTTTGTAGTTTCTACATAGTACAGATTTTAACACCACGGGAAATTTGCCTGTGTACTGTGAAAAGATATTATAACCTGCCTTTGCCAGAAGACAAGTTACCTTATCAGAAAAGGAAATCACACGTCTCCCAGTGTCAGAGAAATTTAAACCCTGTTCTGAATTTACAGTGGTTCTTATCTCCGCTATTGTCAGCTTTTAACCACCATGTCATCCAAAGCAGCACTTCTTTGGTGAATAAAATTGAATCTACTGTGCTCTTAAATTCATTCTCAGGGTATTTCCCTTATACTCACCTTGTTTCATGTAAATCACAGGAACACAGATATCAACAGTATTAACTCTGCTACAGCAGACACATCCTGAACAAATCACTGTGCTGAGAGCAAGAAATACCTCTGAGGATTAACTGTTTGCAGATATTATCTTACCTTATCTTGATTTACTAATGAATACACGTAGAGTGGAAGAAAGAGTCTGTTAAGTAGGTGGTCTGTCAGCACATCGTTTAAAAATTCACAATTAATGATGAGGATATCATTAAGGTAATGCAGATGATCAAGATGTTCTGCTACCAGATCACTCAGTTTGCCCCTATTTCTGTGCCTGAAAGAGGGCAGAAAGAAAGAAAGAATCATACATCAGCAATTGCGAAAGCCATAAAAACCCAGATAAAAAAATTCATGTGCATCCCTGCCACAGATCACCTTGTGCAGACAGACTGCCTGGAGAAGATGTTTCAGTAAAGTCAACTACTGCAAGCAGCAAACTGTTCAGGCTTATATGTGCTTTAGGATGCACATATCAAGTTTTTCTTCACTGACAGAGGCTTTTCACAAGCCAACCACAAGAAAGGGTAAGATTTGTTCCCAAAAATGAAAGAATTCTGTGTTGTATTTAACATCTGCCTCTTCACTTTAAGAAAGCAAGAAACAGACACCCACTCCAAGGTGGGGGTGGCAAGGCAAACCAAGAATAACCTGAATCAACAGAATATTTCTGTAGTTGATAGTGGAATATTACACAGCCATGTCAGGTCTGATAAAGTTCATCTTTCCAGTTTAAACTTTTTTCCTAGAATCTTTTCATAAAGATCTTCTTCTGAGATGATACATAGAAAAGGAACATTAAAAAGACAAAGACTATAAGATTGAGAAGCACAAAATACCTTTTTTGTCTTCTGAATAGCTATTAAATTCAGCAGAATTCAACAGAGATGAAGAAAAAGCATGTTGCCAAACACGAAATTACTTGTAAGGATATTAGCACAGACTGGGCACGCAGCACTAGCTGTTAACTTACAGAATCACTAAAAGCTTTGAAGAACGAAAGGCCTGAACTGTCTACAAGGGAACATATTCAAAAACTAACTTAACTGGACTACTACAGACAAAATAAGGAGAGTTTTAGCATCTGGGAAAAGCATTTCCATTCAATACCCAGCACTTATAAAAGCTTACTCTTCATCAGTCTGCACACAGTTATCCAGTTCTATCACGTGGCTGCCAATAAACCAGACGAGGTTGGAGAAATAAGGAACTGCAGTTTTATCTCGAATGTAATGCAGCATAGGTTGGTTGTCCACTGAAGAGAAATCATTAAAAAGCATAATGAGATGCCAGTACTTTTTATTGCTCTTTAAGAAACACAACAAAGTATCTTCTGAATTTTGATGACATGCTGGCTTTCCACATGAGAATATACCTGACACGATCTTATGCGTGAAATGGAATCTATACAAACGTCATATCAGTTCTTAGCTGGTTTGAATGAGCCTAAAATTGATATATTTACTTATGTCTGAAGATAAACAAATCTAGTGGAATTCAGAGAGGTTCTTTTAGCACATTATTAATCAAAAAGAAGAGAAAAAAGCACAAGAATAAAGCAGTAATGCTGAGAGTCAAGCTAGTTAGACTTACATGACACTGCATTAAGGAACACGGGAATCATCAGTGAAGGAAGGGCAAAAGAAACAGACAACAGTTAACAGGATTAGGAACTGGGATAGTGACATCCTCTAAAAGGGTTAAAAAAGCTAAAGCACAAAGCATCTAAACTAAAGGATACAGGGTAGCTGTTAGAGCAGAATATATGCAAATAGATAGTGCGAGAATTATCAAACCTGAACATTGGAGTTGTGCTTTTTCAGCTCTAACCTTTATATCACTACAACAACATTCAATGGAAGTTCTAGACATTTTTTTTCCCATAAAAATACTTAGGTACATAATAATATCAAAAATAGGATATGAAGCCTACAATTTTCTCTTTTTGTGGGCTCATACAGTTCCTTGAAGTAGAAGACCAAGTACTAAGTGCCCATTTCTCACAGTGCAAAAGAAAAACATTTTGTCCCTTGCAGCCTATAAAGTATTTTGCTATGCAAACTACCCATTGATTTGCAAAGCGAATTGCTCACTGTTTTAAAAAAGATCTTACCCTCTTCTATAAAGACTGTCATCAAACCATTACTTAAGTGACAGAAAGTTGTGTAAATTCAGCGTGTAATTCAACTTAAAATGCATTAGAGAACAAGAAGTCCTGCATGAACATATTGCCTAATACTACCTTTGGTGTTGAAAAAAATACCAATTTATCTACAGAGATCACTGTGATATTTTCAGTTAATTAAAAACTTTATATACCCCAAGAAAAACTTGGAAGGAAGTGACATTTGGACATTCTCTGGTCTAAACCCATTCTCAAAGAAGCTCTAACTTCAACCAGGTTGCTAAGGGCCTTGGTGAGTTTTCAAGATCTCAAACAACCCAGATGCCTCATTTTCTCTTGAAAACCTGCTGCAGTGCTTAACTACTCTGACAGTGAAGTTCCAGGTTTTTTCCTTATGTCCTACTGGAATGCCCAGCACAGGAATTTGCAACTGTCCTCCTGGCCCTCACTAAGCACCTCTGGGAATGGTCTGGCTCTTCTTTAGACTGGGCTGACCGCAGCACCCAGGAGTTCTACAGTCAGATTCCAGTGCGCTTCAAATCCAAAAGGAAGTGATGTAGGTTAATGTTTCACATACTACAAAGCTCAATTTCATCAGTAAAAAACAGTTTGCATTCTTAAAACACTTTGGGTTTGGGGTTGGTTTCTGTTTGTTTACTTTTTAAATACAGTCACATTCTGATTTCTGTTGGAAGGGAAGCTAAAGTTCCTTCTGTATGCTTGACACCTTGGGGTTTTTTTAAACCAGTTTCACTGGTGAGGAAATAATGCCATTTACAAGTACATACTGTAGGTTTTTGGGATAATGTTTCATAAATTTGAAATGTGTATCTGAAGCATGTCAAAATGCTAAGCTTCTCAACCTCATAAAACAGATAGAAAATCCTCAAATGTAGGTAACTGAAAATTAAACTACAATCAAACAAGATTTGAACACATGCCCTTTTTAATATATAAAAAGCATACCTTTGTAGACATTTAAAGTTATAGTTCTAACAGCAATCCTGACCATGCTTTCGGGATGGTTAAAAAATTTAATAGCTTCAGTGTACAAAGCGAAGTCATTAGTGTGCTGTAACAAGGGGAGAAAAAGCATTTATTCATTAAACATGTAAAGGATATTTGTTGGGATTCTGTATGAAAAATGTTTTCTCTGGATTAATGTGGTATTTGTACTTTCTACTTAAGTAATCTAAATGAGTTTACAATGCACAGTCAGCTGCATTTGTAGCTCTGCATTAAAATAAACTGCTTTAAGCATCAGAGCTTCCCATGATAACAGAGCACATACTCAGTGCTTTTGTGCCCTCTTCTGGCAAAAAGCAGAACGGAGCAAGGAAAAAACGATTTCAGCTTTGCCCTTTGATTACTCAGGCTTTTTGGACTTTGACTAAACCTCACAGAACCAAGTGATGCAACAGAAAAAACTCTGCTTATGAAAGGACAAGAAAACAAGGCATAAACAAGTCCAATTCTCAGGGTAGTAAAATTCACAACTCCTGAAATGGTTCAATGTAACAGTAACTTCCAGATTTTTATTTTATTATAGTTGTATGAGGACAAAGACCTTCTTTATCATGCTTCTGCAGAGATCCCCACAAACAAATCCTCAATCACTGGTATTATCATTATGAAAATAAATGCAAGACATTATGAGACAAGAGACTAAATAGATTATGTGCCACACTGCCATCAATTTCTAATTCAAGTCCACTTAATATTATACTGCAACTTTCTTCACTTACCTCATTATAAAAGAAATGTACAGTATGATTGTTGAGCTTCAGGGAAAGAGTTTTCAAAAATGATATGTAATATGCCATGATCTCCTCATCCGAAAAGTCAAATTTGTGAACAATAATGGAATTTACATAGTTATTAGAGAGCAGGTAATCTGAAAAATAAGAGATAGGTTAACAGAAAAAAATCATTACGGTAACAGGTTGTATTTACGGTACCAGCTAGCAACAAACTACCTGATGCTTGAGGATACCAATTTTTAGCCAAACAACTCATGTGATGGTTTCAAGCAGTAATATAAAGGAATTGTTCCCTACAAAGGTCTTCGCTCCTAAGAACAAGACAACTGAGAATAGATTTCACCTTCCTCAATTTATGTAGGCTCTGCAGCTAATAACACTTAACTCTCTTTTCCTCCCCAAATCCTAACTCTCCAAGGCTTGAATACAACTTCCTCTTCATGATAGTTGTGGAGTACATGACACTAACTATGCATTCTCCATCCTCTTCATATTTTTCCAAAACCCTTGAAGTAAATGCCCATGGCAAAATGCCAGCACAGTCCCAATAAAATTATACAGCACAGCTCCGCCAAATGATCTGCAGCAGCAAGTGAACATTTCAGATCACAACTGACTTAAAGAACCTCTTGAAATGCTTCAGCAGTACCAAACAACTACTTCTGTACTGTTGAAAATTTACATTACGAGGGATTTTGGAATCTATTTACGCTCTGTGTTGGTAATGTTCAATTAAAAAGATTGTTAGTAATTCATATAGTTCTGCAAAGGGCTACTAATACTAAATTTCATTGAATGAAAGGGGATTCAATCAAATCTTGATCACTTAATCCTAAACAGTTTAGCAGTTGTGCCCTTACACAGTGATGTTTCATGACTGATGTTCTCAAAAAGGATGTTGAGAGTCTGCAGCAGCTGCACACACACGTAACGACCAGACTTCTGACGCAAGATGTTCAGGAAGTAAACAAACATATTCTTCTCCAAGAAAAAGCTGAAATAAAATAGACATGTCATTAAGTCACACGCTGTAAGTAAAGGAACATAAAGTTACATAATTTGGGTAGGGTCAGGGATGATTCAAGGCAAGTTTAACAAACAGCATGCTTTGCATTTATGAAGACTTACTTTGCGGAGTTATATCTGTATAATAAAAGAATATCTTTCAAAAACTTTAAGTACTAAACACGGGGGCTTAAAAAGTCAAATTATGCAATGAAAGGATGTTAAGAAATCAGGGCCTTTTTTACTATATTTTAGTATACTCAACTTATCAGGCAGCTTCCCTGCTTTACAATCATAATTTGGAAGGGGAGAGCCTCTAAATGAAGGTTACATTTTGTTCACGTGCCCCTGTTAAGCTAACACGCTTTTTCTTTTCAACACTGCAGAGCTTATTTTTGATCCAGTTTAATTATTTTTTCCCACACCAAAACAAGCATTTCATGGTTTTTATACAATTCAAACAGAAGTGAACATTTGCAGTGTTTTTAAAACAGAAATGCAATATAAGAGAACAACGTGGACTCTTTCTACCAGGATATCACAAATCCACATCTATGAAAATTTCTTTACATTAACTAAAGACAGAAATCCTCGTTCCTAAAATTCTCCCAAGCAGAGAAGACAGTGAGGAATGTGACAGAATTACAGTATAGATACGAATAATAATTTTCTTGGTCCACATCATAACTAATTCATGCTGAAATAATCTTGTAATAATAAAACCAACCACTCCCCAGATAGGTAATTAAAACCACCAAACACTTCAGCTTTTCTTGTGTCAATCACAAATTGCCTTCGTAAAAGAGCAAGTGTTTTGAAGCAAACAGCACATCAAAGGCACTAAATACTACCAGATTTGCAACTTTATTTGTTTTGAAGTTCATTTTTCTATCACCCTACTTTATAAGACTTAAACAACACCTGAACTAAACCTCTAAATAATATAGCTAGAATAAGACATTTATTTGTGAGATCTTAGGTAAATTGAAGTGAACAAATTGAAGTAATATGATATTAATAGATGTATTAAGTAAATCTGGGCACTAAAATCAGTTAGTTTGTATTTATAACAAAAGAATGGAGAGTCAAACTAAAGCAGTCCATGAAAGGGGCTCTGGACCTGGAGCATTTTTTAAAATAAGCAAATTCTTATGACATGAGTATGATCCTGCTCACCCACCTGCTATAGTACAGGGCTTTCTACACACATTCAGGAAATAAAGTCTTGGAAGAGTTTGCCTCTTGAACAAGAACTCTGTACAACTCTAAGCATTCTTTAAAAACAGAAGCAGAGTCCAAACTGCTCGGAAGTACTTACTCAAACACTGAGCTGTCATTCTGGTCCCCCCATATGAGTATCTCTGTTATGGAACGAATCGTCTCCACCAGCAGGTTTCGGTTGTGATCTGTGACTGTTGTGTTTTTAGTCAAAATATGATACATGTACCTAAAAGAAAAAATAAGCACAAGTAATATGCTGTCCTGCCACTTTGTCTTTAGTAACTGTAACTTAATGTAGACCCACACGTATGCACGCACTATGTCTAATCATTGCACAATTTTAAAATCCTAAACTTTTAATATTGATGCAGAAAGAAAAGCAATTGTTAAACAGAACATGTGGCAAAGCAAACAAACCCCTAACTAGCCAGTTATGAGTGTTTATGCATATGTTAACATGGGACTAGAAACTGTGTAACACTTGTCCCACCCTGCTTCTTATGTGAATTTCTTTGGAATACGTTGAAGTCAAAGGAGTGATGAGCAGGAAAAAGGAGAAACAGAAGAAGCAGGTAAGTATGCAGTAGCTGGTATGGGAAAGTGTAATTGTGGAAAGAAGCACATACAGATCTAACTGGAGAAATCAGCCCCCTTCTCTTGTCAGTAGAGATCCTTTACAGAGTCACATCAATTTGATGTTTAATATCAGGACTGTCAAAGAATATTAATGCATCTTGGCAAAGCCAGCTCTCTGGTCCTTAGAGCACAGAAATACTGACTGGAAAGGAGGAAAATTCTGGCTGTACCATGACAACGGGCAAGAGTTTAAAAAAAGGGCATGTCTGTACCACACAGGTGAGAGGAAACTAAATAAGATCTGAAAGGCTTGTATTCTAAATCTGAGAATTTTATTCATCAAGGTTAAGTGCTTCCCCCCCCCCCCAATAAGTTGTTACATCAAAGGTTACTTCCTTCTGTCCCACAAAAAAAAAGGGGGGGGAGGGTTAACTTTGCTCATATTTACAGATTACTTAAAATTCACAAAATTTTGTTGGGGGAATCTTCTTCAAACAGTTGAGCTGCCACTGAGTTGGACAGAGCTTCACAGGACCTGCTGCAAGACACAGTCTGTCCCCACAAGCCATGCAGGGAGCAGGTGCTGTTTCAGAGAAGTGGATATGGTAAAATGTTCTACACTGTGATGGTAAAACACTGTGTGCTTGCTGATCTTGATATTACTTAATCATCACACATTTTACTGTGTTGAGTACAGCACAAGGACACCCAGAGGTAAACAGCTCTCAGAAGTTCACAGCTTTAACAAACTTGATACACCACATTACCTTCCCTCCTCCCCAAAATCAGCAATGTGACAAAGCCTGTATCACATTACCAAAGCCATTATCATATTACATGGATCACCAGACAGCAAAGGAAAGAGGGGAAAAAAGAGAAGAGGTGGCAGGAGAAGAGGGAAAAAATTATTTTTTTACTGAAGAGAAAGACTATGAAAAAGCATCTCTCCCTCTTGATGGTGGTTTTTTCCCCCTCATAAATCAATACCCATTTTCAAATCCAGAACAGAAACTGCTCAGATTGAAACCACTTTAGGAAAAGTTGATTCACAGCTATCTCCTACAGTCATAACTGGCTGGTCACATGCAGTACCATAACAGTCATTAAATAGCAAGCCAAAGAGCCCCTGCAAATCCTCTTCCACTAATCTGAGGATCACGGTTCAAGATCCCTTCAGTGGAGACTGACAGTGTGATGGCTCACAGCAAACACGTGAGAGCTTAAGTCTGCCCATGTATGAGAATTCCCAGGGTTTCTAAGACAGCACATGGCACAGGAGTCCCACAGAACCTTCCCATCGTGGCACTATGTGTATTGTCAGGACAGTGAATCAAAAGACAGAGCACAAACTCAGTCCTTGCTCTGAGCTTGCAGCAGTTAATGGAGCAGAGATGGCAATTAGATCAGTTCATCCCATAGCAATCTGGACAGTAAGTATTTTTCCTGACAGAGTTAAAGAGAGTAATTATGTACCACATTACTTCACATATTTTAAGACTGTGTATTTGAAGTCACATATAAGTGATTGCATCTGTGAACATATATTTCTTTTTAATCAGTTACATTATATAAACTTGGAAATAAAGTTTACTCCAACAGTAGAATTCTGGGAACGGAATGCAATGGGAAGAATTATATGCTATTACCTCACCCGGGGAGCCTATGGAATATAGAGCATTAGAGATGCAAAAAGGAAGAGAGCATTAATAGTCAGGAACACGTTATCTCCAAATTTATTTACTTAATATCAGCATTACTGCAAAGTTCCTTCATTTGTTAAGGCACTGATGCACTTAGAGGAAACCTGGGCTTCACCTTCAAGCTATTCCTTTATCTATTTACTTGAAAAGGAATGAGAAAGCATGCAGACTTGTTTCTCTTTCCACACAAGTAAAATAACATATAATGAAAACAAAGTATCACACAAACCCAGTATTTTTATATTTAGACAAATCCTTAAAGTGTCTCTAAATTCTGATTAAAGTTCATGCTCCAAAACACAAAATCCCTCAGAGGAGGCCTTTTTTATCTCTGTATCTGGAGACTCGGTTCAAATAAACAAAAATCCATCACACAGGAAGTGTCAAAGTACTCAATACAACCAAAATCAGTGGGAGATGTTGACAGCAACTTAACAAAACAAACAAAATTCTGAACATTTTTCTGGTAAGAAAGCATGCTCAAAGGGGTAACATAATAACCCATGAATGCAGACAGTGTGTATTAATGACTTTCCTACTTATTACTCACAAAAATACACTAAAACAGGTAGGAGCTTAGGAAGTTGAGCAGTCAAATTTTTAAACTCCAGGCTTAAGCATAACATGCTTGGCTCTTCACTCTGCTGTAACTATGTAATTACATACTGTTCTCACGGAGGAAACCCAATGCATAGCACAGGCAGGACCTCAGGAAATGAATCACCGGTGAAAAGAGACTTCAAGCACACACCTTTATGGACACTGCTTCTGACCAAGGCATGGGAAATGTTCAGCACCCGACTCTAATGGCATAAAACCTGCTGTGCAACCACTGGGCAATTAAAATGCCAAGTGCAGAAGCAACAATGGGGAATGTACTTAAAGTTAATAACAGGGCTGCGTAAAATATCTTAGAAAAGTAGGGTGGAAAATTGCATCTAGAAACAAAGATGCACAAAAATACCAAGTTCTCTGAAAAATAATGGTCAGAAGCACCCGGGTATTGCATAGTACTGTTTCATCCCTCTCTAGATCACATTTCAGAAGTTGGATTAAATTGTAACTGTTTTCACTAGACCAACAGACTGTATAAACACTTAGTACAACCAGCTTCACAATTTTCCTTCATCCAATCCCTTCTATGGCATGTCTGCAGAAAGGCTGAATAGTAAAATTTCAAGAGCAAGCTTCAAAACAAACTGCATTAAAGCTGATGGGAAAGATCCAACATTTACTGACAAAAAGCAGTGACTCTCCTGGTACCACTAAACAGGTGCATTGTTTACAGTTTAGACTAAACGCTACTTTAGGCCAGTTTCAAAATAAAAACATTCCCATAAGGCTGGCCCGGGCAGATTTGACTCCTGTAACACAGCATAAGATCCCTTTTACAGGCTGTGATAGCAAGGCTGGTGTGTTCTACTCAACTCCTTCACACGGAACATGACCTGGGGTTTTGGCGAGTTGAAAAGATGAGAATGCACACAGCTTATCAAGGGATTTTATCTAGACCAACTTTCTTTCATGACCCAAAACTAAGACTCTCTGCCCTCTTCCCTTCTGTTACTTCACCCACTTCCACTGCTACCTCAGAAAAGCCCTAAATTTCACATTATCACTACCTTTGCTGTTGAAATTCATGCAGCCTGGCTAAACAAACACTTAAACATACAGTCTAAACAGATCAAAGGTCTTGTCTGTCCTTTCCATATTACCATTTTGGATTTATAATTAAAGAAGTCACATGCAAAAAAGCAAACAGACCAAAGCCAATATTTTAACAGAGAACTATATACTTCAATTCTCAGATAAGAAGTCAAGCACAAGCCACAACACTTCTAGCCCAGTTTTTGCTGCAAATCAAACAGTGTCTCATTTTTGTATTCTCTGTGGCTCTGAGAGAATATATGGACATGTTTTTCTTCTCAAAGTCTCCCTCTCACCAGTTTATTTTTTTTTCTAAACTTAAAGTTCAGTTTCTTCAAAATTCATCATGTATCAGCATTCTTGCTCTATCTTCAAGTGTAATATCAAAGACAGACAGTTCTAAAGCTCCACTAGCACGGAGTACCTAATGACTACCCCTTGTATGTTAAACAGAACATTCCTATGTTTATACCCGAGCATGACTTTTTTCCCCTTTCTCCTGCAATGCCAGATCATGTTGACTTACTAGTCTGACCTACCATGCAAAACTACTTCTGCAATGCTACTGCCTCATCAGTTTTGTATTCATGCACTTGTTTCCCCGTCTTTGGTAAAATGTAATGCATTTCAGTTAGTCTTGCTCATTTTGAACATTTTTCCAGTTTAGGGACGAGGACCAGAATCCATAAACCATCTCGATAAGGCAACTGCAAGATCCAAATCTTGCACAGTGTATCCTGCTCATTACTGTCAGACCCCACTCACGTCCTCCTTGTAATCTCACTAATCATTGAAAACTATCACTCTTTTTTTTTTTTCAATGAGCTACATAATCCCAGTGATTTCATTTAGAGAATGATTCCTCTCTTAATGACCTCCTTTTCTTTTTCAGTACAAAGTAGTTATCACAGAGGATCTCATTTTTCTCGTAGCAGCACAACACTTAAAATGGAGCAGAGAAATTAAAATTTTTTATCCCTTGCCATCCTGCCAACTCTCCAGGGGCAGAGCTAGGAAAAAAACCCCCACAACTACTCCATCTTCTGCAGACAGCAGTAACACAAGGATATATACCGGGCTCCAGAGACCACCGTTACAGTTCTCAAGCAGCTGCCGAGCCCTGCAATCCAGGGCACAAGCCCTGAACGTGCCGTGATTCACTGCTCACACAGAGATCCCGCACACCTCCGGGTCTGTCCTGCTTACACTGGGAAAGGCTCCTCGCTTCCACCTCGCCACTACCAGCGAACAAAGTTCTCCCCCAAGAGGAACGTGACACTACCCGTAGTTATCACCCCTCGCGCTCCACTCCGCCGAAGAGCCCGAGGCAATTATTAAAAATCAAACAATGAGTGTGACATGACATCACGCCACGAGCTGCGTCCGCCCTGAGGACACTCCGGGTCGGACAGGCCGATTTCCGCGGGGCAGACACCGGCCCACAGCGGCTGCTCCGCCACCGGGACCGCTCCGTGCGCTTTCCCCTCGGGAGAGGGCGGTGAAACCCGCCCGAGCAGCCCCGCGGCCGGAGCCCCGTCACAGCCCGGGAGCGCTGCCCGCACCCCCGGCCCCGCACCCCGAGCCCGCGCTCTCACTTGAGGTGGTCCAAGGAGTGGATGCTGCGGGCGGCCTTGCCGTGCCCGCCGCCCACCCAGCTGCGGGAGCGGCCGAACATGCTGGCGGTGAGCGCGGCCCCGGCGGCCCTACGCGCTCATGGCCCCGGAGCGGAGCGGGCGGGCAGCGGCGGAGCCTCGGCGGCGGCACCGGCGCGCA
>VXAY01005595.1:669447-719935 GCA_013399855.1 Oxyruncus cristatus
GGCCTCGCCGCTGCCGCCCGCCCCCCCGCGCCGGCCGGGCGGGTCGGTGCCCGCTGCCCCCGCAGCCCCCACGGCTGCATGCCCGCCGCGGTCTCGGCACGTCTGGATTCGGTGGAGTCCTGGGCCTTCCATGCGCTGCTGGTGCTGCCCTATATGTTTTACGTGGGCTTGTTCTTTGTCAACGTGCTGATCCTGTACTATGCTTTCCTGATGGAGTACATCGTCCTCAATGTAGGCATCGTCTTCCTGCCCGAGGATATGGACCAGGCTCTGGTGGATCTGGGGATGCTCTCCGACCCTGGTTCCGTGCTCTACGAGACGGACAGCGAGCTGGATGTCTTTGACGGATACTTGGAGTGACGCCCCGGGGCGCTCCGAAGCGACCGAGCGGTGCTGTCGCCTGGCCCGGGGCCGGGGCCGGGCGTCCCGGCATGGCCGTAGCTCGGGGGCCGCCGCGGCCCCGGGATGCCCTCGCTGCGTCCCGGCTCCTCCAGCGCAGCATCTTCCCTCCCGAATGACACCCTTCCCGCCCGGTGCAGGGGCCAGAGGGGCAGTAGGGGCCCGCTGCCGCCGGGCAGGCCCGCGGAGACCTCGCCAGGGAAGTAAGTAACGTCCTGGGGCTCGTCCTGGGCAGGCCCGCGGGGCGCTCCGAGCGGGCACAGCGGGCACGGCGCCGGGACACGCTCCAACGCAGCTCCCGGCGCTGCGGGCACGGCGCCGGGGCCTCCCGCGGCGCTCCCCCCGCCCGGCAGCGTCCGGGGGCCGGCGGGGACAGCGTCCCTTCCTTCCCCCGAGGGCTCATCCTCCGAGCCACTGCAGCTGTGCTGCCTGTACAGCTGGGCAGCAACTTTGCTCATCCCGTCCTGCAGGCAGCTCTGAATCTAAATGAGCATCTCGGCTAATATTCAGTGCAACTCGGAGACCATCCTCGAGCCAGAAGAAATACGTCTTAGTCAGCTGCCCTTTAAAACCACTCTCTTGGATCATGACAAACTACCGAGCTCACCGTTCTTCCCATTTTAATTGTAGCACGAGGGTTTGCTTGATCAATTTGTTGTAGTTCTGAGTGATTCTAAAACTCTGGAAATGTAAGGATTTAGCATTTTAAAACACTGAGATGCATTTGGGAAGAAATCACTGTTTCTGGTGAGGACTTTCTGTGCCAAATGTATGTTAATGAAAACATTCACAGTTTAAATTAAAATGTGTTAGCAAATCTGCCAGTGGATTTTTTAGCAGAATACTGTCTGTAAATTTGAAAACCAGTGCAGGATACCTTCCCCCCGTTTGAAATGATGAAAATAAGAAATCTAGTTATAAGGTTACAAGCATAACTTCAGAAAACACACTGTACAAGTACCAGTTAATATCAAGCTATTTTAAACAGTCTTCTAATTTAAAAACAAACAAACCTTTCTGTAGTTCTGTCTTTCGTATCGGTTAAAATTATCTCCTAAATATTTCTATGCAGATTTCTTATAAAGCAGTAGCAGCTGATTTTGGTCAGTAGTTTAGAAGGAAAAATTGATGCTGGAGTAACACTGATTGCACAAACACAGCTGAACAACACTTGGTCAAAGGCACGTGGGAGCATAACGAGGGAGTGAACAGATTTTGTTGCTGCTGGAGAAATCCCACTGCATATAGTCACTGAAAGTGAAACATGCCAACATTTGGTGGTTCATCCCAAGCAACTGGATTAGAATCACTTCTGCTAGAGTAGAAGGTTTGGAGCAGAACAGACCTCCCCACAAAACACTGTTGGCTACTTTTGTAGCTGTCTCCTCCTTTTTCAGCTGGGCAAATAACAGACATGCTCTGTATTACTGTATTATTTAGGAAAGAAATTCCTAAAAACTAGTGGAAATCTAGCAAAATGCTTGGCGCAAAAATCCTTATCCATTTTCTCCCCCAAAATACCTTTCCCCAAACTCCAAATCTTATTACTCCAAAGCCATTTAACAGGTTAAATGCCATTTAAGGGATTAAAAATACTTTTTTCCTGACTAAAATTTGTCATGGTGAGTTGCATCAGTTTTCAGGAAGACCTAAGGAGAGCAGCAGACATAATTTTCCTCAGTGGATTTTTCCTATTGTATGAACATATAATTTGATAGAGTATAGGGCCTGAGCACAATTCTGTTCAGTGTAGATGAATGGGCTTCTTGGATATTTCCTTCATATTAAAAAGATAAGCAGATCTGGAAACTTCTTGATATTTGGACTATAAAACCCTGTCATCTCCATATGCAGAAATCAAAATGCAGAGATCTTCATAAAACTCAGAAGTAAGTCTCAGTCTATATCCACTGTGAGCTAATGGATCTCTACCTGCACAGGTACCAACTCCAGCCTTCATTCTTTAATTTGGAAGCTGTCCTGTTAGATGATTCCACTGAGAATCAAATCACAAATCCCTAAAGTTAGATCAATTCTTAGGCAGCAAAAAATATACTATTATTTTGTTTCAGATATTTTTATATTTAATTATATTTAGAGACGCAGCAGCCAGGCCACAAATTGCATAATTATTTAGCTACCAGGCAAACACTCAGCATGTCACCATGGAAAGGAATTTGTGTTAATACCGTGGTTACAGGTTTCTTCACTGTTCTGTGCCATTCTTCCTCACCAGTCCCTTACCCAGGCGGCAGAGGAGGGCCCTAATTTGAAGCTGTGTTTTCTTCTTTGGGAGCAGCAGTAAGGCACTAAAAGGGAAGATTTAAATTCCTTTGGTTCCTAGCCTGCAGTGACCCGAGGTCGGAATGAGTGCTAATCCGTGCTCTCCACAGCCTGGGAAGGCTCCCCACCCGCCCCGTTGTCTCACACCCAGAAGTCCTGAGGATTCGGGAGGAATTTGTCTGAGTTTTGCCAGCACTGATGAAAAATATATAGGAATCCTCTTTGCATTAAATAGGAGTGTTCTTCATGTGACTCACCAGCGGTTTCTGAGAGCAACCAAAGAGCTATGATTAGCCTCAGCTGAAACCTTGCAGCATCCTCCGTGCCTTTAGAAAGCGTGGAGGTGAGTGGCATGTGTGACAGGAAAACAAAGGGGGGAAATCCCAAGAGGTGATTCTGCAATATTTGGAAAACCTAATTTAGATGTAAAATTAAAAGATCAGAATAGCTCTGTGGATCAGAAAAGCTCTGTTCCCTCTTGCAGCAAAACCCTGACTTGAATAAACTCAGTAGGAGCAAAATCATGTCCAAGTTTCTGAGCATAATTGCTGGCAGATTGAAGGCAGACAGCTAACTAAGCAGCTGAAAGAAGTTTCCTGGCCTATTCAAATGGAGAAATTAATCTTTTTAAACTGAACAGGATTGAGCTTGTTTGGGTCATCTACTGTTTTAGAGTGAGTGTGCCAGGTTCTTTATTATATTTGAAGTCCCCTGGAATAAAGTCACATGATTGTTCTCATACTTTCATAAAATCAGATGTGACTCATCACAAAATAATCAGAAAGAAAATGAGCAAAAGTAATCAATAATCAAAACTGATTAGTAAATACTGAATTTATATAATCTTACAGTATCACAATATTATATATCATTGTATATATATTGTGTATATATATGTATACAGTATATATGTTATTACATCACAGTATTATATATTGTTACCTGTATTTTTTCATGAGATGAAATATGATGAATATCTTCAATAAGCAGAATCCAGCACTCAAAAACTTATGACTCAGCACTTCTGCTGAATGTCAGCATCTAAATTCTGAATCAAAAAAATAGCTTTACTCACCAGCTCATCAACACAGTGCCAGTTAGAACTGCAGGCTCAGTGTCTATGGGACCACAGCCCAGTGAAGAAGAAAATAACCACGCTGGACTACTTGCTGTGTCTGCCACTGGTGTCTTCTCTGAGCTTAACTCACCCATGCCTCTGTTTCTCTCTCTGAAGCAGAGATGTCCTGTAAAGGACAGATCAGAAGAATGTTTCCACTAGCAGTGTCAGGATAAATGCATCACATAAATGCATCAGAATCCACTTCCTGACTTCTTCCTTTTCAGACTTTAAATATTAAAAATAATGAGAACAGCAATCTGCTACTTACTTTACCTTACCAGTTTTCACTGTGTTTTTTTCCCTCTTTGTAGAGCTCTCCAAGGTGGCTTGTTGACTCCATGAAACAGATCAGTTTGTTATTTTATGAGTCTTAGTAACAAGAAGCTTAAGAGCAATTGA
This sequence comes from Oxyruncus cristatus, assembly GCA_013399855.1. Taxonomy (NCBI): domain Eukaryota; kingdom Metazoa; phylum Chordata; class Aves; order Passeriformes; family Cotingidae; genus Oxyruncus; species Oxyruncus cristatus. Next base: position 673,649 of record VXAY01005595.1, read on the forward strand.
AAAAATGTGGTTTGAATTCTTAGATTTATTAGAATTAGTAGAAGTTCAGTGTTCAAACTCACCTGGTAACTCTGCTTTAAAGAGAATTTAGTACTTAACAGCAATTTCATCCTAGATGGAAGGAAGACAAAATCATGGTTTTGTTGAACTGTCCATACAGACTCATTAACCACAGCCATGGGCAGTCCTAAGTGATTTTCTACCAAATGCATTTATTTATATAATGCAGAGAGAGTAGGCAGATTTTTCAAAAAGTATTCCAAAAGCTGCTGTTACTAATGTGAATTAAAACAAGGCACAGAAAATAGGGAGGCATTCAGTTTTGGATAGAAATAGTTCAGGCCTGAGTCCATCATATGTTAAAAGCCTCAGCCACAAGCAATTTTAAAGAATAATTTAAAAAAACCTCCAGTTATTTCCTGTAAAAATGAACCTTACGGTAATCAACTTGCTTCAATAGGTGGCAATAGCCAATTACCAGTTCTAAGCTGTCAAAGGAATTAAGAAATGAATCCAATTTGATTCTTCATATTTGTTTCCTCTGGAGGAGGGACAAAGTGCCACTATAGTTCAACTTATCACTAACAATCCCAAAATAGAAGAAAAGAATAATTTGTTTAGAGACCTTTCGTGTGTGTATTTGGCCAGTCCAACTCTATAATTTGTCCCCTCATAATGATTCTAGTTTATAAGGAGTGCAGCTGTCAAAAGGGATTAAATAGTGTGCACAAGTTGCTAAATCTTTCCATTTCTTCGGGGAAACTGTCACACTGTCTTTCTTTTCCAGGATGAGTTTTAGTACTTTGGCCACACTCTTGGAAAAAAATAGCTGAATAATTTGAGTGATGCTCTCTGAAGACACAAATATGTTTCTAATATATGTGATAAAAAGGGCAAAGACTAATAGCAGCCATATATGGAAAATAATGGTATAATGGAAAATGATGACGTGCACTGAATGATATGATTCATATCATTGGGTAAAACTCTAGTTCAGGAGTACACTCTTTGAAGTTCAAATATACTCTTTGAAGGGCCAGGAAATATAGACCAAAGGCTTGCTCAGGCAGCAGAGCCCAAATAGGCCATGAGATCTGAAACACACTCCTGCAGAAAGTCAGGGAACAGAAAGCAGACAGTGTCAGGATGCAAAATAAAGTCACTGTGTGTCCTTTGGTCCAGGCTGAATTGTGAGCAACAATAACCAGGCAGAATTAACAAAAATCTCATGACTGAGTTGCTTCTAAAGCTGGAGTTAAGCTACTACAGCCATACTGTTAAATGCTTGCAGGTATGTTGGCTATTGGAAGACTGTAGTTCTGAGATTTTAAAAATATTTTCTACCTTATAATTTTCCATTGTTTTTTGAAGTTTTTGGAATTTTCCGTTAAAAAATAGGTTCACACGAAATTCGAGGGACAGCCTTTTAATCAGAAAATGAGAAAGGCAAGATTGAATATCCTGGTCAATTGTATACTTCACACCCCATTTAATATCTGCCACAACAAATTACAGTCTTGGACTAGCAGCCCTACAGCAGTACTTGAAACTTCCATTAGATGGCTTTATTTTTGCTTTGGAGGCCCAGTGCATTTTGCTGTGCTATTTTTAAGTCAGCCTAGAGTTTGATCTACAGTGCAGAATACAAACAATCTCTCCCTGAACTGTCTGCTGTAGACCAATTTTTAGTTCCACTTGGAAAGCAATCAAATAAACATGAAATGAGTTACCTGGTGGAGCTGCTGTTTCCCCTTTTCATAACCTTAGCTTAAGAGACAGGATTTTGAGCTGATGTCTGCTGTTGGCAGGTACTGTAGCTGACAGACATTGGACAGAAATACCTCTCTGGATACAAGAGCTTTCTGTTTCTGACCCAGCATCTGCAGGAACTGACACACAAGAACATGTGAAACGTTATGATGAGTCAGACCACAATCCCCTAACCCTGTGTTCCACCTCTGACAAGGACAGGGGATGCTCTCTGGGACACCAAAATCTGCAGGGTGTTCTCTTTGTGCTTCCCAGAATCCACAGTGGTAGGATGTGGGATGGTAGAGGGCACATTGTTGCCTGGCCCTTTAGCAAATGTTTTCCAAACCTGACACCTTTTGCCCACTCGATGTTATGAAATCCTTCTGGATTTGTTTCCTATCAGTACAGCTTCTGAATACCTGAAAGAGCTTGTTTTCTGCAGTCTGGAAGATTTCTCTATTCATTCTTTTCTCTGGGTCAGTAATGGTGATGAATAAAAATTGGTCCCTGGTGTACTCTGCTACGGAGTTCTTTCCTACCAAGCCTTATTCTTTCCTTCCAATCTTTCAATCTGCTTTCAATCCACAGAAGAACCTTTTCCCCAGCACTGTGTCAGCCTGTTTGCTTTCAGCTTCCTTTAACACCCTTGTTAATGACACTATTCTTCTGTCAGTCCCAGCTCATGCAGAACGTGCGATCATCAGAGTTCATTCTTCAGTCACACCCAGGAAGGGGACGGAGGGAAGAGCTGTCCTTCCAGAGACTTGCTCCACACAGCCCTGATGAGCTGCAGGCAGCCAGGGGACCTGCTCTTGGCCTTCTGTACCTCAGCTCATCCTCAACACAGATTCATCCCCACACAGTCATCCCCTCTCAGAGCTGCACCATTCTACACTGGAGTAATTAGTCATCTGTGAGATCACAACACCAAATGGACACAGTCACTAGTGCCCAGTACCTTCATAATCCACAGCTCTTGTATTTACCTCTGATGGTGGTCAAAAGTCATCTCATAGCTGTCAGATACTTTGACTTAGGCGAGGCAAATTGGTTGACCTGGGATAAAGCAATATAACAGTAATTTATTCTTGCCAGTAAGACCAAAAAGTTACCCCAAAATGTTACTTAACTCTGTAACTACTTACGAGTGGATCCAAAGTGGTTTTGAACAACATGACTCTAAATTACAAGAGAAAGTGACCAAAATCAGAGCTACATCAAATGTAGGCAATACATGGTCAACACAATGACACAAAAAATAACAACACTGATGAACAGTATCTTGTTAAGAAAGAGTAGCCAGTTCAAAAATCAGTTTTAATGAATAGGTCTAACGATATCAAACCTGACATAAAATAGGTTACCTCACTGTATGTCACAGCTGTTGTACTCTCTGAAGAACATCCCTTGCTGGTTGGCACGATGGGCTGTGGTTCACAGCTTACAGTCATACCTCTCACAGCCCTCACACTGATATCTTCATGCCTCTGTTAAAACTCCACTAAGGACTCCTGTGCTCTGGCATTAACAGAAACTGGGACATTAATTTCTATGAAGGGTTGTTCAGGCCTTTACTGCTCAAAGAATTATTACCCACAGTCACAAAAGGGTTTGATTTTTATTTATTTATTTATTTTTTTAATGAGTCAAAGACATGGTGCTATATGTCACATACACAGTGGCTAATCTGTTCATGTCAGCTATGGAAGGTAACTCTGTATTTATGTGTTTTCTTTTAAACAGATTCATTAAACAGCTGAAATGGATTATGACCAGGATAATGGATCAAGTCCTGGAAAGAAACTGTTCTCAGTATGGAGGTGGAAATAAGGACAAGAGAACAACAAGAAGAGTTGTCATCAGACCTTTTCAGTTGTGACTTCTCTTCAAGGCCTTTGCCTCTTGAGGGTGCACTAACTGCAGCGATTCACGCACCATGCTGGGCTTCCATGGGTAATTCTGGGGTGGACTGTATGAAAAATAAGATAAACTACGTTCCATTATAACAGAAAATCAAGATGTTACTCAGATTTGGTAAACTTTTGAGTGAATGCCATGTCACCCAAGTGGACACACTCTACATATAGCTTAAAAGGGTTTTACACACTGAAAACTCTACCAGCCAGTAGTTCAAAGGCAGTGCTTTCTCAGGGGATAATATGTAGGAGTGACTGCAAGGAGGTTCTGTTCAGGGAGTATCACGGCAAGAACTGTGCTAGTAAGATATTTTATTTAAATTGTGAGTTTTGAAATAGATCAGAGAGTGAATTTTATATAAGTCAGATGGATTCATTATCTAACGGAGAATACTTGGCAGATTGTTTAAGCTCATGTTCCTATGTACAGATGTGAAAGCAATACAATAAAAACTGACCTTTTCCATGAAAAATTAAGCGGTCATATCAGAGTTGTTATTATTCTATTTGGATATAAAATAATTTAAATATGCTTTCCAAGAAATCTTGGTTTTCCTACAGCTACCTCACATACTTACAGATTGCTGAGATGCCCAGCATGTAGAAATCCTTCTCATGAACAACTGTTTAAGAAATCAGACCTGAACTGAAACACCAGGAACTGCGGTGGGAGGAACCCACATGTTACTGAGGGCAGGTACTGGACTGGGTTTGGTTTTATTTTTTAGAAGAGTGTGAATTTTGTAACTGTGTAGTTGTTTAGCCAAGCTGATGTATCGAGAGCATTTCAGATAAAGCAGAATTGGAAACAATTCTCCTGATTTCTCTCTCTGCATGATGTCTGTCCTCTGAGGTCTGTGTTTACCATCTGCTCTGAGCTCGGGCTTCCCAGTCCAGACACAGCATGAGCCTCTTGACAGTCAGCATGAGGGAACAAGAGCATGGTGGTTTAGATCCCCCATGAAACAACGACAAAGAAACTTGCATATCAATTTTTTTTTCCTGATACTCCCAGTGTGTTGCACTCTACCGGCAATTTTTAGCCCCTAGGCAGTATAAACTACCTCCCAGTTCCCAAAATTTCTGTGCCCCAAATACGATTTTCAGCTGCTCCTGCAGGAGGGAAAGCACTGGCATTGAGCCAAGTAGCTTTTCTCCAAAATAGGTTTCATCAGATGCAGTTCAGGGCCTTAAAGCACTGACAAGTGCTTTGTTCCATATAATCCCTGGCTGGCAGTTCAGGAATGAAGTCACTTAGGGCACAACATTCTAACATGTAAAGATACATTTAGGGAACCAAATCCCCATTAAGGTACCTATAGAAAGAATAACCAAGTTAAAAAACTTGTCAAGCTTGTGTTCATGTGCCCATTTGGTGCTAACACAAGGAAGGCTGAATTTTGCTACTGAAGTGGGCATTCCTGGTGCCTGTATAATCACAAATTCATACTGTTTCAGAGATGGCTTCACTAGTAGTTTTTCAGGGCCACATGTATACCATTTTAAGAACATGGTTCAGTTTGTCGTTGTTGGTACTTACTGCAGTATCCAGTAGTTTGTAATAATTTCCCTGCAGTGGGTTTATGCCACACAGTGCACAGATTAGGCAATACAGATTCCACCCAAGAAGTCCCTTTGGAGATTCTGACTCTTAGATCAAGATTTCTGATTTCTCAGAACAGCTCAGCTTCATAAAATTAAAGGATGGGGAGGGTGTTACAGGGTCTGACTTCCATCATAACACTATCCTTGGCATTTTAACAAGGCTTCTTTGACAACAAAAAAGATTGGCATAAAGAGAACAGCATTCTTCTCACCCTAAAAGATTTTTAGAACACAGATTTATCAGAACAGCTTCTTTCCGGGTAGCCAGTGAATTCAGTCTCTATACACAATACACTCATTTGACAAAGCATTTTGGAGGAGCTTTGTGCCTCAAGAATATCCAGACTTTGAACCATGATTAATTTTAGAACTTTTAACCGCAAAGATTTATAAAGGATGAAAAAACCCTCTCTCTTTTATTAGCAGGCAGGCTCAGTCAGCCCTTTTGCATTAGTCTGTCAGTTGGCATTGCAAGACCCCGTTGCCTGTTAAGAAAGAATTATTTCTCCATTTCCAGACCACTGAACTGCTAAGTGCCAGCAGGACCAAGCTGTCTCCCTCACACACAGTGCTCCCCACTGACCTGCAACGTGAAGCCCTGAGCTTGTCGTTATGACAGAAGCCAGCAGTGGTTTCGTAGTGTTTCCAAGAGAAAAACCAAAATAATTTTCAACAGGTACTACGAGGTACTGTAAAACAGAATACTCAGTTTTATTAATACTTAAAAAAAGATGTGTGAAGGCAACCAAAACACGGTCTCCTGATTTACAATCTGTACATTATAAAAATACATCTCTCTCTAACTCCTGGAAAGAGAACAGCAGTTTATACAACATGACTTTATCTGCCCAGACAGAGCCCTGTAACATTCATCTGCCTGGGTAATATTTAGCACATTCTCAGATTCAGTCACAGTAAAGTGCAGCTGCAGAATATGTGCCTGAAGGGACATTTGTCATCCCAAGCTTACTTAAGGGAAGCCAAGACAAGGGTTCACCGTAGATGTGCATGGCTGGAGTGCTGCAGGCTGATGGGAATATCACACAAGGTTTGGCTCAAACCACCTCCCATTCAAGCAGCTCAAAAAGGGGAGTATTAATGAGATCTTTTATCCCTGACTCTGGCTAGAGAGAAGAACCACGCAGATAGTTAAGAAAAATACCACATTCTAATTACATTCATATTCTCCATAGAGTTTTTCTGCCTCACTCTCCATTCTTTCAGGTACTATGTCTGATCCCCTGCTCCCAGAAACAACAAACAGACCTTCCTTGCTTCTTTCTTTGATTTGTCCACTCTCTATCCCTGCTGTCAAGATCCTTCAGGCACTGAAACATAAGCAGAAGAGTGCAACTTGCTGGAAAGAACATAAAGATTGTGGGTTTGAGCTGTTTAAATTGGGGACTTTTGAAAGACCAAGTAACAGAGTATTTGAGAGGTTAGTTGAGAGATTCTAGTTTGCACAGATACTTGGGTCAGTATTGTCAGTGCTTCTTAGCAGAAGAGATTTCAAAGGGGTGGCTGAGCTAACTCTGAGCTAACTGTGAAGGAGAGACTTCCCAATTTGTGGTATATCAAACATTCCTAGCTTTTTCTATCCCTTTTTGTTGTTCTGCCTCAGACTGTATCTGACAGGGAGCCAGAACTCTAGTGCTGACCTGACAATTGTCTCTGTACAATTTTAAGTTCTCTCCATGTTCACAGAGCAGAAATAAAGGGAAAAAACCGAGACAACTGGTTTGCTGTTGTAGCAACAGGATGAGTATTTGGCCCACATATGACTGAGACCGGCAGCATAGACATGATAATGCTTTGAAATGTATTTTTGTCTGTTTTTTCCCAGTTATTCATAACTGTACCAGAGCACCACATAAACTACACACAGTAGTGAGATCACTGTCAAGTATAAAATCGATGCCTGTAAACATTTATGCTGCCAGCTGCATTTAAGAGATTAAATCTCAATCTAGGTGTATGATTTTACAATTCTCATTTGAGACAAAGTAAAAACCTTCAAAGACTGTCACTTTGAGGATCTTTGTGCAATAGATTGAAGGTATTTTAATGCATTTGGATTTCTGTGATGTCAGAAAAATCCTCAGAAGTTTTTCAGTTTTAATTCCTTTCTTCTCATCACTTCTTTCTCCCCCTCCGCCTTTTTTGAAGGATTCTGTAACAAACAAGTGGTAGAAAATATCTTTCTATCCCTTAAGACAGCACTGATGATTAGCATCAAGAAAAGAACCACTTCTAGATTCTTGTGGATAATCTTCCAACATCAGGTTTTTTTGGACTGATCATTCTCTTTTGTGCTCCTTATCCTGATGCTTCAAATCATCCCATACACACAGGAATCTGTAAAACTGGGCTTTGAAAGTCCAAAATCATCAGATCAAAGTCGACCACAGTTACCTCTGGCACCATGAAACAATCAGATTTGATCTATCACTGCTTCAGGTGTTGCAAATTCAGCAGCTTTCAGTCTGCTCTTTGATGAATCAATGATGGAATTTTACACTGTCAACATCCTGGTGGTTCCTGGTCTCCTTTAATGGTGATCACAATATCCAGATGCTCTTTTCATCTATGGAACAATGTTGCTTAACTCTTCATCACTTCAGTGGGAATACGCCTGTGTCTTTGAATAGCATTTTAAATGACCTTTAAAATTCAAACTTTATAATTCACCTAATTTAAACATCACTTAGAAACTTAAATGTGGCCTTTTTTGCAATGTGAAAATCTGCCTCTGATTCATAAAGCAGCAAGAAGATAGGAAAGCACAGAGGACACCTTTCCCTCTTCTTTATGATACCTGTGAAATGATGAAAACAGAATATTAGATATACACCCACCAGCCTAATCACCATGAGATTACCAAAATCAGATATTTCATGAGCTCTGTAAACAGACAGCAGTGGCTGACAGATGCTGTATGTCTCAAGGTCAGGAGACAGGACCCACACTTCCTGCCATTACTTCTCCTCAGTGCTAATGCAGAAGGTTTTCTCACAGTGACCCCTTATATTTTCTTTCCCTAGTGGGTACAGCCATTCCACAGGACAAAGAGTTAGGTGACTGTGGGCTATTAAGCACCACAACAATTTTTCACTGCTGGTGTGTGAGGCCAGCCTGTGAAGCTGCTGTGGCACATGAGTCTTCCACAACCTACAGCCTGGTCAGTGCCATATATACAGCCCAGTCTACAGCTGGTGGTTAGTGCACCGGGAGCAGGAGTCGTGCAAAAGCTCAGCTCACTGCGTGGTTCAGGGAGCCACTGGCCACTGCAACCATTGCCAGCCCTTTCACACCACAGCTCATGCAGCTGGTGATCTCACTGTGATGTGTTTCCTTGCCATCTGAAAGAAAGCTGTGACTCTGGCGTGTCATTCTTCACTGGGATCATTCCACTGATACATCCTGCAAATTTTTTTTTGAGAGCAAGAGGAAGCATATGGCAGAAAGCTGGGAACAGAAATCCTACGCAAATCCCTAACTTCCCATGCCAGCTGCAGCTCCTTCAGTCCAGGAAGGCAGTCAGATCCTGGTGATCATTGGCAAACTTATTAAATTATTAACAATGTAATTATTTCAGGGGTCCTTGAAGCTGTGCAGGCAGAATCAATGAAGTGAAGTGGCTGCCAGTGACTAAACCACACCATGAGACTGAGAACAAGGAATGTAGGAACGAGTGGTTTGCTCTGAGTACAGTATAGGTACATCTCCACTGTGAGACAAGCAGCTGATGAGGATTTGTATTAAACACAGGAAAAGTGAAAGGACTTCCTGAAAATCAACACAAAACTATCTCTGAAGATCAGAGGACTCAGTTATTAAACATGAGAAGTATACAGAGCTTTAGTTTTCCGCAACAGAAAAGAGAAGGTAAGCAGGGCAGCTGCCAGTCACTGAACTGGGATGAACTGGGAGGTCTGGGAGAAGTCCATTTTTCTAAATGCAGCACTTGCAGTCTGCTAGTGCAGGTGCCAGGGAGATGGGGGATGCAAGGTGAGTGGGGTAAAAGGGACCCTCATGTGACACTGGTCTGTGCCACTCTAGGGCAGCATCTCTGTCCTTGTCCATGGACACATGGATGCTGTTCCTGTGCCTGTAGCCAGGGAGCCTGGAATCAACAGCTCCCACAGAAACAAATCTTGCTGTCTCAGGGAGGCAGGGTTTCTGTTACCTTTGTGGGATCCTCTGAATCTACACACTGATCCTAGAGTCCAGCTGCCGAAGGTATTCAAGAATTCCATGGGGAATGGTGGGATTCCACATCCTGTAGAGGCAAATTCAGAAAGGAAAGAGATTTCAAGACGTGGAATTTTTTTTACAGTGTTTTTGGTGTGTTTGTTACATTTGTGGGTTTGTTGTTGTTGTTTGTTTTGTTTTGTTTTTTTTTTTCTTAAAGGTTTACTAGTTTTTGAATATCATGCTATAAAAGTATTTGAGGTATGGAACAAAGGAAAATGCACATTGATTTAGAAAAAAGCAGCTCAGTCCTCTACAACCTTGCTGACTCTGCTTACAGGACACACTATAGTCCTGTTTCTGTAACTGTTCGTTAACTTTCCATCAAACTCCTTCTGTGTATTGGCAACTTCAGTCTATTTAAGCTGCAGTGATGGTTGCTCATTGTTTATCCTCCAAACACAAGTCCTGCAGCACAGAGTAGGTTGACTTCTCTGGGAGGGTAGAAGATTAACAAAGGGAGGCTTAATGTAAACTATGCTCCAGGCAGGACAAACTTGCCTGGGACCACTGGGAAGTAATGCAGCTGAAACCAGAGAAAACTTTTTAACATCACCGTGGCTGCTTTTGTATTTTGGTGATCTCTCTTTTTGTGCCTCATAAATTTCTGCCTCACAAATACAGGTCACAGGTTTAGCATGATTTCTACCCCAGTTTTACAGAATGAAGGTACAGCAAACAGCCTATCAAGAGACTTACGCCAAGTTCTTTATATGGGGACATTTTCGTAGGCTGTTGGTCAGCTGCTGGGCTCCAACACTGGATATTTTGTTGTACTCAACACTGAGGGATAAAAACAACTTTGTTAATCCAGATCACATCATGTAGCAGTGTAATCAAACATTTAATTCAAAATCAAAAATACTACATAGGCTAATCTACAGATGGGGAAAGAAAGAAAAAAGGAAAAAATAACCGAAATAGATGCTTGATTCAAAAAGCCTGTAATAATGTACTCAAAAAGCTCAAACAGGAACTTAACCATGTCAGTTCATCTGAGGGATTCCTTTTTCTGTGTACCTGAGGTCCTTCTCCAACACCCCATGACCCTATTCTCTCATCTTAACAGCAATATTTTAGTTTTTATGGTGAACTGCTCCTTAATCTTCTCTAGTCACTGACTGTTTGGACTCTGCATAAGCACATTTTCCCTGTGAAATTCCCCTACTCGATTTCTGTCTCTTCTAAAGCCAAGCATGGGACATTTGAATTTTCAGTCTCCAAGGAAGTAAGCTTTCCTGTGCCATTTCAAAAGGTTTCATACTCACTCTAGCACTCTTAAAGATGTCATTGCAGGAAGAACTTTTGCCAGATTTTCTGCTCCAAAGTCACTGATATTGTTATTGCACAAGCTGCAGAAAACCAAACCAGTACAGTCAAAATTGAGTAATGGATAACGTAAACAGACTATATATTAGATCCAGGGTTTTCAAATACGTTTAGTACATTTTAGCTTTCAATTTGTGCTTAGCTGCAGTTAACGTTTAAAACACAACTTCATATTCCCGAAATACCCTTCCGTATGTCTGCGCTGGGTCAGAATTGTTCTCCTCTTCTTTCTAAAGACTCTATGCAAGAATGAAGTCAAAAGCTTGGCTGCTGCACAGCGTATGTATGTGTTCCATGTTCAGTAACTTTAGAGATTGCAAGGTATGTTGTAGAAAACAACTCAACAGGATACACCACTTACTTTAGTGTTTCTAAGGAAGACAGGGAAGGAAGAGCTGTCGCGAGTTTCTCCGCACCCACGTCTGTTATTTTATTCTGTGATAAACTGCAGTAAGTGAGATCACTGTGTTAGTTGAGCATGTTTATTCTGATTTATTATAATATGGGGAAAATTAATTTTCATTTTTTAAAGTATAGTTTGGACAGTCTGTTTAGACCAAATGCAGAGAAAAAGACAAAACAGGGCCCTTGAAGGGCAGGGAGGAATTGCCATAGGATTATCCTATTTCTCTAATGAATGTAAAGATTAATTATCCCCATAGACTCACTTGGTCTTCCATGCCAACGGAGTAGTTGTGTCCATAATTGTTAACACACAGGCCCTTAAGGCTCTGAGTTTAATTTATTTCTTTTCAAAATTTCCCAGAACTGTTACTCTTGTACTTACTTTAATGTTTCCAGAGATGTCAGGGTTGGAAAGACTTCAGATAGACTCTTTGCTCCTTCATCTCCTATGCCATTTTCACTCAGAGCATCAAGGCTGGGTGACGACAAAGAGAGAATTAGCTCCCCTTTTAATCTGAATTTTTGTGGTTTATTCACCTCAGAGACCACTCTATCTATCTTGAAAAGCTCCTTCTCTGCAGTAGCCTCAATCAGCATGAAGCATCACACAAATTACAGCTTCTCTAATAAGCAGCTTTCTGCTGCCCAAATTTACAGCCTAAGAATATTTTTTTACTAGTTTAATGGCTTGCCCCATTTCCTTTGATATGCAAGATTATTAAAATGCTTATGAAACAGCTGTGTTCCAGCTAAGCTGAAATGATATTTCTTGCGCACACAGAAATACAGAACTGACAAAATCCAGCAGAGGCTGTAAATCCCTACCTAACAGATCCTTCTCCAGAGTGGGAGTATTAGAAATTGAGTTTTTCTTCATATCTAGTCACAATTTTAGGTCCTGGATCCCCTTCTAATCTGACAGGTAATGCTGGGATGTACTGGACTCATTTCAGTCTTAAAGCTTTATCTTTTTCCCAAAATATCATGAAAAGGCCAGATCTGATACAGACAAATGGCCAGTGGGCTGAGCCAGTGAGGCCAAAGGCCCTCTCAAACCCCAGTCATCTTCCCACAGACACCATGGCAGAGTATTGGCTATTGTTGGTACAATTGTTTCAGTGTAAAGAAGCTTAAAATTAAGAGGCAGTTGGTTTTTCATGGATAAGGGCATGTTCTGGAGCAGCAAGGAAGAAATAAGTGACCCTCAGGCAGTGTTGAGCAGTGCTGTGGCAGGAAAGGGGGAGCACCCAGTGGGTCTGGACTAAACCCTTCCCACAAGCCGAGGAACACCCAGGGAAGTGACTGAGGGTGCTGAATGAACCACCACCAAGTGAGCCAAGGGAGGACGAAGAGCTTTTCATCTGCCATTATAGTCTCAGGACGTATCTGCTGTTCAGTTTGTTCATCAAAGCAAGGAGTCTTGCAGGCAAAGAAAATGTCTCTTGGGTACAAGAACTCCCCCATCACCAAGGGCTGCTGAGGAGCAACGTTGGCAAAGCTGATCTTTAGCAGAACTCACTCTAAATGCTGAAGTGATGGGAATGCTGCAAGAATTTTCACGAGTTTTAGCAATCCCCGAGGGCCACACGCTGGACCCAGCCTGGAAGAAAATACAGACGTGCAGCAGTTTTTTCACGTGCTCACAAACAACAAAGTTCAAGAATCTTTAAGTTCTTTCCCTGCAGCCCCCAATGCTGTTTGCACTGCTCAGAAGCAACTACTCCCTAACACCTGGAGCAAGGAATTCTGCTGCGAGGCCTCCAGATGAGGAGCACACAAGGCCAAGGTCTTCAGAAAAAAACAGAATCAGTGGTACATGTATTTGCCACTTTTTTGCTCCTCTTTGCAAAACTCATCTCACTTTTTTAAGATTCCTATTTCTGTTCTTTCTCTGTCTTTCTCAGGTTTTAAATTTTAAGTAAAATCTTGATAACTGAGATTAAAAAAATATTTTTTGCCTCAACTATTGGCAATTCAGACTGTCTAAAAATCAACTTTTCACTGCATCTTAAAGCATAAATTGCACTTTGATATCCATGCTCCAACAATAGTCCCTCAGACCCTAACCTCTGATTTGGAGTTTCTTTGCTATCAGAACAAGTTTAATTAAAAGGATTAGAATTTTAAACAAAATTTAAATAAAAGGAAATAAGAAGAGGAGGAAAGGAGAAGCGAAAGCAGCATAAAATCAGAAGTGAGGCCAAGCACAGCAGTGCTAGGTTGGGTTAGATCTGAAGAGCAGGAAACAGATGAAGACCTGCTGAGAGTTCTCCATTGCACTGCTGCAATTTCTGCCCAAACTAATTCACAGCCTATGGTAGGATATTTTAAGCAATAGAACAGCCCTGGAAGCTGCTTGAAGTTTGTGGGGAAAAAAGAAATGTTACTAAACTCTCATTTTCAAAGTAAGTGTTTCCAAGTCAACCTTCCTTCTTCTAGGAAAAGGGTGCTAAATAATTTATTTGGGAGGCATTCTCTGACATAATTCCCTCATGGCCTAAGCTCTGATAGGGTAGAAAATTACATCAGGAGACCCAGATACAAAAGTTGAGCATTTCTGGGGGAAAAAATATTCCCCAGGTAGCTGGGTCACGATCAAGACACTTTGTACCCTGTGACCCAAGACCTACACCTGGTGGTAAGCAGCTAATTTGTGGTAAAATCAAACAAAATTGGTAGAACCTTGTTGAACGGTGTCACTGCAGGAGCCATAAATGATGCTTTCTGAGTTCTGGCCATGATTTAATAAATCTAGTTGAGAAAAGCAAAATAGATTTTCCTAATGCTTTACCATAAACTAACTATACATCAGTTCAAGGACCGCGGCCAAAATCCATGACACCTCCTTCTTAAATGTAATCATATCAATCAGCACAGGAGTACAACACTTACGCAAATTCGAGTTTTCTGAGGTTTTTGATGGCAGAAATTTCATAGCTGGTGGAATCAGATGCATCTTGCGCACTAAATAAATCACAGTAGAACCAGAGTATGATAAATATTTTAGCAACCAAAACAGTGCCTTAAAAATAATTTGTTAGCAAATTTTTACAGAAAATAAAACATTGCTGCATTAGCTGAGGAACCAGGAAACTTCAGAATAACTTCTGCTTCAACCTTTCTTCAATGGAGTAGATTCAATCTGATAATTGCCTTTCATAGTGCAGTTGTTTGACCTTTTTCCAGTAGAAACTTTAAAATACGTTTTTCTATATTAACTATTTTCTGTCAGAAATGAAATTATTTTGTGTATATTTTAATCAAAACACTGTGCACATCTCAAAATGGAAGTCATCATTTAAGAAACAAACCAAAAACTTTATTTCTGTGCGCTTTTAGTTGCAACCAGCCCCAATATGAGCAGGGATGAAACACAGGGTTTATAGACCCAAGCTTTTACCTCCTGGGCTAAAAGGCTGACTCAGACCATATGAGACAAAACAGGCTTTCTTTAATGGCCCAGGGCTACAGGGGGAAAGCATCAGCCCAAGTTATGCAACTGAAAGCAGTTGAAAGATGTCCCACTTGGAGGTTAAAAAGAAGTCTGAAGAAAAAAGTGACAGCTGGCTGTTTTAGTGGCACTTTTGATGAATATTCTCTGTGGTGCTGCCATTGGTCCTCCCCGCCATGGCAGCCACCTCACACCGGCGTAGGAGAACACCCTGACTGATACAAGAGCTTGCACTGCCTGAGTTTCTTCTCCTTTGGAGAAGCAGAGAACTCTGCTGTGCAGCACTGCCAGTGAAACCCCTTTTCCTGAAATTGCTAGCACAAGAGGATTTATGGTCATAAACGAGCCTACCAATTCATCATCTTCTCTTGTATCTCTACAAGGTCAGAGAGGTCACTGATGTCCTTCATCGTCTTTGCCTTAAAGGGATTAAGAACAAATTTCTCTGCGGAGGCTTTCAGCAGCTCGTAGTCTTTTGTCTGCTCTAAAGATTCCCAGAGCCTGACAGTGTCATTGAGGGAGGCCCTGTGAAGTGACAAAACACGCAAACCCAACAGATGTGACAGCTGTTGTCGCATGAAGGTGTCATCTACAGACAGTGCTACGAGCTACGTACAGAGTGACCAACCTGAACGACGCCACATTCGTGAGGCTAACCAAGTCTTTGAGCCCTTGCATGTCAATGCTGCTGCCTCTCAAATCCAAGGAAAACTCCTTTCTTGACCTTTTTAAAATAGAGTGCAGGACATGGACATCGGGTGGTGTAAGGACTATGTCCAGGAAAGACAAGTCTGGCTTGAGTCTTAAGGCCACGTGCTGCAGGAGGTAAGTGCTCTGCGTTTCATAGACACAGCGTAAAAGCTCCAGCAACCTCTCTGGGCAGAGATCATTAATCTGCAGCCTTCTAATGTATTTCAAGAGTTTATTCTGTTTCTTCACTGGTTGTATTGTGTCCTGATTTGAAAGGGAGCAGAAGTAAGGGTCGTCCTGGAGAAACAACAATCCAGCCAAAAATCGAGGCACTAAATCTAACCAGTCATAGGGTTTTTTCCTTTTGGATGGAAAAGACAGGTACTTGGTTACACTTTTATCCTTGAGCTCTTCTGCTAATGAAAGGTGAAGTGCACACAAGAAGTTCTGAATGACAAAATCAGAGAATGTGCTCCCAAATTCCGCTTCTTCGCTATCTGAACGTCTGGTAAATGCAAATGGCAGGAAAAACCCATATTTCAGAGCAAACTCTTTAACTTCCTTAGAAGGAAAAAGATCACTTTTCATGGCACTTTGGTGCTTTTCTCCAAGACACCAGGCTATACGGGCTAGGGTAGCAAGATTCTCTTGATTTTGTGTGCTAGTAACATCTGTTTGCACAGGTATTAGCTTCTGCTGAAAAAATTTCAGGAAGACTGCAGAAAGAGTCGAAGGAAGGCTTTCCTCTCCCATTTCAAGTACTGTCTCACAAAGAAAACAAACAAATCTACACATACCAGGGCTGTAACAATGACTGAACAAGTACTCCTGCTCTTTGACTAATTTCAGTGCACTGTCACAGTGGGGTAACCCTTCAAAGTATTTGATTATGTACAGTTCTCTCTGCTCAGGGGAAAATCCTACTATTTCAATAGTCTTATCCACTTTGGACATGTAGTGGTACACCTTGTCTTTTGGTCTTGCTGTAAATAATAAGGTACAACCATTGAGTATCTTTTTTTGGACAAGTCCTAAAAGCAGCTCCTTTATACTGTACAAATCTTTTTCAGGCTGGCTGGCTGAGCAACGAGGAGGATTCTCATGGTCATGCAATCCTTTAAAACCATCAAAAACCAGAAGGACTTTAGCAGGATTTTGCAATATATACTCAAATATCTCTTTGCTTCCCTCTTGAGGTTTTACAAAAAATTCAAGCAGCAGTTCCTTCAGGCTGTATCGCTTCTCAGGCAAGCTTATTTGTTCACAGTCAAACCAAAACACAAATTCAAACTCAGAAAACTCTCCATTGGACCAGTCCTGGCAGATCTTCTGAATAAGAATGCTTTTGCCCATTCCTGCTTTTCCCAGCACCACAATCACTTTAGTCTCTAAGCCTTTACGTTGTGGGATTTGAAATATTTGGCTTCTGTCAATGGCTGTCTTTTCCTTCTCATGCAGACTGCAAGTCACCAACTGGTTTTCCATTGTTTTTGCGTTATTCCTCCCAGTCCTGCTTTCAGTTTGGCTTTGAACAAGTGTCCCATCAATAAACAGGTGATCCAGAGCTACCTCACGCTCCATGGTCACAAACTTGCACGTGTCTCGGAAATAATCCTTAAGGCATGTACAGAAAGTTTCCACCAGCTCTAGAGAAATAAAAAGCACACACAAACTGAAGAAACCAGTCCCCAAATTACACCATCATTTCACAGTGCTTTAAGTACTACGGTAGTATGGTGAAAATACCTCAATTCCCATAAAGCCCATAGTTCTGGATTTATCCTATGCAACTGCAGGTTAGAAGTGCAGGCACAACAGACACTTTTAAATCTATGAACGGGATAATTTTGGAGCTATCTACACAGATGATAAAACCAGCTAAGCACACTGACTGCTAAAAGCAGGTACTACAGGTAGATGTCTAAAGGTAGTGAAGTATAATATCTTGAAAACAGGAATTGTGCCCAGGCCCTCAGAACAGCTTCACAAATTGTCGAATGACGATTCCTACAACAAGTAGCTTTTCTCTATGAAAAGAGGCACTGAGTCTTTTTCCAAAAAATACTGGAAGGTCTAAGGTAAGAGTTCGAAACTCACCTTGTGTTTTGAAGTGGTCTTCAGAAGGAACTATGGAGTCTTGGACGTCTTCAAATGTTTCTAGACCTGAAGAAACAAAATAATATACTTGAAGAAGACTCTGAGATAGACATTGATTCAGCTTTACTAATTTTGACAATATGACTAATACAAAGTTCATTGCAACATATATCCAGAGGAAGAGATATTTTGTTTACTTCACAAGGAAAAGGAAAGAAGTCCTCACATGGGTAGAATTCAGCTGACGTGCAGTTGCAGACAGTGTGGCACCAAACAAGCCGACAGCTGTTCTGACCGTGGCATGAAGCAGATCTATCATTGCAAGGTGACATCCACTGTTCTTTTAAACCTCAGTGTTTTGCATAAATTCACATTCACACATAGTGCTTCTCTATGTCTTCAAAAGCAATTACTTCCTCTTGTTATTCTACACCTTGTAACCAAGCACCAAGGATGAAAGTCACAGCAAAGTGACTGTTGGTAATAGGATTTACCCATTACTTTTGCTGGCAAAGTCCTGTTGCTGTCCAATTTTCTTTCTTTTTGTGTGTTTGCTTTCAAATTTTTGTACATGGGTCAGATGAGCAGTGTCTGCTTTACGCAAAGAAATTGGGAATGTTTCAGAGAGAGCGTATTTTCTACAGGTTGGTACTGACAAAACACTTGGTAGGCAAAGCTTTGCGAGTGCAAGACAGAATTTAAATTGACAGAGACTGTTACAAATTCAACCTCTTAGTCTTGGAACTACATGCAGCAGAGATGTGCAAAAAATCCCCTAAACCAAGACAGGTTAATCTCCCTAAGTTTGAACAGATGCATTTCATACCGTATCATCATCTTGATGTAGAATGTGGTTTAAAAAATACAAATCTTAGAGTTTCAGAGATCTGGAAATTAATTCCTCCCCTGCATGCCAGCAACCTTTGGAATGGTTTGAGTTCAGAGTTGTTTCTATCAGGGAAGCACCACAGACTTCTAATAAGCAAGTCCTTTTTTCAGTGAAGGAATACATTTGATACAAAGATAGCTCTTCTCCTTGTAGAAGAAAAATCAACCTAAAATATTAAATAAAGAAGAGTTGTGCCTGTTCTCAGGCAACTGTTTGGTTTTGGTTTAATATTTATTTTATTAAATTAGAGAACAGAATGGAAAACCAAAGAAGCTGTAATGAGACATTTAGATGAGAAAGTGGTCAAATCAGTCAGGAGTGAATAATTTTTCAGAAAGGAAAAGACATCTGGCTTGGAATCTTCTGTGCTAATTTTTCTGCTGCATTTGGAATTCTGAGACTTGCAACATTCATATGTTGCGCTGCTGTAAATCAGTTGGAATTACCAGCATTGTGTATGCACATAAGCAGTATATATAATTTACAAAGACTTCCCCAGACCTAGGGATATTTGCTTCTTTTTCCCCACTTTATGCTTTTGCTCTTGAGGCGGTGGAAGCCACCAGAGGGCAACAGAACACCTGGACTGAGCTGCGGCAGCTGCGGGGATCAGCAACCGAACACCGACATCAAACTCCAGTTTCCAACCCCTCTCCGAGGGCTGGAAAAAGTGTCTTAGGTAAGTTTGTTGCCACAGGTGGGACTGTTACGTCCTGACCACGGCTCTGACTTCTTCATAAGCCTTTCTGTACATTGGGCTTCTGTGTTGTTCAGTTAAAGAAATCCTCACAGTTTGGGGTTTGGGGCTTCCATGGGAGCTGGCTGCAGTCTGGCTTCCAGCACGAACATTTAAGATGCTCAGGCCAGGACAGGACGGGAGCACCTTCCACTTTCTGATGGGGCTCAAGCACATTGGGCTTTGCGTTGTTTTGACTAGACAAGACTGCTTCCAGGAACTGGACAGCTGAACCTGTAGCTCTACAACCCCTTACCTGCACTTTATTTTGGATTAGATTAAGCAGGCGGTGATCAATACAAAAAAAGGTAATGCCATAGTTTTTCATTTTCCTGAATAAGACCAATACGAGTAGAGCCTGAAGAGAAGACCTGGCTTCGAGTAGAAGCAATATGGTCCCTCTATCAGTTAAAAGTGCTGTACACATATAAAAATCAATTTTCTACTTACCAAAGGAACTAACTGGAAAACTTGGGCATATGAATGTTTCCATGGAAGAAGTCAGCACTGGCAAGAAACAGATAATAGTTTTTAGCATATCATAGCTATCAGTAATTGAATGTAGTACTTTGTTGACAGCACTGATTTTTCAGTACTTTATGCCTATTTATGTGGGTGAAAGGCTATTGCTCTTACCTGGATATATTACAAAATCAGAGATGCCATTTTCAAGAACAAAGTTAAGTAACTGCTGAGGAGGATCTTCAAAGCCTGGATTGTCCTGGCTCCCTTTCACACTGACAGGTAGGAACCCTGCAGTCAAAGGTTCTGAAGATCCTGAAATGAGTGCAGAATAATTAGTATTCTGTTTTTAAAGTTTCTGGTTTCTAAAGGTTTCTAAGAGAGGAAAAGCTTCCTAAAAGCTACTTATCCTTTATGCAGCTTCTAGGCAAATATTTCCTGCGGTGAATTCATAGGATCATATGAGGTCCATAGAAACCATTAGAAAAAACACTTAAATGTGAAATACAAGGGATTACTCAGCTTTTAGTGACCACTGGTTTTCAACAGTCTTAAAAGGAATTCTATTAATATAAGGAAAAGTGCTTAAGGCAAAGTCTGTCAACATATAGACAGAGATCCAGAAGAGAGAAGATGTCAAAATAGTATCTGCATTAACTTTAGCATCCTTTGCACTACGTCCTTCCCACATAAATGAACATCATGCAGGTTGTACAGTGTACACTGTCTAATTTTTTTGACGATTCAACGCTTGCAATTTAATCAGCCATAGCTCTGAGTTTCTGTAGCTGTGACAGAATTTCTTCTGCCGCTTTCTGCTGCTTCAGCTAGCATCAGATACTTCAAGACTTCCAGCTTATACACTGCTTTTGGTTCCTTTCCAGCACAGATTTAACAGTGAAAGGTGTTGAACTGTGTCGTTGTCATTAGCACTTCACAGTGTATCCTGAGCACCCTCTGCTACACGGCATGACCAAGGCCAGGTGGCTACACAGCCCCTCACTACTCAGCTTTTAGGAGCTAAATCATGATCTAGATTTTGCTCTTCTCTTGCAAATGGAATTATCCCTCAGACCTTTACAAACCTCCGAGTGAAAAAGTAATTGGAGCTAAATCAAAGTTTAGTAATGAAAGCTTTGTGACTTCCTATTCTTAAGACAAGTAGGTAATTACTTAGATTAGCATATAACAGTTCTCTTATAACCTAATTAAATGAAGGATTCCTTCTACTTCGTTAGGGGCAATGCCCTTTAATTTCCTCTAAATGTTTTCATTCTTTTAGTGAGAGCCACACTTTTAAGTGCATGACTGATACAGCTGCCATACTTGGTTTTCCTGCCGTTGTTCATGGTCAAGATTTATAAGAGAGTTTTCCCCTTGTATATATGAACCTCTGTAGAGGTGCACACCTACAGCTGTGTGTACATACCAGGAATCAGGAAACTTCTTTCCAAGCCGTGGGCAGCAGGAACAGAAAAGGACAAGTGCTGGTTAGGTAGTGAGGTGCAGCTCACTGGCAGGTTGTTGAAAGGCAGAGCTAAGAAGCTGCCATTCTCTGCAGGCACTGCGGGCACATCCACTGTAAAATAAAAAAGCAAAACGAAAGGCAAAAGTTACCTCATTGCTAGAAGTTAAGGGGGCCAGAGAAGCAATGTCAGCAAATATCACAAATCACTAGTCAGCAAGAAAAATTCACGATAGCTTTCTGGAATATACTCCGCTCTCAAAAGCCTAAAACGTATTTTTGAAATTCTGTAGTGGATCACTTTTTCTTACGAGTAGTTCACCCTTTAAATTTTCTTTTTCTTCATCTTTCCTGGCCTGTCTTATTTCTAGAAATCTCCAGATGTGTCTGGATGTAAAGCATCCTACACACGGATAGTTGACAGATTAGACATAGCACGGTCTGACATTGGCTGCGATAATTTCCCAAGCGCAGTTTGTTATCTCAATATTGCACAAGGGCAGAGAGGTCCAAGTGCAGCAAACTGAGGCCTCTGCTGAGACGCTACAGTGCTCGCAAGAGTGTTTCCCAAAGAACAGTCACACCTGAATTTTAAAAAATGCATCTTGCCCACACCACTCTTTTTTCTTCCATGAATGGGACAAATGGGGGGAGAGACTCGTGCATTGTACAATTTCATCTGCTTATGGAAAGTTTCTTACAAATCAAGTAAGACACACTTGCTAATTTGAATTATTCTGCTAGTTTCCTTGGTTTTGCCACATCCTTATTCTCAGAGGGGTTTTTTGCCTTTTCCTTCCCTCTCCTGTCTAGCAGCAAAAAGTAAGTCTGTATTTGATCACTTTCTGTGGTCTGATGTTTTCACCTAGAGCTACAGACCTGAGTGGGTTCTGTGCCACTACAAATGACACTGTGTCTGCAATGCAAACCTTTCAGGGTGGGGTGTGTTTATGTTGCTTATCAGGAACTGATACATTATTTTGTTAAAGAAGCTTTCATTTTTACTGAAGCATAAAACCAGATTTTAAAAAGTGTTTTTCAGCTCATGCTTAAATCAGTGGGATAAATTCCCCTGTAATTTCCTCCCCTGCAGGGACTGTTGCATTGCTATGGTCAGATGACAACAGGTATTGCTATAGCTATCTAAACAGTCGGGCAAACAAACTTTACTTTCATTCAATCCCTTTGAAAGAATCTCATCCTTTGCTTGCCACTCTCAACTTCAGCACACATTATCCTCTTGACTCTAGGTAGTCCTACCCTTCTGAAGAGGTGATGCACTTACCCTTGCAGGATCACTCTGTGACCCTCATTCATGACAGGTTAAATTCCTGATTTTGTCAAGTAGTCCATCTTTTTGTCCATTAGATTTTTTGTACCCAGTACTTATACTGTCTTATATATATATTCCTTCCTCAGCACCTTTACTGGATCAAGGAAGGTAGAGAGACTGAAAAGATTCTGAGGACTTCCAGAAAAAGGATAGGTGCAGCTTTACCCGTTAGCTCTGATGATACCGGAATGCAAGTTTTGTAGGGTGGGGCATTTGGAACTGATGTGCCATTTCCTAATTGAAAACTCTTGTTACTGTGGCATAAACAAAGGCTTTTAGAAGTGCCTAATCTCTGAGGGAACTTAGTATCCCACCTTTAATGGGTACCAGCTGCCAGGAACTGTGCCTAAATAACTACAATCATCAGGTACCCATTCACTAGAAACCCTGTTTACCTCTCCAGAACTAGTAAATGTATTCTTTCTACAGCTAATTCTGTTCAATCCTCCCTCCCCATTCCCTCAGAACTCCACATGAACACCGGAAGATCAGCCTGGATCACAGACCCAGTGCTCATGTCTGTTCTCTATGACTTTCATCCAGTCTGTGCCAGTTCCTTACCAGCTGCTGGCCTGAACTGTGCTGAGGTGCAGCCCTGTGACCCAAGAACTGTCTGGATGGATCTCTAGGTTACACTCTGTTTTGGCTGCCCTTCCTGACAGGTACACGGCCCCCAGGGTTTGGCGCAGTCAGAGTTCCCCTGAGGAGGCTGGTGAGGTGTGCTGACACACAGCGAGTCAAATGTCAATTCAAAACACAGTATGAAATATTCATCCATCCTGTGTACACAGTATAAAAAATTCACCCAAACACATGGATGTTGGAAGAGTATTGTGCTGTTTTAGCTATGTCTGAGACACCCCTTTGGGCTACAGTTGGGTAATAACAGTAGCATCAGTTGACACGTAGGGAGCAAGTTCCAGCCTGACTGCTGGCCCCAGGCATTGTCATGGAGATGGTCTAACAATGTGCAAAGCCTAGAAATTTCCCCTTCTCCCTTTCTTACTTTGGTTAAAGGACTTTATAGCATGGACTGGGCCAAGAAATCATCTCTTCACCATTATTATTTTCACTAGGATGTTTCCCCAGAGTTTTGGAAGATGTCACACTTCTTCCAAAGACCAAGCCCAGGAAACGCCAAACTATGACCTGAGTCATATTACTCACCGTAAATAAAAGGTGTACGTGATCAAAGTTACAAAATTTGGCACCAAGACAGTTCTCCACTGTTTTGCTTTCTTCTCTCAGAGGGATTTAGAAAAGCTCAACTGTGCTGATGTTAAGAAAGTAATTTTTCTCTCCCCTGGCAGGAACACATGCTTTTGAAGCATAAGGATCCAACTGTTCCTAGACTACTGTGTGGTTGGTCCTAAGTTGCACGAATTCACAGTTGCTGATAAGAGGACATGGATTTGTTATATCATAAATTAGTCAGAGGAGTACAAAAGTGTGATTTTTGCAGAAACATGAAAATGCATGATGGTCAAACTCACCAAGTCTGTGAGAGCAAACCTTTCCTAGAAGGCAGAGCTCCAACACCTAGCTGAGGATGAGCCTTTGGAACATGAGAAAATATATGTTCAATAACCTTCTCCTATTCAGCCAGTGACTTACCAATTTTCCTGCATTTTGGTTCTGAAGCATCAGAGCAATTCTCTGCAGAGCCTAAGAAGGCTGAAAGAAAGGTGAAAATAAGTGACAAAAATTGAACCAGTTTGGTAATTTTAAGTTTACCCACGGAAACTTATTTTAACCTTTTAAAGTAGAAGGGGGTGTTATGAGTTTCAATTCAGCTATTTCAGAACTGTGCAGGTCCAGTGCATAAACATGAATGTGAAAAGCCTCATATTATTATTTCACTCTGACTGTGAAGTTTTAATTAGGCTGCAGATTTTTGTGCCACTCAAAGACTTCCACTGTTGTCCTTGCTATTAAAGAGGGAATTGTTCAGCCAATATTTGCTAAGCTAGAGATACAATGAAAATGAAGTTAACACTGTCACACGGATGATAAAAATGTGAAGAAATAGATCATACTTAATGTCATGTCACAGGACAACAAATTCTGTGAATTGTAAATCCTCTGCTTGGAAGAGCTGTTTTCACTTCCTGCCCTCGCACCACGAGCAGGGGCAGAGAAAACACATCTGGTTGAATGAGTGAAGAACTGCATGAGAAGTGCATTGGGGCTGTGCTAAAATCATGAGAGTTTAGAATTCAAACACTTCACCCTTCCAAATTCTCAGTGTTCTTCACTTACTTCGTTTATGACACTTCTGCTTCTTTATGTCAGGAAATTTCTCAGTGTTCTCAGCAGCCATTTCATCCAAATTGAGGTTCCCTGCTAAAAACATGAAATAAGGCCAAATGTCAACCTTTGCTCCCCTAGAAAAATTACAGAAAGAAGTAAGAGCTAGACAAACACACCAACAGGCAGCAAAGATGGAATAGGCTCCAAATATAAAATAAAAACCAAATAATGCAATAAAACACGTGTCCAGATCCATATGATTTAAAAAGCCCACAGAGCTCTGAATGCAGATTTTGTTACCATGTGTTAGTTCTTGAACTGCAAACTATTAAGCTACTGCCATAAATTCAGTGGCTAATAAAACACAAGTACTTTTTAATGCTCTAGGGATAAGCAAAGGATAAAATATCACAGCCGTGTCATAGCGTGGTCTCACTACAGGTAAAGTTACTCAATTTATATACAAAAGGGATTAGATCCTTTAAGAGACACAGTGAAGGGTTTTGAAATTATTTTATACTTTGTGTTGCAAGAACTCTGAAGTTATCCATACCTTTCTTCTACCAGCAAATACTTAAGAATTAATACTGTATCTTGTTTTTGTGTTTTGTTTTGTTTTGTTTTGTTTGGGTTTTTTTGTTTTGTTTTGGTTTTTTTGTTTTGTTTTTTTCTTCACAATCCCCCCCCAACAACAAATATTGCCATCAGCTGCAAAGGCCCCCAGATTCTAGACACACCAGGGAGCAGTAAAAATCATTTGAAAACTCATGTGAGCTTTCTGTAGCCAGAATTATTCTAGGGAAGGACTGACCTTCGGTAAATTATTCCAAACTATTTTGCTCAACCATAAAACAGGATGTGTAGATATTGTGTGAATCTTTCTGACTCTATGGATTTCTCAACAGCCACACATTAATATATATATTCTGAAGCAGTAAACAGCTGCATTTTTGCTGCTACCTAAGCAATGATTTTGTCCCAGAAGCCAAGCAAGTATCTCTGGTCAAGCACTGAATGAAGGAATAATTTACTATATGTGTATTAAAGCATCGTTTCATTGATCTGGGTGAGAAGTAAAACTTGACGTGCTTCCTCAGGCATATCTGTGCATCCTGGATGGAAATAAGTGTGTGTGATAAAAGCAATGAAAGTGCATTTATAAACATGTCAAGTCCTCTGGGAACTCATGTTTATCATCCCTGTTGTGCTCAGAGTAAATGTGATGCTGCCTGTGGGCATTCACAGCGCTGGGCAGTTAAGCTGTGAGTGTGTAATGGCCATGGTGATGTGATCGGCAGCTTGGTCCGAGATACATCTGCCACCTTTGAGAATAGCCTTCAAAACTGCAGGAAATCCTTGGCTTTTCTAGAAAACCCTGGGACACCGTTCACAAGTGGAAAGAAGAAGACCCCAGATGTATGGAAGCTTTAACTGTGGGCATGAAGCACGTGTTGGTCAGAACACTGTCATGGAGAAAATTAGTCTTTGTCATATAAATCTTACCAAAAATGTCTTCCACCTGCTTCTCCTGATGATCCTTGAGCACATATTCTACTAATTCAGCTAGCAACATAGGAAAGAAAAAAAAAAGAGGAACACAGCAATGACATAATAAATTTCTCAGTAAAACTTTTGTAAGCTTGCCCTTATTAACAGAAATCTGCAGTTTAAGTAAAATTGAAGAGTTAAATTAAGTTTTTCTTGTAAATTGTTGTTCAGGAAATCAAGATCACAAGAAAGGAGAAGTTGAGGCAGGAAGTATCAAGCAGAAGATGACATTAATAGAGAGATTTTCCCCCAACAACCACAAGCTACTGTTCCTCTGTTTCCCCACAATGCACAGGTTTAGGTGCTCTGGTTAGACCTGCCATGCATGAGGGACAGGCCACTTTAGAATGTGCCTCTGCTTCAGCGTGGAAATAAAATTTGTAAGGAACAGCTACAGCAAGTGATTGTAAAAATTACTTTCATACCCATTTTAGCATAAGCATCTGTGGTGTTGGAACAGAGATACAACCCATCTCCATTTTCACCATTTTCCATCGCACTCATGAAATCCATGTTATTTAACTGTTCATAGTTGCTGGCATCAACTTCAAGATCTAAAGAAGAATATGCATTGGCTCAATGAACACCATAAACAAGGAGCAAAAGACCCAGATTGCACGACATGCAGAACAGGCAGATTTGTTGCTTTGGCATAAGGGTTTGGGTCTGCATTGTTAGTTGGCTAAGGAGGAATAGAACTGAACCCTCAGTAATTCACAGTCACCTGGAAATCAGCACTTTTCTTTTGATAAACCCTGAGACCTCATCTCTCCTAGTAAATAAAATACTTCCCAAATCCATCCTGTGACATTATAGCCCAGACTCATGCACACCATTAAACCTTCTTCTGCAGGATACGGTGGTGCCACTGAAATTCCCTTTTCAGAACAATGCTGTGTCCATCTACTGCAAATTGCCCATGAAGCTTCTAGCTGGCCAAGGTCAAACCCATGCCTGGGACTGTGCTAAGGCCTTCCCAGCAGAGATGTTCAGCTTCCAATAACGGGTGTCGTGTCCTGATGGTGTTTGATTTACCTACATCACCTCAGACACTGCTAAGGCTCAAAAGTATTCGAAAAGGGAAACATCTCTGTTAGCACAAGAGTCAGTCCTTGATCCCTAATTCGCCCTACTTTCAGTCACTGACCAAGTGAGGCCATGGGGTGAAGAAACACTCCTGCAGGTCTTATTAACAGTCAAGCTGAGAGAGAAAAGCTCAGCCTGGGAAATAATCAATCACAATGGTCCCCGTACAGTATGTTTTGTTAGACTGACTTAGCAGGATGGTGTAAATAAGTACAGTTTAAAACCACAACAGTTTCTGGAAGCAGTCACTGTTGCACACACAGATGCAGACCAAGTTACCATATCATAACACCAAGTGCCTGTAGGATTTAGCCCTGTCATCGAGATAAAGTGCCATTAGATGGCTTTGTGTCTGAGAGGAGATGACAATTACTTACAGCATGAGCACTAAACTAACCAAGCATTTTTTAGTGTTTTACTAACCTGTAGTGAAGTCACTTTCTTCATCTCCAGATGACTTAGGATCAAGGAAAGCACACAGTTGCAACGGGTCGATGTCACTGTGCAGTAAATCAAGGTAGCCACTCTCGGGCACAAAATCCATGGTTTGGCTCTTGCTGGCTGAAATCAAATTCCAAACTGTCAGCTCTGACAAAATCACAGCTTCTGCCAATCCAAACCACAACTCCTGCACTGTGGCTTTCTGTGGGCAACACACTGAGGTCTTCTGGGGAACTGGTGTTGCTTGGGCCTGCATCGAGTTGTAACCCTGAGATCCTTAAACTTACAGACCCAGACACAGCTGGCAGTGAGACTCACTCATCTTTCACTCCAGTCAGGGCACTGGGATGTTGCAGTCTGACCACCTGGACCAAAAGTGCCAAGTATTGGATAAGTGGCAACCCCTGTATCTTATGAGGATGTAAATAATACAAGCACAGATTCAGCAGGTGTTGGGGAAATTAGAAGACTGCACTGAAGATGATGGAAGAAGAAGCTTATTCTTTACTCTCAGGACAATTTCATCTTAGGGGAAGCAGCTTTTGGCTGGGAGGACACACCCAGTTCCTAAGCCCTGGAGGTGGCACTAGGAGACATCCCCACAGCACGAGAAGAAACAGTGAAAGAGGAAACACTTATTTTCTACAATTCTTTCCTAAACAATATGGTTGACTGTGTACAGAACCAGCATGGTCACCCTGGAAATTAATTTCTGGACACGTGGCACTCTCTGACATTTTACAATCTATCACACTTATTTTTTAATCAATTCTCTTTCCCGCCCAGAACTCATGCACAAACCCACTCCTGAGCTGGGAGTTGTTATAGCCTTCCAAGTAGAGTGCCTCACAATACCCAGACAAATCTGACTAACCTAAGGTGCTCCCAGCTTAGACTGCTGCAGCTACATTTCTTGATAAACTTAATTTTAACTCCACATTCTAAATCCATTCTATTTGCTTCCAGTTACTGCAGCAGGTTCTAGAAGTTGTTCAAACCTTCCTTCTGGATATTCCACAGGTGTAGAATAACACTACGTGTTGGTTGTCATCTTTTTCAGACCATTTCAAATCCAAATATTGGCTCTTCGGTGTTTACACTGATGTGAATGCCACCTGGGCTGGCAATGCAAGTGATTTACTCCACCGTGATACTGAGATGCCAGCATGAAACAACCAGCCAAATTTCCAGACCACAGCCTGTTAAAATAGGTGTCCACACGCCACAGCCATGAAAAGTTTCGACTTGGCATCAAGCACCATGTTTTGCAATGAAGAATATCTAATAAATGGCTCTCAGATAATCTGCCCTTAGCAGAATTCCACTGTCATCCCTGGTTGCGCTTGTCTCCTTTCCTGAAGAAAACAGCTAACACTGCAGCTGTGATGGGAGAAGGCAGAGCAGACCTAGTCACCCACTACCACATGCTGCTTTTTTATAAACTAATCCTCATTCATCTTACCCCTCTATGAGGTTGTCCCTCTGAACAGTTTGGGAATGAATACTTCTGAGTTCTGCTGCAGAAAACACCAGAATCGAGAGCCAGAACTTCAAAGAGTGGGTGAACTCAGTGAGAATCAATGAATAGGAATAACCTGCACTAAGGTAGCTCTCCTTTTTCATGTTTTGTGGCCTCATTACACTACCAAGATTACAAAATTTGATATTATTGCCTGGTGTGCTATAAATGGAAAGCAGAAGTTGAGAAACCTGCATGAGAACCAAGAATGAGGTTATAAACACATCAGATTAATTTTTTCAGTTTGTTACAACACTTTGCTTTGCCTTTTTCTGCTGAACTAACATAAAATCTGAACAGGGCCTTTCAGAATGCCATGTTGCATTGGACCATGTGAGTAAACCTGTTGAAGAATTACCTCTGAGTCAAGATTATTTTGGGGTTCGGGAAGTAATTGGGCAGAATGCATAAGGGGAATGCAACATAGATAAAATTCAGTGATTAGCAAACTGCTCGATTACAGCACTCAAAGAAAAAGGCGTATCCTATGGAAGAAGACTAAGTAGGCCTACTTAATCCTCCTGGAAATACTAAGCTTTAATTAATTTATAGTCATTAGAGCTTATCTTATTTTAACTTTTTCTTTCAATAGCATTTCTCTGTGGATAAATACAGGAGTAATGTGAAATGTTTCAGCTCAAACAGTCAAGAAGTCAGGAAGCAACCAAGGGGAAGTCTTGCCAGTGCCAAGTCTGGATAGAGAGCTCAAAATAAGAACATATAAGATGCTACAACCCAAGTGCACAGGAGTGAGAGACACAGACCCTTCTACCTTAACAAGAATCAAGAGTGACACTCTTTCAACAACGAAAAACTTGATTGCTTGCCTTTTTTTTTTTTTTTCTTCACAAGTCTGAATGGACCTCAGTTTACTCTGGTATCTTTATTATTTACTCTGATATCTTTTCTTCCTTGTTTTGGTTTTGCCACAAATCTTTACACAACTGTCTCTCTATTGACTGCACCGGATTTGGGATGCTGGGATTTCTTTCTGTAGCTGAACCAACGTATTTTGAATAGCAGCTGTACTTTGCTGCATCAAACCCATGGTACCACCACAGAAAGCACTCTGTCTGAGGGTGCAGGAGTAAAGAAGCAAGTTTTTGAAAGCAGAAATTTCTACATTGAGAGAGCCAGAGGCAAGGAGAATTCCACCTCAGGGACAGCAAGTGTTTTGCTGGATGTTGTGACTGAAGCACACAAAATGAAACCAGACCTTTACCAAACTTGTTTACCACAGCAACTCCTTTCCCCAGAGCTTCCCCTTTTTTCTCACAGCATCCCAACAGTCCCCTGTCTGGGACCGAGGATTAATGAGCTCTGTACTGCTCAGCACTTCCTCAGTTGTTTCATACATGATTTTAACTTACATACTGATATTACATTCCCTTTGGGGTCCCATGGGACCCAGCATTGCCAAAATGGGTGTTTAGCACAGTTTCATGGTCAGAGGACCGAAAAACACAAAGAACAAAGATCTGTGCTGGGGCTGTGAGGGCTGGAGCCAGCCCTCAGAGGCAGAGGACAGAGCCTGCAGGGCCCTGCCAGACTGCAGTGCCCAGGGCCTCCTGCGAGGCTTCCACGCACGAAGGGCTCTTCCAAATGTATTTCCATGCCATTCAGACAGTTCAACCCTTTTTGGTTTGGACGCTGGTTAAAGTAAATATTTTTTCTATCAACCTTTAAATAACACCTCCTTTCTCCAGCAGCCGACACGCTGCAGTGGGGCAGACCTGTGTCCCCTCTGCAGTGACCCAGGGACACCTGGTACAGCCAAGCTTCTTCTCAGGATGCTTCAGGTTTAGCTCTGCCTTCTGCATATTTGGCACAATTATATGGTCCACTTTTAAGACTCACAATGCTTTTTCAGTCCTCCTTCAAACTCCAAGTGTTATCATATGATTTAAACGTGCTGGAAAGGTAGTAAAAGAAATAGTGAACATCACTGTACCAGGATGAAGAATCCAGTAAATGAAGGAATCACTTAAATCACAAGTACATCTTAAGAGTTAGAAGGGGTATTTTAGATTTCTAAAGGTAAGGGAGGTTGTTGTGATTCAGCATTTTGCCCCAATAATTTCATTTAACCATATTTTAAATTATTAACATGTTAAAGACTCCAGGCAATGGGGTCTGCTACTAAATCATATGATTTTAAGAGAAGGAAAAAGAATTATAAAGGCAAAAATGTAACATTTACTCCAATATTAAGGAGAGGAGATTTGAGGTTTGTTAGGGGATTTCCTTACCAAATCTCTCCTGGCTTGTGAACTGACAGGTAATAAAATAATTTCCCACGTGAGTATAGAGGTTAAGAAAATGAAAAGTTGTAAAGTAATTTTAGGAACAGAGGAAACCCCCCTGCAATTTAATTTTTGTACCAGTTTAGGAAGCTGAGGATAATTCATAGAAAAGAGTAGTAGTGCCATGCAAATCACACGTTTTTCAACCAGAGGATGACATAACATCTAAGTCTTTCATAACATTCCAAGTCTTAGATTGCAATAAAATTAGAGAATGGGACTGCTGTGAAGACAAGAAGCTGAAAAAATCAAACACTAAGATGCTGAAGAAATGTTATTTTTCTGCAACACTCCAGACCCATTAAGGGCTACCCATGAATCTGGGTGAAGCAAGCTGACAAAAGGCAGGTTCTATCAAACTGTAAATGAGGAGTCCAGTGAAACCCTGATGCTTTGATTCAGAAGTACTGTGACTGAAAAGCTCAGGATCTTTGGCCACAATTTTGGAGCTTTTTTATTTTTTTTTTCCCCCCAACAACTTTAGAAAGTTTTCTCCCTCCTTCTGCACCCCCCAAAGGTTGTGTCCTGGTGCACAGTACACTCACCTGAAGGCAGGGATGTTTCCTGGCTTTCACCCCAGGCAGTGTTTTGAGACAGTTTTCCTGGGAGATGGTCAAGCCAGCCAGGAAGGGAGAAATCCCCTCCACTTTACCATCACCTGTCTCCCTGTTCTCTCCCCAAATACATCCCTAACAATTCCTCTGCTCCGCAGATGCTGCACAGATTTTCCTTTCAGAAATGGCCTGATTGTTTGTAAACTGCAAGTAATGGAGCCCAATTTATATTTAGCTTTTAAAGGGTTTAGTTTCTATTTCTGATCCATGAAAAGCTTGTACAGCTGAAAGGCAGTTTAACTTTTCCTTTTGTATTATCCAACTGAAGAAGAGATACTACTTTTGTTGAGAGTATTTATCTTTCCAATGGAATGGTGTTACTTTGCACAGACTTTATAGTCTAAAATGGAAGAAGAACAGTGATGATGCTGAAAAAAAAAGCTGATCCATATCCTGCCACATTCACCTTTGTCTCCCTCAGAGTTGAGTTTAAAGGAGTTAGAAAAAGTATAAAGGACAATAAAAGAGGAGGTTTTGCCTTTTGATGAACTCAGCTGTACAGTGATCAACCCAACAGAGAGATGTTATTTATCTGGTGCTGGAGACAGACAAGTCAAGGCAGACCAATGCCACACTGACCTGCAGGTGTCAGAGTTGTGATTTAGAGCAGAATTTGCCTTTTCACATTCAGTATTGCCCAGCTCTCCCATCCCAGCAGTGAGATGAAGTAAAGCATCACTGCAGACACCTTGCCTACATTTTAACTCAGTGATTTTCTTCAAGACAGAAGTCCAGCTCACCTAAATGGGAACGTAAAGCTCTAGGTTGTTTTGCCAGATTTGTGGAAAAGACAGAAAAAAGACAGATCCCTTCAGTGATATTCAGTTTCACTTTCTAGAGGCGCAACATTTAAACAAAAAAGCCAGAGATCTTCTTAATAAAATCTGAAAGAAATTACAGCAACCTTTAGAGCAAGTAGCAGGGCTAGCCACAAAATAAAATCACAAAAAAACCTATCCAAAATTTCACCTGCATTCAGACATCACCGTACTAATATTCCAAGCAACATAAGTCCAGATACCAACACACTACAGTTACCAATGCCTAGAAAAGGCAAGCTAAGGTGAATTTACCATGAAAAAAGCATGCATTCAAGGGTTGAGGAAAAACTGACCTTAGAAAACTGCACAGCTCCTGCTCTTTCCCTCTGGATTCGGTACCAAAAAATGAGGAGAGCTGCCAGTCCTGCCCAGGGCAAATAGAAAGTGACAGCAGAAAGCAGGAAATAAGCAAACCAGAACACTCAGAGGGGGAATTCCAAGGAGGAAAATTAAGAGGAACCTCTGTCCTAGCAACCCCAGTACAACAAGCACTGTTACCTTCACTGGTCGCTGCCACTGCTAAGAAGAGCTTGCTCTTGTCGCCAGGTAGGAACAGATGGAATTATTTGGTTGGAATTCATAACTAGGTGAGCTGATAGTGACAATTTCCATTGCTCCCCAAAATTCTTCCTCTCCTTTTTCGTTCCTTCTGTTCCAAAGTCATGCTGTTAATTGGGAAGAGCAAAGCAAACAGTATGTGGACACTTACCTTGCAGCTCCACTTGGTGTAGCAGAAGTGAAAGTGTGTCTTTCACGTGTTCATAGACTCTAGCAATATTAAATCAGTTTGGTATGTCAAGCATGAGTCTCTTGCCATTGGTCTAAAATGACAAGTAGGATGTTCTCTGAAACAGGAGCTCATAGATCTTGCCTGGCTTGCACGTGGTGTTCACAGTTTGCTCGTAGTGGCATCTGACAGAATATTTATTCATCTAATCCTTGCTTCCCTTGCCAGTGCCTACCTGGTGTAACACAAACAGCCTTTTGAAAATCAAGTTCATTCATGAGCATTTCAATCATGATGCCTGTAGCTGCCTCTGTGTGGCTCTGCAAGTTTATCTGCTCGCTTTTGTCTCGCATAGACTGATACAAATTAGAAATTAATGACGAGAGAGACTATATTCTAAAGCGAGCAAATACTTTTTGTAGTATTATTCCATTGGCTATAGCTTTAAAGAAAACTTCCACCAAGGGAAAAGGAGGGAAGTAGTATTTGATAAAGAAAATGAAATCCAGGATTTTCTGCTTGAGTAAGGCAAGATTTTGATCAGCTGCTTGAAAACAACTGGCTTCTGCTGCTCCTATGAGTAAAGCAGCTGATGACCTGTGTAAACCTTTTCTCTTTGCAGAGGAAATGCACCAGATTCCATGGGAAAGTGCTCACTGAGAAGGGACAAAGCTATTTCCTCCCTGGGAGTGGCTGATCTCTTCCCTGTATTTAGAGCCACGGAGCCCAATCTGTGATGCAGAACACCAGCCTCTCCAACCATCCAGGCTGTGCTGGAATTCCTCTGCACCCATTAGAAGAAAAGTACCATCTCAGAATAACTGCACTCAGAGCAGAAAATAATGAAAGGTTCTGTATTTTAGTGTTCTGCTTTGATTGGAGACAATAAAACAATCATACAAAATTTAGGAGGGTTATTTTTCAGCCCTATTCTGGTGTGCAGCACAACTCCTTAAGTGACAAGCTCCTTCACCTGCCCTGCAGGTGGATTTCTTTACCAGCTTTGGAGGTGGAAGTCCCAGGAGACAGTCTCTGAACTTCAAGAACAAAAGTCCAGGGAACAAGGGTTCAGCTGTTTACTCAGCTGTGATTCCGGTTCATGACTGCAGCAAAGACTGGTTGTCCACTTCTTGTACAACACTCATAAGCTGCTTGGAATCAGCAGAAAGGAATGGCTGCGGCCATTCAATAGTTCATCTAGTGGAACAGCCTAGGAAAGTGGTCTTACAGACAGAGGGAAAAGCAGACTGGAAAACAGCAGGGTGTGAGACAGCTGAGAAGTGTCTAAGCTTTTCAGGGGACCATCAGCCTCTTGGCTTCAATGTCTGCTGACAAACTGCCCTACTGCAAAAAGAGGAGGCAGAACATCTTCAGTAGTACTGGGAGCACAGATGTCAATAATGCACTTTACAAGAGACAGAAAGCTGGGGCTTTTTTGCCCAGAAACTCTAAACATCTCTAGATAAAGAGAAACCTGCTTATATCAGTGTGTTCCTGACCCAAGTTTTATTTGCCAAGCTTCTTCAGAGTGAAGCAATGATTGAACTTAAGGCTAACAAATGACCAAATTTCAACAAGAAATCCAGAGGAGAATTTGCTTCAAAGGAAGCTGAAGTCGCTAATAATGTTTGAGTAATTTCCTTATGAATTAATGTCTTTGAATCTACAAAATTTAGAAAACAGTGACCATGGTTGAGCATGTGATGGATGAAGACTAATTCTTCAGATCTTCAAGATCTTTTAATGCAGATTTTAAGTGCTACATTACAAAAATGGGAAGAAGCAGACACCTCTTCAAGCACATCAGGGATTTCATTAGAAGAAGAAAGCAGACTATATATACTCCCAGCATAAGTGGCACTAGGCTACTGTCTATGGCGTTCTACCTTTAAAATAGGAATTCTTGGCTTTAATTTGAATGCATGTCATAACAGCTAGAATTTTCAAGTATCGGTATTTTGCCCCCTCATGAACTATCTTAATTTGTATCCTCAGCATTTCCTCCTGTATTTTTATGGATGTCTTTGAGTCTTGCTCTGCCAACCTTCTGAGAATTCCTGTCCAAAGTTCTGCGAGATTCTGAACTACCACAAATATTTGAGGCCATAATCTGTCTTTGTACCTACTAGACTGGAAATTCTGAACCTTCTGAATTCCTAACCTCACCTGAGAAATTTACCTTCTGAGGAAGCTGCAGGTATGAGCAGCAGCAATTCATGGAGGTAAGACACCCCTGCAATCTAAAAGGCAGATCATTTCTGTTAAAATCATCTTCCATAATATCACAGCTTTCCTTTCCTACAGGAAGTCAGGTTCATAATATACATAAAAAGGTTTCCATTGAGAGCTGCAAACCCTGGTGGAATTACTGAGGAAATCCCATGTGAGCGTGCATTCACGACGGAAGGCACAACACTGGAAACCAAAGTCTTCATTCAGAGATTTATCAAAACCAAGTTCCTGCTTTGCAAAATAGAACAAAGTCTGGGGATGGGCTGGTCCTTAGATATTCACTGAGGGCAGTGTTCTCTCCTGCTCGTGGGCATTGCTGCCAAGTCCCTATAAATTTCCATACTGTGTTACGATCAAGGAACTGTGCTTTCTTGAAAATTCCTTTCTTGTTGGCTGAACTGTTGGCTCTGTATTTGAGTTCTGGTTTTCCAGTCAGCTACTGGCTTTGGCCTCTCTGGCCATGAATTTGTTTCCCTAGCAGAATTTTTGTTTGGGATTCCTTCTATCCAGGCTGAATAGCTCTGAGTTACTGCTGGCTGAGCAATTTTTCATAGACTGGAAAGCCTATTTAACAAATTTCCCTACTTTCTGATTATAATGACTCAAGCCTTTATAAATATACAGGCATCAGCAGTTCATTACTTTGCTTTACTGCTCAGCTTCCCTTCCCGTTCTATGGATTCTCTGTGCCTCACACACAGCTTTCATAGGTAAGAGGGTTGTTTCACAACTGCTGTATCTCTTCTAAGGATTGTCATGTTCTTCTGAAGACCCAAAAGAAAAGGCATGCCTTAGCAATGGGAAGAGCCAAGCAGTAGCAACATAAAAAGCAACAAATAGTAAAAATGTATGGCCTGACTTAGTTCTCCTTTTCACATGCAGTGTTTGTGCTATGGTACGTTTTAAAGAGGAAAGTGAGTTGAAAAGGAGAAGCTGTGCTTTTGATTTCTCTGCATTGAGGGGAAGTATCATTTCTAAGTAAATATGATGCTGCCCAGAAGTCTACAGGCTGATTTTGGAATCCAAATAACATTAGTAAGATGTCAACAGTTATTGTCACTGTTTTTCCCAAGGACAGTGAGGCAGTTGAAAGTGTACCAACGTAAGCCAGTTATGTCCTTCAGTTCATGGCATCTGGGTATGACATGAGCCTTTAGTAGATTTTATCTGGTGTCAAGACAGTAAGAAAATTGTTTTTCTTTCTACAAACGCAAAACCAAAGGCAGAAATAGAAATCCCATTTAATTATTGTAAATTAGGACTGTAGCAGCAAAAGCACTTGAATCAAGTTTTCAAAGCTTAAGCCACTCTAGTCCCCTTTCCCTTATTTTGGCCTTAGCTACAAGATAATCAGTTTTGAGGGCAAAGGCAGAGTACTTCTAGCACATTGTTGCCTGGTATGTTTGCCTATAGCTCCCTTGGAACTACCCCATGGAGGGGAGTTCTTTCTCCACAAAAAGTCTACCATTCTGACATTAGGATTTCCCCTCACAGACATCCACCCCTCTGCCCTGGAGCTCTGAGCTTTCCTTATCTGAGTTTTGCCTAACTAAGGTGCAGCAGGTCAATGAGTTGCAGGGGCTGGACAAGGATTACACTTTAAACTGAGTTTCTTCTTTTAATACACAGCTTCTCCTGTGGCTTGAACTCTGCACCTCCCATCTGACATAGTCAGGACAGCTGAGGTGCCTAGAGGGGTCTTGAACGTGACCGATGATGCTGAGAAAGGTTTTCTGAAAACCTCCCTGGCCAAATAATGAAGACAATACTTTTGGCTTTTTGCGTGTTAGTTTTTCTTTTAAATCTGTTGAACCCATTCAAGAGCTCAGTGATTGCAGGAGAAGCTGAAACTTCCCTCTTCCCCAAGCTGTGGTAAACTCATTCAGATTTGTTGTGACTGCAAGTGATTCCCAACTTTCTGCAAGGGAAGCCCCTAGCTGCCTTCAGCATTTCTTCTGCTCCACAAAGTACAGATGTAAGTAAAAGTGGCAAAGTAAAAGTGAAGGCATCTTATTCAGTGTAGTTTTATGCTGATAAAACTAAGGGAAACAGTCTTTTTCATGTAATAGCCCAGGAGCAATGCTCTCCTAAATGAATTGGACCTTATTCCTACTCCTACTTCAACAAAACCAATGTTTCTTCTGTTTTGAATTGATGTAGGCAGCAACTTCAAAGGAAAGCACCTTTAAAAGGTAAATTCTGATTCAAAGGAAGATTAGAATACACATCCAAGGGATTTACTTCTCCATAAGGACAATCAATTAATCTGCTCTTCTCAATTGCCACTTACACAGTTACAGGAAAACTTGTTACCAACCTGCACTGCAAGTTAAAATTGTGCTGTTGAACAATGAGAGAACTTCTTTTCCCAGTGTTGCATTTTCTGGTATTGACCATAAACACAAGTGTTTGGAAGAAGCACCAAATTCTTCTTATTCTGCAAAGGTATTTTGGATCTGAACCAAGAATCTGCAGTAGGGTATTTAAAATTTTTGTAAAGATTTAACATTGTTTCTTCCAAGGTGGAATTACTGCTCCACTTTCAAATGGATCTGATGATGAAAGGAAATCATGGCAATTTTCAAGTCAGTAAAATCTAGCAGCAAATAAAGAGAAAATATTTAGATTCTGTTTGAATACATCCCCCATACTCAGCCTCAGGTTTGTTTAGGCAGCCATGTAGCAGACTGGAGTTTAAAGATCCCCTCTGTAAGCCGGGCCTAGAAATTTTGCCCCAGTGTTTATTTCAAGGCTGTAGGTTCTGCAATCAGGGATCTAGAAGAAAAAGTAGACCTGTACTTGAGCACCGTGGTTCCCCTCTCTTGTTTAAACCTCTGTGTTTTAAGACTCAAGACGTGACGGATAATGAGCCAAGAGGAAGTACATTTCTGGTAAATTAGCTTTATTTTCCTTTTTTTCTTTGTTAAAGATTTACTTTTGTTTATTGCGTTTTGAGAATGCCTTGTGGCATACACAGTGCAAAGTACATAACTGGAGATTACAAAAGGAGGAGAAGAGAGCTGAATATAATGCAAGAGCAGCTACAAAGACATTGACCCCTTCAGGGTGACTACCAAACACCCATTTTTATAGCTGGGCCATAATAAAAGTTGTTCTTTGCTGCCTCTTGCAGAACCAGAAATGCAGAGTAGATCTAAGAGACCACAAGAAGTTTTTCTCAACTGGCTTAGAGGCCACTGACAGTCTGAGGAGCCCCTGTTCATGGCACATCCTGGCCACTCACGTAGGAAAACCTGTGATGTTTCTCTATCATACATGGGAGGAATGCTTTCCACTTGAAACTCGAGATGCCTACAAACAACAAAATTGCCTACGTGAAACTGCTGCAGATTCAAATGGGGGAAGCATTTAATGACTTTTGAGGCTCAATTCAAGACTTGAGGGTTTTGATGGGCAGCAGGAAAGATACAAATGCAGACACATTCTGAGGGGAGTAAACTCTCTTCTTAGCCTGACCCACCAGAGGACTAATGTGTGTGTTGGAGCAGAGGGGTGGCTCTGGGGCAATTCTAATGGTGTAAAACAACAGAACCCCATCTTAAATTACAGCATTCAGATTTACTTTTGCAAATCAAGTGACTTTGAAAGGAGAGTGAAAGAATATTGGTATAGACCTGTAAAACTTATGGAAGGACCTTGGGCTGCAATTTAGAGAGGGGTCTAATTTTTTCTCTTTCTAAACTACAGTATTGGACATCACTTCTCAAGGTGATGTTCAGGTGACAGAAAGGTAACTTACTTGTGGGTAGAATTGCCTTCTTAAGGTTTAGGATTTGATATACTTCAGTGATCTCAGACTTACGGGGAGGTTAACAAAGCTTGGGAGAAGTAGGTACCACTTATAATGGATACAAAGAATGCAGAATTTACGGGCCACAAGGACACTCGGCAGAACTCCCAAAATAAGGCTGAGATGACTGTTTTGCAAAATTCTGACTAACCTCAAAAGGCATTCCGGCAGAAATGACCGTGGTTACTACTTTTATTAGGCTTGGATTTACAAGTTTGCTGCCAGTCTGCCATAAGCATTGAATAAAATTCTTCTGTTTCTCTAAAACAGTAGCTTTTAAAAACTCATAGGCCTCATGTTTTTAGCTTAATAACATAAATAATGGTAACAAGGTAACATCAATTTGCAGCACAGCTTGTGCAGCCTGGGTTTCACTGCTGTGCCAAGGGGGCACAGCTACTACAAAGCTCTCTGTGGGGAATTAGACAGAGATATGAAGACAAGACATGAAGCTGGTATTAGCAGCAACATATCAGCCAAGGAGGGCCAACCGCATCCTGTGGGCATCGGGCAAAGCATTGCCCAAGAGAACGGTCTGAACTTGTGTTGGGGGAGGTTTAGGTTGGGTATTGGAAAAAGGTTCTTCCCCCAGAGGGTGGTCAGGCGCTGAACAGGCTCCTCAGGGCAGTGGTCAGGGCCACAAGGCTGACAGAGCTCAGGGAGTGTTTGGACAACGCTTTCAGGCTCAGGGTGGGATTGTTGGAGTGTCCTGTGCAGGGCCAGGAGTTGGACTTGATGATCCTCATGAGTCTCTTCCAACACAGACTATTCTGTGAGATATTTTCTCTGCTGCCTTTGTGTTGATAGGCCCACGTTTAAACTATGTATTCCACCACTTTCTTCCTCGCCTGAATACCAGTGATTCATTACTTTCACTGGCACTAGAATGATGGTGCTTTGGCACGTACCAGAACCTTCCAGTAAAGAATCAGAACAAACCAAACAAAAAACCCCAAACCAAACAACCCATCCCCACCACCCAAAAATTAATAAAATGTTCCCGATTTAGCAATACTTTGCCAAAGCACTGCTGATTTATAAGCATGCTCTTCTCTGATTACTCTATTTTTATTAGCACAAGGTATTTAACCAGGAAGCCAAGGATGGAGTGTGAAGCATTTCCACTAAAAGTTGGCTGCTGCCTGGCCTACAGACAGAGGAGGAGATACTGAGAGAACCTCTTAAGCCCTCCCTTGGTTTTCAAGAAGTCTCTGAGCATCACAAACACACAGATCTCTTGGCAGTGGCTTTGGGACAACAGTGTTCATCTTGCTACAAATGGACTTGTAATTTATCTATAGCTAAGAATAATTCAACGAAAAAAAAAAGGAGAGAATACAAGAAATTTGTATCTTTTCTGTCACCACCACTGGAACCCATACAACTAGTCCAGTACACAGGTACATTGGAGCATATGACATAAAACCCCCGTGATTTCCGTCACGCTGAAATAAAATAGAGCAAGAATTTTATTCTTGCAGAATAAAACGGAACACAAATGCAAACCCAAGCTAAACAAAGAAAAGGATGCATGCAAAACCACAGACTGTGTCAAGTTTCAGATTGAGGCAAAAATACTAAACTGACAGTTGAAGAAACCACATATTTTAGGGGCTTCCCTAGGACATTTCTGATCTTTGTCAACTAAAACACACACCAGGCACAAAGGCTATCAAAATCCATGTCAGACACAGCAGCTCTGCCTTTAGTCAGTTGAATAAACCAGCACTTACTGTGACTTCCATTCCAGTAGCTGTGCTCTTGTTCTTGTAACTGCACACAGTGACTGTGGTATCACAGGCAAGGTCACACCACTTCTTTTCCAGGAGCCTCAGGTCCATGTTCCTGCAGTCCTGCACTCTTGTCCCTGGTCTGCTGTGCTGTGGAGAAGGAGAACTCTCACACCCTTCTGCAAAAAGGATGAAAGTCAAAGAATGCAGTGCATCTTTCTCAGTGCATTTCCTGAGAAACAAATAGGTTTGGATTCTTGCCCTTCTTCCAAGGTTTATTTATTAATTGGTGATTATTTATAGATTTTAAAGATGTGTGGCTCGTGAACTCAGGCCCATTCACAGGAGAGACAAACGCTTCACCCTCCAGCTGGGAAGTCAGGCAGAACAGCTTTCAGCTGTGGACACATCCAGCACAGCCTGGAGCTCCCTCCTCTTCTCAGCTGGGAGCTTGAGGCTTATCACCTGTCAGGCCACAGAGGGAATTGTGGTCTCTTCTCAGTCACAGACTCAGTTGTAGAATGGGCTCATAGGCCAC
Organism: Oxyruncus cristatus; assembly: GCA_013399855.1. NCBI lineage: Eukaryota > Metazoa > Chordata > Aves > Passeriformes > Cotingidae > Oxyruncus > Oxyruncus cristatus. The sequence continues at coordinate 715,650 of VXAY01005595.1, forward strand.
AGACATGAGCCTTGCTTTCATATTTCCCAAAAGAGGTTGGGTCCCTACCTCCAGGAGAGGTTCAGGGCTGTGTACTCCGTACGGAGGGAATTATCTCCAATAGCACCTGGTAGATCTTGTAAAAAAGATGTGTCAGACCCCATTCCAAGGCACTTAATGCCCCTTGGCTTATATCAGGGGATCTAATGACCTAAAGACCAACCCTGTTCCTCTCTGTGTGATTCAAACCTACAGAAATAGCGTGGATTTGGTGAATTTTAATTCCTCAAATATCCCCCCAAGCTCTCTGTGATTGAGTACAAGGAATATTAGAGAGCTGAAGATATTTGGTGAACTAGAAAAGTAATCATTAACAAAATAAGGAAAGATACTATTAAACAATAAATTAAACTATTAAACAATAGTGCTATAGAAGTAGGGACAACAGGCTGTTTCAGAAAAATTTTGCAAGTCAAAAGCATTAAGAATGGTGGGTACAGGTTTTTCATTTAATTGCATCCCAAGATTAGGAAGTCCTTCTTACTTTGTGTTTTATCTATATTCTTCTTCTTCTTTTTTTTTCCCTGATAAAGTTATTGCCTTTACCACCCCCTCACAGATACAGCAATTTAGAATAAATAAGAAAATCAAATGTAAGCAAGTATGGCCAAAGCTGCTTAGCCACAGCCTCCACAACAAAAGAAATTGCCAGTGAAAGTGGTTGAAGAACTGTCCAACAAGCATCTCAGGAAGCTGAACAAGGCTATGTGCGTATTACTAGCAGCTGGGGGAGGAAAAAAAAAAGAATACAAGAAATGAAGCTAATGAATAAGCAGCTTATAGCTTTTATAAGGACTTCAACTCTTATTACTTATTAATTTTTGTTCTGCAGTTAAAGCAGTAGGAGTGACAGTACTCAGTTTTTCTTATCAGCCTCCTATTGTACTATTCTCAACTGTTCAATAACTCTTAGGGTCTTTTTATTTAATAGGTTAAGATTATTATTGTAATTTTTTTTTCCTCAGCAAGCCTATACAGGACTGGCCTAGGGCAGGAGAGGTACTGGAAACTCATGTGAGACTGCACAGGCATTTTAAATTCCTATGGCAAAGAAAGGGAGGGACTCCCAGCACCTCTTCTGATGAAATCACTGACATTCCGGGAAACCGATCCCAGAGCTCAGGGATAAGCCCCGCCTACCGCAGTGGATTTGGGGTGTTACTTAAACCAAACTTCTGCCTCGTGCCCAAACAGTTCCCAGCCTGAGGAGGAGGAGATTATTTGCCAAAGTAACAAGTACCAAGAACTGCGGCTGAGAATTAGTAAAGCTTTGAACATAACAAGAGATATATAAAGCTAAACACATCAAGAATTCTGCATCCAGATGCTGGGAAGCAACGCAGCCCAGGCTGGCAGAGAGCTGATGGCTTTGCCTTGCTGTGCCTTGTTTTGGCTGTTTCCAAGTTACCACTGCACAGCGTAAATAGAAAAAGGTGCTGAAGTAAACCCATTAATAATCTCAAAGATTTTTGATTCCCAGGTAACTGCACTAGAGATTCCTACAGCACGAGTTAAATAAGGCCTAAAGCCACACAGTAAATATAGAATATAAAATAAGGTACTTAATAAAAATATGTAATGTTTCCTTGGTTTTCTTCCTAACTGAAAGGAATACAGCTACTGCTGCACTTTTTAGAATGAAACCCAGTTACTGTGCAATGGTGGGTATTTATATTCCTTTTTTCAGATACTCAAAATTTATTTTTTCACCTTTTTAGGCATAGCCGAATGAAGGATCAATACAGGCTTTGGGTTCTTTTAATCCCCGTTTATATTTAGCACCCAAACCTCTTCAACTATGACGTATCTTTCAGTTACCCATTTCTTACTGATGGCAGAACTTGATTATAGCTACACATCACCCAGCTAAGAGACACTGTCCTGATCTGTTGAGTGTATTCTGTGGCTTCTCCTCTGTCAAGACAGAGCTGCCAGTTACAGCAATTCAGGTATACACAGCCAAAAAAATCCATAGGAATTGGTTCTGGGCCAAAGCAGAAAATCACATTTTACAAATGAATTAGAAAGTGATGCTATTAGAAAGTCTTCTATTGAGTGCCTTCTCTGATTTGCCTTATCTCCTCAAAATGTGAACATTTTATTGAACCTCCAACAAACCCTTTAAATGTATCTGATGAAAGTGAGGTAAGAGTTATTATTGGATTAACGATGTTTTCCAACATTCAGAGGAACAGAATACTCAACTGTAAACACCACTGAGATACTTACACCAGAGCAAAGACTGTCAAGTTATTCACAATGTCCTTGGGAATTTACAGGGAGAGTCTCTGATGTCATATCCTACAAGATTCTGGGTGGTGCTCTGAAGAGAAATCAGCTGACTTCTTGGTAGTTGTGTGAATAAAACAGCATATTAATCTTAGAGGAGCTCCTATTTATTGTTGAAAGAGAGAATGAGAGGCATTTCTTAGTTATTCCTATCAAGCCTTTGGCACTGACAGTGCTCTACAATACTGAGGCTGTTATTTGTCTGGGGAGAGCATTGATTGCTTGCAAGGTAATGGCAAGTGCACAGCAGCAAGTGATATATTTTTAACTATTTTATGCTATATATTTCTGTCAGCAACTAAGTAAAATCCTAATATATTTCATAAATGGTCAAGGTTTTCCTGTGTACAAACCTGAAAATCAAGACACAACTCATAAATTCAGTGTAACCACCTTCACCTTTGGTGTGCTGTTGAAGCAGTATTTGAGAACTTACATCACCTTCAGGGTGTTGCTAATCTTTCCAATGTTCAAATAATTTGTAGTTAAACCAGAACTCAGAAAAAGTCTTGAAAATAAGACAGTCTGTTCTGTGAAATCCTAGAAAACACTAGAAACTTCTAATGAGGTTTCACTCAGACGTACTTATTTTAAACCAAGCAAGAATTCTTTTCCGATAAACACAAAATGAAGGAATTCTTGGTTTGAGCAATGATTCCTCTAGGGATCGAGGATTCTTTCTAGCTCTTAATTTGCTCTGAAAGGAAATGATGACCCATAAAATACCTTGAATAATCACACAGCATAATTTGATATAGCTTTTTAGGGAATTTATTAAAACCATTTCCTTGGTATAGTGATAGTCTCCTGTAGCATTATCTCATAGGTTTTGTTAGGAAAACAGATAATCCCTACAGTGGAGATAAGCACTGGAAGGAGGGAAAATTAAAGGAACCAGAGTAGTAAATCAGATACCTAATGCTATGACAGGCTGATTGTCACCTCTCCCATGGAAGTACTGCTTTATCTGACAAAGAACACAGCACATGGTTACTTAGAACAAAAATGCAATGGCTCGGACAATACAGCAGCACTACAGAAATACTAAATTCAAACCATCAGGTTTGCTGGCAGAACTGCACTGAGAGGTGCAAGAGGAGCTGGTACAGTAGCTGAGATGAATAATCTGGCAGTCAGGAAGATGCTGAAGGTTTCTGTCAGCGCAGTTCCGGGAGCTGCTTCCAAGTCAGAGCTGGTTCTGTTTGAGTTGCTGTTAATATATTGCTTGTGAGCAGAAGTGCATGTTGATACAGTAAATGAAGTCAAGGTCAGCTCCAGGTAAGAGCATAATTATTTAATAATTGTACCTCATGATAGATCTCAAAGAGTTTATGTCTTCTTTATCTCTCCTTAAATATTTCAATATTTTAGGCTATGGTGATCCATCCCATCCAATTACAATTTGCAAATCTACTATACTTACTAGCACACTTCAAAGTGTTTTTTTTAACACTACCGAGGCCAAAATATGATGATATTAAACATTATTAGTCATTAAAATACACCTTTGTTCCCTTACAGTTACAACCCTACTAAGAACAGCTCTACTTTTTTTTTTTTTTTCTGACACACTGGCTATTGCTTTGCTCTAATAGGAAGTCTTGCACAAAGCTACTTTCCAATTGATGTTCTTGGAACGTTCACCTCAGTAACTTCTGTACTTACTCAACAGATACTGTCTGGTTCAGTTAGATATTTTGGAAAAGACTAGGAAGTTATTATTTTGCAGGTTTATTTAATGCTAATAGCTAGTCAGATCTACACATGGCTGCGATTTATCAGATCTTCCTTGACCCTCCACTTTGTGCTTAGCTGACCAGACTATTTCCCCCTATTATTGTGAAACCCTTACGCCTATCCTGAAGTTCAGTTGTCTTGTTTCACTTCCCTAACTCTGCTGCACAATTCACCTGCAATTAAAAAAAAAAAAAAAAAAGAAAAGCAGGAGAAATCTTTAT
>VXAY01005595.1:719948-737539 GCA_013399855.1 Oxyruncus cristatus
ACTCTGCTGAATAATCCACCAGCAAAAAAAAAAAAAAAAAAAGGAAAGCAGGAGAAATCTTTATCACAGAATCATGGAATACCCTGAGTTGGAAGGGACCCAGAGGGATCATCAAGTTCAGCTCCTGGCCCTGCACAGGACAGCCCCAAGAGTCACACCCTGTGCCCAAGAGTATCATCTGAGCACTCCTTGAGCTCTGTCAGCCTTGGTGCTGTGACCACCACCCTGGGGAGCATTGTTCAGTGCCCAACAACTCTCCTTGGGAAGAAGCTTTCCGTAATATCCAATGTAAACCTCTGCTGACACAACTTCACAACCATTCCCTCGGGTCCTGTCACTGTCACAGCGAGCAGAAATCGGAGCTGCCCTTCATGAGGAAGATGCAGAGCCCAGTGGGGTCAGATCTCAGTCTCCTCCAGGCCGAACAGAACAAGTGCCTCAGCTGCTCAGTGTGAAGGGCCGAGTTACCGAAACCACACCAGTGGGACACCACAGTGTTTTGTCCCACCGCCTGCCCCACAGCTGTACCCGACAGGGGCACGGGGCCACTGAGCCGGGACAGCACTGGCAGCACTGCGGGTGTCCCCCAAACGACACGCGGGTGTGCTCTCACATTTGTACAGCTACGTTCAACCTTTCTCTCCACTCCTTTTTCCTTTCAGGGTTTCTCTTGAGCGTGAGACCCCAGCGGTCCTGTTCCGGCTGATGCTGCCGGTGGGGCTGGGGCTGCTGGGGGTTGGGGCCGCCCCGGGGCTGCTCGGGCTCCTCTCGCTGCCGCCCTGGCCTCGGCAAACGCAGCCACCGGGAGCCGGCCCCGCTCCGAGGCGGTGCCCGGGGTGGCGCAGCCCGGCCAGGGGCAGCCCGGCCCCTTTTCCCTGGCACGTCTCCCGCCCTGGAGCCGCGGGAGGATGAAGCAGGTACAGGGGCGGGCCGGGCGGGATGCTCGGGGGGCGGCGCGGCCCCCCCGGTCCCTGCTCGCTGACCGGGTCCCCGCCGCAGGCGCTGGTGGACGACACCGAGGATGTGTCCCTGGATTTCGGGAGCGAGGAGGAGCTGGCGCTGCGGAAGGCGCGGATCAGGTAACGGCGCGGAGGCCGCAGCATCGCGGCGCCCGCGCGGCCCTCGCTGCTCCGGCTGGAGAGATGCACGGGAATGCAGAAGGCTCCTTCTAAACGCTTAATTCCCGTTTTTTACAGAGAGGGTGGTGAAGCGCTGGAACAGGCTGCCCGAGGAGGATTGGGAGCCTCTGTCCGGGAGATGCCCGGGCTGGAGCGGGCAAGGCCCGGCCCCTCTGCCCGGCATCACCCGGCCGTGGAAACGGAAACCTGACACACCCAACCCTCCAAAACCCAACCAAACTACTTTTGTTAGAGCTGGAGCAGCGGAGATGCCTCTCAGCTCCAGCAAAAGCAGCTGTGCTGCAGTGCTCAGGCATTGCACTGCACACCTGGCTGGAGGGAAACAGCAAGAAACCTGCAATAAAACGGTCACGCTTTCCTACCGCGGGGTGTGATGATGTGTGGAATATTGTATATCTTATCCTTGTAGATGTTACCTAAGAAAATCCAATCCATTCAGCCCTCTCACCATCTTACTGTCTGCCTTTGGGTTTGTCACCTTGGGTGTCACTCTGCAGCTCTGGCCACACCGAGGTCCCAGGTGACAGAGCTCTTGTTCCATAGTGGCTTTTGAAGAATCTTCAGCCAAAGGTTGTAAAAGGAAGAGTTTTATGCCAAAAGAAATTATGCATGCACTCACCAATAATGTACATAATCGCCTTTGATTTGGAATGGCTCCTTCTACTTTGCCCCAGTTTACTCTGGTCCATTACAATGCTAATATTTCTTCTAGGTGTAAACAAAGAAATGTAAGAGATGTTAAACCTGACAAAATGTTATCTGAGGTCCCAAGCAATCATGTTGCTTTACAATACAATTACTCTGTTCACTGGTGAAGCATTTCTGCCCTTGCACTTTGGAGTGTATTGGAATTTGTAACTATGTACTGAGTCAGCCTTCAGCAGCAGCACGAATTTTAAATGAACATTTATATTTTGGCATAGTCTTGGAGACATAGCCCAAAGGATTCAACTAAACTGAGAAATACAGCTTAGAAGTATCCTGAGCACACGAGCCACAGATTCCATCTGTAGGACCAGACTACACTGAGCATGAAGTGAAACCACCCTGAAACGTTTGTAGGGGGTCCACAGCACCAGTTACTTTACAGATCTGCTCCAAAGGCCCACACTACTCAATAAATACCGACAAGCAAAGTTCAGCAAACCAAACTATTACGTGATCAACTTTGTGTAGACACTTATTTCATTAAAGACAGGTCTTCTTTCTTGCCCTCACAACAATATTAAAAGACAATCTCATACTGAAAATTCATCTGCTCTAGAATGCAGAAATGAAACTGCATTCACACAGAACTGCTTACAGTGTTCACACAAATGTTTGTTTTTAGATTTCTGAAGAATCTTGTCTAAACAAGCCTGAAACACACCTAAGTGCTGCAAAATTTAGTTGTCTTATTAGAGGGCACAACAAGATATTCCAATCTTTTGTCTTTATCCCAATTGCATATATCTTGAACTTGGTTAGAATTCACATAAGCTATGACAAGATGTACTTCTGTGGTTCTCCAAGGTACGTGCAAAAGGGCTCCTTAAAAGCAAGAGGTTAATGGCTACTCTCCTAGGAAGTTAGGAAAAGATAACTTACACCCTCTTTGCAGTTCACTGCAGGACCAGAACATTGGATCTGGAACAGTCAGGAGCATACAATCACTTCCTTTACAAATCAGCCAGGTAACACAGTGATCAGAGAGCCCCTTTATTCAAAATCTGCCTCAATATATTTGATTCCGTAATGTGGGATGCAACCAAATTCACAGCAGCTCATTCCCATCCCAATAGGCATCATGCTTGTAAACTAAACAGAGGTCATTGTAACAAGGTAAATGGCAACCCTTCAGCCTCGAGGCTCCACTATAGGGAGGTTTAGATGCAACAGGAAAACAAAGTCCAAGCAGGTGGGTTGCTATGCTCTCAGGAGCAAAGGTCTGGCAAGCAGAGTTTCAGTTACCTTCATCCTTTACTGGATTTGAATGAAGAAAAGGAAAAAAGAAAAATTACCGTATGCTAAAGCCTGTACTCTCTCCCATTAGTACAAGGGATAATGTATGTTTATATAATGATTTCTTAATGCCATTGTATTTCTGGATGTTAACTTTTAAAAGAGTTTTACAGAGCACAATTTAATTCAATATAAATGCATTCCTAAAAGAAAAGCTAGGAAGTTATTTTAAAAAAGATGCAGATTGTTAGCTTCAGGTTTTAAAAGATTATCATCTCCTTATTAAAACTTTCATTTGTGTATGATAGGAACTATAAATTTCACAATGACTGTGAATTAAGAGAACACATTTATTCTGTTAAGTGAGGAAGTGAACAGTTTATTTACTGGATTCCATTAGTTGCAGGATTATTAATTTTTTAAGCATAAATTTTCAGAGGTTGAGAGAGCTGCCCAAAAAAATGAGGTGCAAGTTTTGATACATCTCTACATTCCTCCCATAGGACAAGAACCTGCAAGTCTGTCTGTGGCTTGGTGAGCATATCCTTGGGACAGGACTGACCTTCCACAGCCTCAACAAGTGTTTAGCACAGTAATGAACAAGAGCTTCTTGCTCATGGACTTTTTTTTTGGTTTTTTTCAGTAAATACCCTTCAAAGTTTGATATTGGAACAGATTCAGCATGCAAACAATAATCCTGTAGGTAATCCAGTAATCCTGCTGAATCTGCCTTCCCAAATGAAACACTACCTCTCCCAAGTTACTTTCAGCTTGGAAGCACTGCTGCAGCCACAAAAGCTCAGTCCACCCTGGAGCGAGGCACTGTCTGGTTTTGACAGATCACAATACCCACCCCACTCCACCCACCTGCTTACACCAGAAAAAGCTCGTTTCACTTAAAATCTGACATGTCTAGTTGTAAGTCAGAAGAAGTTTTTGGAAAGTTTGAAGTTAACACGGGCATGACCAGGAGTAAATATAAACCACAGCTGTGCATCATTTTTCCTTCTCCGGTCATGTGTGTAGTACTACAAGCACAGGATTGACATCATGTAAATATACAAACGTAGAACAGTTAAACAGCTATAGAATTATATTACAATAAGGATCTTTAAATAGTGACTGTATTTATATAACTATCATTTAAGTTTATAATAAACTATTATAATTTTGTATATATTATATATCTCATTTTATTATACACAATAATAGAATAACATTCAACTGTTGAATAGTTAATTATGGCCCAGGCCACAGTATTGTTAGTTGTTTGTAGAGATGGAGGAGCTTAACAAGACAACTGCTGACTTAAATAAAAGTATCTTATTCAGAAAACAAATTTTATTTGCTCAGCTTCAACGGAGAAGTTGTTTAAATGCAATAGCCTCTAGTTAACTCTCACTTTCAACTAATTAACACAACCACAATGGTACAGAGTAAGTTTTGTACTTGGCATATTACCCTGAAAATTGTACTGTGCTCATTCCAGCGTTCTCCAACCTCCTGTCCCACTGCACAGGCCAATATTCCAGGTCATATAGTTACTTCTTTAGCTGAAATTCCTCTTTATTTTGATACAGACAAAATTTTGTTGGATGAGCAAAGCATAAATATCCAGTGAAATTAGTATGCAATAATTCATAAGAACTGTTAGATTCCCAAATTGCTCTCCCTCTCTAAAAGGAAGTGTTTGGGTTTAGACATTAAATACGAAGCGTCATTTTGTCTTACACCGAACAGCTACTTTTTTTTTTTAGTTTCAGAGTTCTTGTTTTGTTTTCAAAACAGTTCTGAAAGGCATAAGAATTGTCTCAATTATATTGTGCTTTGAAAAGCTGCTTTATTTCATGAAACAATGAGGATTTTTACGACACCATTGAACACAACCACTACACTCCTTCACACATACTGAAGACTCTGTCTTTGAGAAAGTTATGACATGAACACCACATTCATCTTTCAGCTTTAGATTGAAGCTCGGCCATTGAAAATACTATTGCTTTGATAATGAAGATACACATCAACATTTGAAATACTAGAAGCCACAACACGAAATACCACTTTAAAGTAGAAACAGTTGTGTTATACCACTCTGTCAGAGAGTACTGTAACATTCCTTCTCATTCCATCACCCACGCTCTGTGTTTTCTTTTCTAGGCACCCACTGGCCACCTTTTTCCACCTGTTTTTCCGAGTGAGTGCTATTGTTACCTACTTGTTCTGTGACTGGTTCAGCAACAGCTTTGTTGCCTGTTTTGTCACTATTCTCCTCCTTCTATCCTTTGACTTTTGGTCAGTCAAGGTAAGATGACCCTGAATAGTTAATTACCTTTGAAAGTATTTTGCTTGCCATTAAATAAAACAAAAAAAAGGAAATATGCATACTGACAAAACACCAATACCATCGTGATCTGTTGGTTTATTACATGTCTAACCCACTTTAATGAAGATGTTCACATATGTTTGTTATTGTTTATCACCATATTCTCTATGGCTGTCGGGAGCTACTAAAATGGTGGAAAATTGCTTTGCTGTAGGTAGATTTCTTTGTATTTTCCCCTTTAAAAATAAAAATTAAAGTATTGAATGCCTGAAGGTGTTCAGAGCTGCAGACCAGACGCCTGCAGGGGCTGCAGGAGGCCCCTGAAAGCCCAGTTATAGCTCTGGTGCCCTAATCACCTGCAGGCAGGTGGGTCAGCCCAGGATCCAGGGGCTCCACACGTGGAACAAGGTTTTTGTTTTGTAGATGTGAAGCACTGATGTGTCTCCGGTATTCTGAAAGCTTCCAGTGTTCATCCAGGTGCAGGAATATTTTCTTAGTCTGTTTGCTTGATCCACACAGTTGACTTGCTTATCATTAATCTCCCATTTTGCAGTGTGTTTTTGTTCTCAGTGCTCCTCTTTTACTGAGGAAATTTGTTTATTATTGGGTGCTTGTCCAACTGCCTGACTTGAAAAAAATGCAACCTATAATTTCTTATCTAAATAAGTGCTATTGTGCTAATTATCATATTAAAAGAGAACAGGCTTCTAAATTTGTGGTAATTCCATCCATCATTAACAGCCATTGTGCTCAAGCTGGCACAGCTTTTGGAAGTAATTTTAGCATTTGATAAAAGAAGATGATTTTTGAACATGCTTGTCTTTTTTATTTTTTACTGCTAGACAAGTGACTTGTGCTACTGATTAATGCAAATAATGGTTTCATCACTAGAACGTGACAGGAAGACTCTTGGTTGGTTTGCGTTGGTGGAACCAGATTGATGAAGATGGAAAAAGCCACTGGGTGTTTGAAGCAAAAAGGGTAAATATGTTAATAGAAGTTGGCACAGAGCAAACAATGCATAGGAAATTTGTAAAGCTGATCCTAAGTCAAATAGACTACCTTTGTAACAGTTACTTTTTATACAGTTTCCATAGAATGCAATGTAGGTATTCAGGTGCAAACACTGGTTTGTCACATCCTGGAAGCCTGCAGGACAAAGCTGGTCTCACAGCATTTTCAGCACGTGGATCAGCAGAATAAATATTCACAGCATGATGCTGTAGGTATGAAACGTTGCTGGTGGTTCTGTTTTGTTTTCTAGTGAGAATATCTTGCAATAAACACATCTTCCCGTAGATAATGCCAACACAGAATCCTCTTCAGGAAAGACCTATGTGGAAAGCAGTGCTAAATAGTTCAGATTCCTCATCGCTCTCTACAACTCTCTGACAGGAGGTTGTAGCCAGGTGGGGGTCGGTCTCTTCTCCCAGGAAACCAGCAACAGGACAAGAGGGCACAGTCTTAAGCTGTGCCAGGGGAAGTTTAGGTTTGGACATTAGGGAGAAATTCTACACAGAAAGAGGGATTGGGCATTGGAATGAGCTCCCCAGGGAGGCAGTGGAGTCACTGTTCCTGGAGGTGTTTAAGAAGAGACTGGATGTGGCATCAGTGCCGTGGTCTGTGTGACAAGGTGGTGTTGGGTCACAGGTTGGACTTGATGATCTCAGAAGTCTTTTCCATCCTCGTTGATTCTGTGATTCAGTATTTTAAAACTGGTATTTCATTTATGCTCATGGAATATGGTGGGGAATAGAACCCGGGTCACAGAGCAATCTGATACTGCCAGTGCTCCCCCAAAAACCCCCAGCAAACAGGCGATAAAGTGGCATTTGGCATCAGTACCAGAGTCAAGACTCACGATTTTGCTTTCCACAGCCTGATTCGGGCAAGAGCCTGGCAGAACAGCGCCCAAGTGCTGCTTGCTGGGCCATCCATCCCTCTGGGGCCTCCCGGCTGTGCTCCCGGCCGGGACAGCAGGCGGCTGTGCGGGGCTGGAGTGCCCTCTGCAGCCCCGTGCCAGGCGGGAGCTCAGCGCTCCCCTGAGCGGAGAACACACATCCCAACCTGTGCCCCGGCATCTAAAGGAAGCTCAAGGCAGAGTACAGACACCCCTGCACGAAAGAAAAGGAACCAGAACACCATCAGAGCGTCTTAGTTCTGTGGAGATGGGAATCAAGAGCTTTCTTAGCACTTAAAAGCAATGGCATCCATAAAATGACCTCCAGACCTCAAAATTACTGTGAGATGAGCAAGCCTTGTTCACCTATTACAGTTTATCATTCTAGCCTAGAAGTACCAAGTTGACTCACTTGCATGGGCTAAAGCCTTCCAAAATTTCTGGCAAGTGGTAACTTTATTAACATGAAAATTATTGTACCACAAGGAGGAACATATAGATTGTATTTTTGTCATGGCTTATCCACGAGAAAGATTTTGTCACAGCAAGGTCCTGGAATACATGCAGTTCTCTCAGTTCCAGGAGTCAGGCATTCCCACCTCCTTTGCCAGTCCTCTGGCAGCTTGTTAAAATCTCTTGCTTTATGGGTAAATGTGCTTAGAAATATTTCAAGTCACTCACCAACAACTAATTCTTGGCACGTGGTTGTTGCAACAGAGGTTCACCCCAGAAATTCTGCTTGCTACTGATGCTTGCTGAAAGAAAAGCAGTTTCTACAAGTCTCCTGAGTGCAGCCTTTTGTAATCTTTCATCAAACTAACCAGGTCTTTCAGGTGCAAAGTTCTCAGGTGTATTGACTTTGGGTTTGGGTTTATTCCTCCTACATAGTGCAACACAGTGCCACTGCAGGGTAATTTGTCAGTAATTTAGGATACAGGTGATTAAACTCTTTTATTGACTCAGAGGATCTGTCTTTTTCTGTAATTGCAAAGGCATAGAATGTTATTCTCTGGACCTCTGCAACATCACTGGTCCAGAGGGTACATGGAAAAGTTAAGACACCTCATAGTCATTGCATCTTTCAGGGTTTTCTTAGGCAAGATGGAGTAGTTTAACCACATTTAGAAGTTGCATGACAATGTCTGCCTCATGGGCGAAGGATGGGTTACTCTTATTTTTCCATGGGAAATTCAATATACTGAAAATTAAATAAAGGCTTTTCAATTTTCAGAGTGGAAGAGTCCTGAGGGTTTTCTTTTCCAGGTGTGAAGCTCTGTGTTTCAGAAGCTGACACTGGTGGTGGTTGAGTGATCTGAGGTTTGGAGTAACGTTTTGAGAACTTTGGAAAGATCAGAACCTTCTCTACCATTCTCTTTCTTACTTTTTCTTTAAAGTAGTAATTAACAATGAACCTTCCAGTATAGACAGAGACATGTGCTGACCTGCAGAAATCCGTAACCAAGGCTTTTGCAGCCTGCTCTGAGGTGTTGTGAGAGCCCAGATATTTGTCATTTACTGTTCATTTTGACTTGGTGAGTCGTAATTTCAATAATTTTCCTTCCAGGTGCCTACAATCGCTGCCTCAACTGAAGCTGAAGCCCGAATCTTTTGGTTTGGCCTCATCATCTGCCCTGTGATTTGGACACTGTTTCTCTTTAGCACCTTGTTCTCCTTGAAGCTGAAATGGCTGGTGAGTCAGGGGATAATGAAAGATCTACAGCTGACAGACAATCTTGGTAGAGGGAAACCCCAGATCTGTTGGTCTTGCACCAAATCTTCCAACACTACAAAAGTCCCACCAACACCTTCAAAGAACCCCAAGGTGTTTTCTGCACTCAGTCCCTGTGCTTTGAAATGGATTAGTAACTTGTAGCTGCTCTTCTAACGCATTATCGGATGTCAACTCCTTCATGTGACTGAAGAACCTCAGGTGGTGGGCAAAATTTTGGCCTTCTTTTTAACTGTGGCAACTTACTCTTCCCCAGCTTATTTCAGTCAAATGAAACTAATGGAAGAGGACAAAAAATGAGCTGGTGATGCTGGTTTTCAGGTTTTCAAGTGTCCTTGGGATTTGAATGCTACTTACTCTGGAAAGTAAGGATTTTAGATCTCTGGTACGATTCCCTTTTGAAAGAACTAGCATCATTAGTGTTTAAAACCTTGATAAATGGGGCTATAAGCATGTATTTTATAATTACTCTATTTATAAGCCATCTACTTTACAAAAGAACCAAAACCCGACACTTTTTTCCTAAATACAAGAGGAAATGTAGCCCATATATTGGATTATGTTGAGATATTTTTGTTTATGAAATCTTCATGTTTTCCCCCGCAAACATTAAGTGCTTGGGTAATCACCACAGAATTCATTCTGTCATGTCCCCAGCCATGCTCAGTACCATTTCTGAATTCAGTATCGAAAAATAGAAGGCACCTCCAACATGTGCAGCCACATAACCAGTTAACAGCCAAGATTGCATTTTATTATTCAATTAAACAAGAAATTTAGCTATGGGCATGAATCAATTGCAAATCATTAACTGCTTTTTGGTGCCCCAAATGGCACAGCTAAAAAAGCAGCAGTTAAAATTAAACCAGCACTCTTTGTTTGTGGCTCCACCTTAATTTTTGAAAACCAGAGATTGTTTGCTAAGCCAAGAGCTGGTTGGAGACAGAACCCCATCTGGCTCTGAAGGAAGGTTGCTCAGGTGCTCGTAAAAGGCAACTCACACAAATGAAAATTAGATCCTTCCAGGAAACCAGTTATGAGGCTGAGAAACATTGTTTGTAAGTTATTCCATTAGTCAGATGGGTCCCACCTGCTGCTAAGCCTGTAATACCACAAAAGGAGCCAGTTATTTTCACTGCCTGTCAGTGCTAGATAGGGATTCCTGTCTATGGATGCTCTTTGTAAATCTGTAAATTACAGGATCTTATTTGTACATAAGGCATTTGGCAGCTAACCAGGCCTGCAGTGTCCCATGGATCTGGATGTGAAACTTTTGGATACAAATCAGGCTTCAAAAACACAAAGTGTTCCTGGAATCTGTTGAGAAGGTCCCTTTTTGAGTAAATGCTTTCAGGAAAGTAACAAAGTCTTTCAAGACACAGAATGACAAAACTAGTATCAGTGTTTTGATAAAAAGAGGCATTTTGTAGGAAGGAACGTGTTTGACATGATTGGATCTCTTTAAAGGTCATTTATTATTGGAAGGACGCTCCCCCTCTTACAGCACACGTTTCTCTAGGTGGTATGTGCAGGTACACACGTGTGCAGATCCTACACAGTTGATACGTAGTGGTGTGTTTGTCCCTGCTGAACTTCTGTTTGTCCACAGGCTCTCGTGATAGCTGGGATCTCTCTGCAGACTGCTAATTTATATGGCTATATCCACTGCAAATTAGGGGGACAAAAAACCATCAGCAGAGTAACTTCGAGGCTGTTTGGCACAGCAGATGTTCCCCAGAGTAAGTACTGAGCCGTCTGTCAGCCACAGCCTGAGAGGCATCACAGGCCAACCCACCTCTCACGGTTGGTTCTGGCTCTTCCCAGTTCCCACAGGAACTCCTGGCAGGGGGATCTGATTCTCCAACAAGCCTCTCTTGCAGTGTCACACAGAGGGGCCCTACCCCAGGTCACGTTGCTGTATGCTTGAAAGCCTCCTGAGCTTCACAATCGAGCTGCTTCCAAGCTTCAGGAACCAAGTGAAATCCTTGGTTACTGCAATTGTAATG
Organism: Oxyruncus cristatus; assembly: GCA_013399855.1. Classification (NCBI taxonomy): domain Eukaryota; kingdom Metazoa; phylum Chordata; class Aves; order Passeriformes; family Cotingidae; genus Oxyruncus; species Oxyruncus cristatus. Next base: position 730,987 of record VXAY01005595.1, read on the forward strand.
TAATGCCTCTGCTTAGGCACAGTTGGGAGAGCCATCTTCCACCCCCAGGCTTCCACCTGGCTCTTCCCTGCTTTCACAAGCATTCCCATGTCCCAGGTTCTGCTGACAGCCACGTGTCCTCTGTTCACTCTGCAGGGCAGAGCAGGAGGATTTCAGAAGACGGAGCTGAAGAACATGGCAAGACAGTCCCCAGGTAATCAAACAAGGAAGAACTAAAAGGATGAGCAGTAAAATTACTAATTCATGGAAGCTGTTCTTCACATGAAGATGTTTAAATAAAGCTCTTCTAGAATTATGCCTGCATGAAATAATGTCATTTGTGTTGCAGTCTTTAGATCGTGAAAGGTTTAGAGCCTTTGTTACTTAAAAGCTTCCCCAAAAATGGTTTATACAGAGCACGCTGCTTCCTCAAAAACTCTCAACTAACCAGAAACTGCTGAATTATTTTGGCCAAGAATTAAATGTAACGAAAAGGCAATGCTAAGTTGTTTAATTTTGGAACTACAATAAACAAAATCAAACTGCCTTTCCCTCTTGTACACCATACTCACTTTTCAAAGCTTTGATTCCTCAGTATAAAGAGGAATTACAATCCCAAAGGGCCTCTTAGTTATTAAAGATACTGAATGTTTATTTAGTATTGAGGCTTGGGGTCCAATAGAAGAAAACAAAATTCAGGGGGCATGTTCACACAGTACTTGTATGAAGCAGGCAGTTATGTATTGTTAAAATATGTTAATCTTATTTTGATACCTGTGGAAAAAAAATAAATAAAATGCTGTACTTGTCCTACATTACTACACTGAATTTCACTCTAGATACAGATCTTTACCACTGGAAGGAAAAACCCTTCGATGAAGTTATTCAGGGGGAGAACAGACATTACAGTTCATCCCAGCACAGCAGGCAGGACAAAGGCCTGCACACCACAATAGCAACATTACATGATGCCCCAAGTGTCAGCCCAGCATATTTTATATTCAACTGCCTAAACAAAATCTTGTTTTCAATGTCTTCAAATGCCAGCTTCACAGTCAGGTTATTAGTACCATGACACCACAGGCAGAATGCACCTCTTAACCCACATGCAGACTCAGTTTCACAGCTTTCCAGTGAGGGAACAACTACAAGAATCCTGAACCATGGAAAACACTAAGGCAAGAAAGAACATTTATATTAAGAATTTATTTGCAATATACAAAAAGAATACATTCCTTCTATTAAATCAAGGCATAAGTTACTTTTCTATAATTAAACAGGAGCTACATTTTTTATTACATTCACAGATTAGATCATCTTTTCTTCTGGAGAATGCTGTTGTTCACAGTACTCCTGAATTCCTGCAAAGACAGAGAGAAAGTAATATAAATGGTACTTCAGCTGCACATCAGGAGTTTGTTGTTGCTGCATCACTGTGTCCCCTGTTGGTACAAATATCTCAAGTTGGGCCTTTATCAAGGTGAAAATGGCTTCAAGTATTTCCCAGCTGCCTGCATTTTGTAACAGCCCATCACCAGCTCTTTAGGTAGGTTTTGAATGGGAGTTTTGTGCCCAGTTAAAAGTGGAGGCATAATTAGCCAGTGGCATCCCATGGGTTACGGAGAGCACCGTCCACAGACCTGCTTGAGAACCTCAGAACTTTTCTGTGAGAGCAAGGGCACACACATCTCTGCAAATGAATGACTGAACTGAACGCAGAAACCAGTTATCAAACACAATCTCCTTACGGCTTTAAAAGCCTGTCAGAACCAATGCCCAGAAGCAAACGTGGCATTTGCAGCTGTTACTTTCAGGATTGCTATGCACATTTCCTGTTTTATTATTTGTGGCGGAATAAAATAATCCTGTTTACCACCTTTACGTATTGCAGCAGTGCTTGGAACTGAGAGGGCACAGTGATTCTCGGCCTTACTTTGAATGATGTTCCTGTAAGACAATGTAGCTGGAGACTCCGGTGCTTCAGACAGGAATGACTGGCCTCTGTCACAACTTCTTCCTTGAAGGACAGGGAAAAACGCAAGAGCAAAGCAACACGAAAAGATGAGCTTTTCTTTTTTTTTTTCACCCTTTATCCCACTCCAGTTACACCCTTTCAGCCACCTACATCTACTCCTTTTAGGAAGCCCTAATGTCAGTAATAGGACTACAGTTTTACAGAGGAATTGTGTTAGCAGAAACCTTCACTTGCTATGTTGGGAGTACTGACCTGTACCTTGATGTCATTAATTCAGGTATTAATTGTAACAGCTGGTGGGGGAGGAACCAAGACACCTCACAACCCACAACAGAATTTGGGCAGTGCCAGTAACACTGAGGTTAAAGCAGTAGTTTTAATGCTTAACATCTAATAAGGTATTACTCTTTGAAGTGGTTATGATTTTATTCAGCCTGCATTTCCAGGTGACTGCACTAAAGAGAAAGACATGCTGTATTTCAAATATGATTACAGAGCTGAAAAGATGCATCATCTAATCTTAATTGATTAAAGTTTCAGATTAAAGAAATTACCCCAGCACTTTCCTCATTCACATCATCCTATGTCACAGTTCCAGTAACTTTGGATTCAGAAAAGCCTTTTTTAAATATCCACTAAAAGTGGATATTTACCTAAGAGCCATCAGTGCCCACATCAGGCTTTTCCAGTAAAAACATCAGCATAGGAGGAACAACTTGTTTTAGGTGCAGTGCAATAAGTAACTTTACCTATCTGTGGATCTAGAGGCACTTTACCCAGGAGGGAAACATTCAAATTCCGGCACATCTTCTCCGCACCACCAGTAGTCGGGGGAAAGATCTGAGATTCTTTCTGGGACAACAGGAAAATCAGAGTTAAAATATTGCAATTCTGAGAATAAGGCGTTTCTGGAGCAATGTTTTATATACAATGTCGTGGTAAAAACGCTGTAGCACACAGCCAGCCTTACCTTACACTTCGGACACACAAAGCCACTCATGTTTTCCACAACACCTATGATGGGCAGTTTCACCTTGTGGCAGAAGTTGATCTCCTTCCGAACATCCTGAAGCGAGATCTCCTACAAATATTAGCAAAGGCTCATATTTCAACTGTCATGTTTTCATGCTGAATCAATTCAGTTACTTCCTTAGAGCTATTTTAAAGAGTTTATAATGAATATTACTGCTGTCTTAATATTTTGAGAAACAAAAACCTGTGCTATATACTCTAGCAACAATTCTTAGGAGCAACAGAGCAGGTCCAACAGTTCCAACCCACTGGATGTGGTTCTGTTTTGAAATCTGACTCTATAAGAAGATTCACCCATATTTATCTCCTATGTTCATCTCACATCTTCAGTTCTTTTAAAGCAACTTTTTCATGTTTTCAGTGTACAAAAGAACCCTTGGTATTGTCCATAGAGCGAGGACAAGAACCACGAGGCTTACACTTGCTACCTCTTCCAAAATAAATCTGAATATCTTATCTTCTCCTCAGACTTTCTGCATATATGCCTGACCTCACTCATTCTCCTGTTCCCTTCTCCTTCCCTCACCACCTCTCAGGCATCACTCTCAACACTTCACTTCCTTTACATGTTATCCTTTCAGCTGCTGTGGAAATACTACATGTCTTTTGCTCCTGTTCCAGAAGCAAAAAACCAGGCATTAAAACCTCTGTCTGAACTGGACATATTTTGAGTTTGAGCTTTCCAGGAGCTGAAAAAAAAATGCACATGACTAAACTTTCTACTGGAGGTGACAGGGTACTTCACAGGTGTCAAACAGTGCACAGCTCATCACTTAAAAACTAAACTTCTTACGGACATTCTTCGGAGCATTAAGCCATTGGTGAGTAAATTACAGATTCACGAGGATGTGAACCCTAATTTTGAAGAAGGAAGGGAAACACTGCATTTCCTTTCACCACACAGATCACAACAGCTTTTGATTGTGAACTGCCCTGTGGTTTAGTGACCCAGCGGGATCCCCAGCTCCACCGAGACACCCACCCAACCCACACACCAGCACAACACAACAAAGCCAGTCCTCTGAGATCCTGTACCTTCAGATTTCTCTGAAGTTCAACAGCCTCTAACCCCAGGACTGCCTTTAACTTTTGAGTTGCTTCTACATGGAAATTCATCTCCCATACCTGCGGGGTGGTGACTATGACAGCCCCATCGATGTGGGTGGCACTGAGGTACTGCACGATGGACAGGTGCTCGTCCGACGTCCCTGGAGGTGTGTCCACAATCAGGTAATCGATCTCCCCCCAGTCCACGTCACGGAGAAACTGCTTGATCAACCCTAAAACAAAGGATAAGAGTGTGAAAAATAGAAAAAAAATATCTCCCTGTATTTCAGATTTTAGGGTCTACTTCAACTTCTGTAGCCTAGACAGAAGATTCTTCTGACTTGTCAACTTCAGGACAAAACCATGTATTTTGCCAAAGCTTAAAAAAATATAAAGACACCATTTGACCTTTAACTTCACCAAATGAGCATGTTCAACTAAAGAAATAATAAACCATTCACTTCTTTTTTCCTTATAGCTTACTATATTTGCATTATTAAACAAGGTCATGATATTTACACATTTGAAATCTTTTAAGTACATAAATCATTGCTGAAAACACTTGATACGCACCATTTTTTTTGGGTCCTCTCCAGATGACAGCATCATCAGGGCTGCTAAGCAAGAACCCCACTGACATGACACCTAAGTTTTCTTCAACATACTGAAAGACAAGTGGAGACACAGAGCAGTGAAGAAAGAGTAGAGAAACCAACTCCGAAGCCCTATTTTACCGAATAAGCAGCTGGGGGAGAAGACATTAATAAAATAAAGGCAGAGAACCTTATCTTCCATCACAGAGCATTAAAAACAACACTCAGACTGAAAAAATGCAGCTGTTACAGCAGTTTATAGAACCACTGGAGACAACAGAAGGATAAAAACAGCTTTCCCTCTCAGCCCAAGCTGCCTTTTTAACAGCACACTACAGGTGATCTCCTGCAAAACTCTCCCTGCATATTCTAAAGATTAATGAGGTTTTCCTTGGGTGCAAGGTACTTTGTGGTTGTCACAGAAAAGGTGACATACTACACAGCTGATTGATATCCAAAATAAGAAAACTAAGGAATTTATATTTACATTTATTGCCCACAGTAGGGAAATCAGTAAACAAGAGATAGAGTATTACTATTATTAACAAAATAAACTTAACACTCCGAATCTATAGCATGTCTATCCAGATTCCATAGAATCTGTAAATATATTCTATAGCATTCTCTGTATGTTCTACAAAATCTGAACAGAGGCTAAACAGAATCTGTAAAATCTGGAGATGTAGACTCTGTAGATTCTATATTCTGTATCTATAGTATCTGAATATTTAAGTCATCAGAAAAAGAATTAACAGAAGTGCCTCCGGCTCCTCTTTCGCTCATTTTTTAACACAGAACACAGTGCCCAACCCAAACAAACCCAATAAACTTTCTGAAACAGCTGCACCAACTCACCACTGGAGACCACCCAGATCCACTCTGATGAACCTGAAAATTGAAGTGATATATAACATTATAAGAGAAATAAATACAGATGTTATACAAAACATGAGCGTAAGTTGAACCTGGTAACTGCTCTCCTGCCTGCAAGGGTGACTGCTTTACTGGAGTGACTGAGGTACAAACTGTAGCAGGAGCACCAGATCTCCATCAGTAAGTGAACAATAACTGTTCAACCCTTATGCAAGTTTATCCATGACTTTGCATATTTACATAAAATAGTCAAGGGCTGATAAAGCCCATCGTGATAATACTACTCAAGTTTTAAGTTGCTATGAGTACGTGGATGTTACGCAAGGAAAGCTGGTTTGCGGAACTGCTCATCCTGATGATTCTTTTACAAAATGAATTATGCCGAACTCCTCTATCTCAGCTTACTTCCCTACCCACCGCCACTTACCAATAAACAGTCCTTTACAAGCTTTCAGCCTACCGAGCCCAAAGCCGTTACTGAAAAAATGAGCGGAAATCCTTTAAACAACACGTTCGAGTGCTCACTCACCTGTTCTCCTTCCAGACCCATCATTTTAGGGATCGATGGCCCGCAGATATCGATGTCCAGCAGAGCAACCTGGAAAACAAATCGGCCAACGCGCCCCACTGGAAACAAGGCGGCACAGGGCCGTCCCCCAGGGCGAACTGACGCAGCGAGAACACCCTAGCGCGGCTCATACACGAAGGCCAAGCCCTAACGAGCGGGGGCACACGGCCGGCGCCCCCCGGTCCCCTCCCGCCAGCCCCCGGCCCCACCTGCTTGTGCTCGTCGGCCGCCAGCCCGTGCGCCAGGGCGGCGCTGAAGGTGCTCTTGCCCACGCCGCCCTTGCCGGACAGCACCAGCACCGTGTGCCGCACCGCCCGCAGCCGCGCCCGCAGCTCCGCCACCTCGGCTGGGGGCAATACCGGGCCGTCAGAGCGGCCCCCGCACGGCCCGGAGCTCCGTCAGGGCCCTCGGACCGCCAGGAGCTCCCTCACGGCCCCGCAACAGCCCGGACCGCCCTAACCCCCCCTCACGGCCCCGACACTCACC